>PVHX01000177.1:60060-387565 GCA_004024805.1 Geosciurus inauris | reverse complement strand
TGCCTGTATAAGGGTCTTTGAGGTCAGAGGATTTGATTTGTTGTGGAGGAAATTTTAATTTCAGTGCTGCACTTCCGATGCTTCAATCAACCTTAATATATTAGTATTCACAAAGATGCACAGCTTGATTCTCTAAATGGAGATAGATGTCAGGCATTGACTGTTGTTGAAAAAGAATCTGGGAGCTTGGACTACAGGATGAAAATGTCTTATCAATTTTCAAGAATTTTATAATGATAGATTTTATTTTCTTGGTGCACAAATTTTAAAAGATAGTCTAACTGAGTATCAGTATGAATTAACAGGTCCAGAAACTGGTTATAGTATAACTTCCCACCTTCTATTTTCCTAAGATGCTATTTGGTAACTTATTCCCTAACCTCTGATCTAGTGTGGACTACAGACAGGTGAATTAGGATTTCAGGTGGCAAAAGACAAGAGACAATATTACCAAGATAAAGACTGTGTAAGGGCATTAGGAAAATTGTAACTTATTTTGGAGGATGGGATGGACTATAAGGAAGGCTATTCCAGGCCATCCCTGGTGGTGTGCACCTGTAATTATAGTAGCTTGGGAGGCTGAGGCAGGAGGTTCTCAAGTTCAAAGCCAGCCTCAGAAACTTAGTGAGACACTGTCTCAAAATAAAAAATAAATAAACTAAAAAAGACTGAGGGTATGACTCAGTGGTTAAGCACCCCTGGGTTTAATTCCTGGTACCAAAAAATGAAAAAGGGGGAAGACAGCTCCAGACTATATAGCTGACACTTTAAAGTAATGATTTCACTTCTGAATATTAGCTTTTCTGAAGTAAATTTCCTAAAGTTATGTATTTTCTTGCCTTTTGAAAAAGAACACAATTTAGTTTAATCTTTTCCTGGATGCCTCTGGGACATCAATGCACATGAGAATGGCTTTTCTGTGCAGTGAACCAAGTGTTTCTGCTTTTTATTATTTCTCTTTATCCTTCTTTGATTTCATGAGGAAAGATAACATTTATTCTATTAATTTGTCCATCTCCACATTTTTATCCACTTTAAAAAACAAGCTCAGAAACTATTGTAAAAGGGAAAAATGTGGAGCGGTACTTTTATTAAAAAAAAACAACAACTTACCTTTCTTTATATGCTTACATCTAGAAGGAAATAGATCCAAATGTAAGCAATAGCTATCTACAGATTATGAAAGTAATTTTAATTTTGTATATTGTTTTAGTATTTTCCCCAATTTTCTGCAGTGACTGTGTTTTTTCAATAATAACAACACAACTAATTTGATTTAATATTATAATCTACTTTATTAGTTTTGAATCTGAGCTCTGTCAGTAGAGGGTAGATGTTATCTTGATTACTTCAAAATGACCTTGGTTAAAACATTTCTCTGGGTGTCAATTTCTTCACTTGTAAAATATCTCCTTCATAGAATTGAGAGAATTAAATTAAATAAACTAAATGGAATGCCTGGCACATACAGGGTGATTAAAAATATTAGTTTCCTTTTTAGGAATTTTATGTTAATGGAGGAAAAAGACTGAAGAAACTAAAATGCCTAGATTTAAAGCAGAAACTGTGCAAATGACAATATTTTGGTGCTTAGAGCTGGTCTCTCCCAATGTTTTTGTTTCATACTGTGTTCCAGAAAGCTTGACTTATGAATTAGGGAGATATACTATACCCCGTTGTGTTGAAATATTTTAGAGCTAGGAGGGGACTTTGGAAATCATTGAACCTAAAATACTTGTTTTATGGTTGGAAATACTGGAAGGGAGACTTATTTCTTACAGTAACTTTGTTTCCAATGGGTTCTCCAAGAGTAGATCATGACTTAGCTTTTAGCAGTCACTTTGGGGTTATTAGCTATCACCTTAATAGGATTCCTGGATCCTTGGGCTTCAGGTTAGATAGAGGCTGGAAGAGAGAGAGCATGGCTGGGGAAGAGAAAAGCCAGGAGAGAGGGGAGAAGTACGAGAGAAAGCTCATTTTCAGGCATCAACCCAGTACATCTATCTTCAGTGATGACTAAAAATACATGTGCAGAGAGAAAAGCTCTTCCACGCCATTTTATAAACTGTGGGGCTAAGTAAAGCAGTTATTTCCTTGCTGCCTCTTGTGGGTTCATTAATTCAGGACAATTTGCATGCCTGGTGTCCAGTGAGTGGTGAATACCTTGCAGCAGCAGAGCTCTACGCGGATTTGGAAAAGTGGCAGTGGCATATGAGGGGCCATGGTCTAGTGGGAACATTTCAATTGTGTCCCTTGGGTTATTAGTGCTACAGGCAGAGGAAGTGTGTGATTTAAATAAAGACATTCTTTTGTTCTTTGACACAAAGTTCTCTCTTCGTCCTGATTTGAGTTATAAATCTCACAGAAATGCTTGTATTTCTGAGACTAATATCAGATGTTTCCACCTTGGTCAGCCATTCCCCCTTTCGGCTTACAAAGTATTGCCTCGTCCTTTGACAAGGTTTCTAATTCTTGGGAAACAGCTATTGCAGCTATCTCAAAGCAGCCACCTGGTTGGAGGGGAAAGAGTTTAATTAAATTTCCTTAGTACTGATTTAACTGGAAAGACTTAAAAAACATGAACACAACCGTCGAGGCTGTGATCTTCCTGTCTCACTCTTCTGCACTTTAGACCACCTCCCTTCCAGATGTTTTGTTAGGTTTCCATGTTCTGGATTTCAGCTTGACACTTTTCTCTAGCTAAAATTGTCTTAATAAGTGTATACAAATTATAAACCAAGATACTGTTCCAAAGGCCCTGACATCAGAGGCTTAATGTAGACAGATTCGCTAGTGTGGAGAAAATGATACATGAAAATAGTCACTTAATTTAAAGACAAGTAGTTAATAGTGGAAGTGATTCAATTATTCACACATTTATTTAATACTTGAGGGTCTACTGTAGTCGAGAATCATGCTAACAAGCATTGACAGAATGATGAGATAATTTTGACCTTGGCTTTCCCAGAACTTATCATCAAAACACAAAGAAGATTATGGAAAAGTCTTATTTTAGTTCAGAGTGCTAGATGTTAGTAATGGCAGCTCCTCTCCATGCTGTGTGTCCTTGAACTCATTGCCACAGTTTCCCCAAAACAAGGGGATTGAGTGTGTGACCTATCAGTCTTCCTCAAGGTCAATTCAGTGCCCCTGTGCAGGCAGCTAAGACCATGACAAGTTTAGTGGGGGACTGGAGAGTTGACATTTAGAAATGCTCATCTCAATTAGACTGAGTGCTTCTAAAACATTTTGAAAGTTTTGAAGACTTTGTTATTTCATCTTTCTAATTCATGTTTATTGTACTTTACAAAAGTATCAGTTTACAATGAACTAAAAAATGAAAACTGCCCTTTTATCGCAGATAAGTGATCCTAAGAGAATTGTTAAAAATAAAGAATTCCAAAGCCAAGACTTTTCTTACTGGAGAGTCAAAATATAAATCAGCATATGGTAGCCCCCTTGTCTACAGTTTTGCTTTCTATGGTTTCAGTTACCAGTGATTAACTATAGTTCAAAATACAACATAGAAATTTCCAGAAATAAGGAGTTCATAGTGTTTAAATAACTTTTATTAAAGTATATAATTTTAATTATTCTATTTATTATTAGTTATTGCTAATCTCTTACTGTGCCTAATTTATGATAAATTAAACTTTAAAGGAAAAATCATAGTATATGTAGAGTTATATAGTAGAAGACCATGGATAACCTCAAGTGTCCACAGGGTATCTTCGAACATAGTCCCACAGATAAGGGGGGCCACTATCTGAAAGGTCATGCAGTAAACAATGCAGGAGTTAGCATTTCCCAGATACATGGGCCATGGAGATTTTCATTTTCCCCGTAACTTTTACCAATACCAACCCTCTATGAATGCTCCTCTTGTTTTCTGACACCCCTGCCAGGCTGGTCCCCTCTGTGCCTACTCCCCTCACCTCTCCCTGCCTCTGCTTCTGCAGGCTAGGCTATCTTCCTCCACATTGACACCTTCCTTGTCCTCTCTCCTGGACACTGGCATCCTGTTCTGGTCACTGAGCTTCTCCATGGCCCACCACAAACCTCACTACTGGTTTTAGGAATTGTGGGAGTTAAGAAAAGAATAAGAGGAAAATGTAGTTTGAATTGGTAAAGATTTCCTGCTAGAGTGACTTCCTTTTCTTCACAGACAATGGTTAGTTTTTCTTTGATCATAAATGTCCTATATAAACAATGTCAACATATTTTCTAATTATTAAATGTCTATGTTAGTCATTGTGTCTATATTATTTTGAATTCTCACCACAATCCTATAAAATGAGTATTCTGCTTTATAGATGAGGAAAAAGAGTTTTAAAATAATTTTCTGAAATGCAGTGAATAAAAGGACAAACTGAACTCAAATCTACTAGAATTTTTTTTCACGGTTGCCATGCTATTTTTACACCTTGAACTAGGTACGTGTCTGTGTAATTTCACAATTAAGAATCTCTTTAAGAATGGATAGACCTCTTCAGATATACAATGTAATACATCTAGCTCAGAAAACAGAGCCTAGATATTTAGATTTTATCTCTAGAATTTTGATTAGTCTTTATTATGTCTTAGAGTTATGTTTGTCCATTGCTATAACTCAAGAGACTTTCTATAGCCATGCTTTAAAAATATACAGGCCCAGTACTTATAATTCCATGCAGTTATGTACAAACATGGCCTATTTCTAAGAAAAGAAGAAAGAGAAACAGCTTCCCTAAAGCTGTTTCTCAGATCTTGAAAAATCTACTCACATCTTGCCTGTTCGGTTTAGTTAGTTAGTTAGTTAGTGGGGGGTCAAAGAGGCATATTTCTTTATTTCAGTTGGTGCAGACCCTACAATGGATAGATATTAAAACACAACCTTTTAAAGAGGGAGGTAATCATTGCTACAGGAAAGAAATGTGTCTGCAGATCAGATACTGGCCACTGATCCTCTGCTTGCCCAGTAATGTTGATAACCAACAATCAGAAGGCATTTGGGCCTCCTAGTGAAGGAAAAATAGAAGAAGAAAAAAAAAATAGAATTTTTTAGAGGCCTGATAAAGTTTGATTAGTTTAGTTTTTCACTTTGTCAAAATGGGAGTTCCACCCTTTTCCAAAATGTTATGAGCAATTGGCAGCTCTCATTTGATTTTTTATTTCAGTGGCCACAAAGCAGAAAATCAAGCCATAACACAATTTCTTTAGAAAAATTGACTTTTGAAAAAAATTTTAAATTTATTTATTTATTGTAATCAATTATACATGACAGTAGAATGTTCTTCAATTCATTGTATACAATGGAGCACAATTTTTTACATCTCTGGTTGTACACAAAGTAGGGTCACACCATTCGAGCAATCATACATGTACCTAGGGTAATGATGACCATCTCATTCCACCTTCTTTTCTATCTCCATGCCCACTCCCCTCTCCTCTCTCCCTTTTGGCCAGTCCAAAGTTCTTCCATTCTTCCCATGCTTCTCCTGATGGATTAGCATCCACTTGCTGGAGAAAACATTTGGCCTTTGTTTTTTGGGGATTGGCTTACTTCGCTTAGCATGATACTATCTAACTCCATCCATTTACCTGCAAATGCCATAATTTTATTCTCTTTTATTGTTGAGTAATATTCCACATATATATGTGTGTATATGACAGTTTCTTTATTTATTTATTTATTGAAAGGCATCTAGGTTGGTTGGTTGTTATAATTCTTAAGTGTAATTCTCTCAGAGGATTAGAATCATGATGGCTTTAGTTTTCTTCTTTATACTTTTGTTTTTTCAAATTTTCTACAGTGAATATTTGCTATAATTTCAATCAGTAAAGTTGTTTTGCATAAATAATATAGATATATATTCCCAGGCTCTAGAGTTGTTTAAAAGCAAAGGAAACTCCTTTCCTAAAGGCTCGGGGTATAGGTTATGAATACTGATAATATTTATTCAATCGATCCTGTAGTTTGGCTTCCTTTTAAAATTTCTCCTTCCAAATGTGAGTGGCAGTGGCTTTGTGGTAATGTGACCCCAATGGCATCCCATGTGGAATTAGCCTCACATTGTGATCCTGTACTTAAAACTAAACATGTAGATATCACACCTCAGAGGTGAAAGTGCTGCTTCCTTCTAGTCCCCAGTTCCACTCTTTTATGGTGGCTTCTGTTCTCTCATTTGACATTTGGCTCTAACATTGGTTAGCACAAAAGGCAGTGGAGATGGGCCAACAGTTAGCGACTTTGATCAATTTAGAAAGCCAGAGCAGATGATTCAGTGCAAATGATCCACTCAAGGGCCAGGACTGGCCCATTCATCAGGCCTCTCCAAACAAAAACTTAGGCCTGGGCTGCCCAGAGTGATATAGCACAGGTGTGAAAGACCACGTGGTCCCTCTCCAGCATGTCCTTGGGGGACTAGATTTTGTCTAAGTGTTATGTAGCTACATGCCCTTTAGGTTGAGGCATCTGGCTTCTCTTCTCAAAGGCTATTTTCTACCACTTCAGAGTGACCATGAACAATCACCATCCATGCTCCATCAGAGTTGAGGCCTTGGTTATGGGGAGTCCCTTTCCACCATCACCCTTGTCTCTGTATGACACCATAGGGAAATAAAACTTGATCCGGCTTTTACTGCTAGGTTCCCAAGAACTGTGTCTGGGAAATCCAGGAGTTACAACTAATAATATCTACTCTCAACCAAATAAGAAGCCAAATAAATAGTAAAGATGTATTTGAATGCTACCTGACAATAGGAAAGGAACTTTGAGGGATTTTAATAGAAGCAGTGACTACATCCATATGTGAACCATTCCAAGAAAATATATTTGAAGCAGGCAACAGCACATATGCCCCAAAAGGACTGCTGTATTTAGATTCCACATGTCACTTTTTGAGATGGAAAGGCACTCTGGAAAGTTTTCTTGGGCAAATACAAAAACTAAGTAGGTTTTGATTCTTCCTCCTGTGTGTGTGCACAGTGTCTGGATCATAACTATTCTGTTAATTTATTGTATTTTTCTTGTGTTGTATCATCTTTGTCTTTTTAATTTTACATATATATATAGTTGTGAATGAACTTTTGTTTTTATTTATTTATATGTGGTGCTGAGAATCAAACCCAGTGCTTCAGACATGCTAGGCAAGTGCTCTACCACTGAGCCACAACCCCAGCCCTTTATCTTTTTTCTTCTTTTTTTGTATTTTCTTTTCTTCTAGACTATCAGTTCCTTGAGGTTTGGAAGACTTAATCTTTCTTTGATTAAGGATATTGTCCAGAAGGAAGTAGGTGCTCATATATGTGAGTTCAGTGGTAACATAATATTAGCCAACATCTGTTGGGATCTTGAGGTTCCAATTAGTATGACACATGGAGAATGTCTTCTGTTCTATATAAGACAGATGTCAGTGCTGCACAAATTGGTACCAACGGAGATACTGGGGTTTGGGATGATTGCATATGCTGGTACATAGCAGAGCAGGTAGCCCACACACAGGTACGCAAACACAAGTGCCTGCTCTTATGATTACTCTATGACATCTTTAACTTACATGAAAGACAAAGAAAACTCAGTGTACAATTTTTTTTTGGCAAGGGTGTCCTCTTTACAATAATAAGATTTTAGCCATCATAAATTCCTCAGGGATATTTTAGTTGTGGGGTCACACGAGTGATCTAGGTGGGAGGGCATCAATCTTGAGGTTGAATTCTAGCTTGACATTCTGAAGCTATAAAATGTACCTTCTGAACCTCAGCTTGCTAGGGGAGAATAAGAATGTTTTGTAATATTATTAAAAAGACATGAGAATCAATGTATGACTCTAAAGAAGTACAGTTCAATAAATATAGCTTTTACTTTTTTTTTAAGAGTCTGTATGTAATGAAAAACCTTCGTATTTTAACTTTTTCTGGAAGTGGAAATATTTCTAAAATGAATCCCATGTGCTTTTGTTTTCCAAAATAGACAATGATGTAGATAATACATATTTTTCTTGATGGCCTCAGAATCAATATTTCTAGCAGTTTCAATGCCATAATGCCTTCAGGCCTGAATTGTTTGTATCTTTTGTCCCTATACTAAATAACTCCAAATTTCTTTATTTTTAAACTCATGTATTTATTTTTCCTCACTTTTTAAATGTAATTCTTATTTTCAGCTGATTAGCTTATTTATTTATTTTGCAGGATACTTGCTGAAGAGAGTCTATTTATTTAGATTTGTTAAATATTTTTATACAGGGAATGATTTTTAGAGTTATATGGCAAATATGAGATGATAAACCTGAAAATCTCCTATGAATGAAATAAACGTTTAAATAAATGAACATCGCGAATGTCCATTTGGACTTCTAAAAATCGTCCCTCTTCTACCCCTTATTTCCCAAGTTCTGTTCATTCTTAGTACTTGCCTTTGTCAAATGTGACAATCTGTCTCCTTCTTCTCAAAGTTAGTAACCAGTATGTCAGTCATTTGGATGTCCTGTGCATGTCCTTCCACCCTACGTATTCCCCTCTTCCAGACCGTTATCTTCTCTATTTTTATATTTAAAAATCTAAATATGGCAAGTCAAGTTACCACTCTGGCAACCTTTTTTTTTTTTCTTCTTGGTTTCTTGTCAGCTGTCAAAACAGTTGAGTGTTAAACAATTGGTCAGTTGCCAAAAACAGCATTAGGAACGGGAGGAGAAATGATTAGAGTAGCTCTGTGAGTTATTCACTCTGAAGAATAGTCTTGGGACAGAAAACCATTGTATTCAGCATAGTGTTTATTAAAAACAATCTATTGATCTCAATTTCTGTTTTTCTCCCACGAGCCATGGGAAAATTAACACACCATTGCATTTATCAGAGAGATAAGAAGCCAGCTTCATCATATAATGAGATGAGAAAAGATTCAATAGTCTGAATTTCAACAATCCAGAACTTACAGTAACTCAAATTGTGTGTTTAAAAGCTTTGTCATGCAGCCAGGGACCCAGCAGTACCAAAGGAGCAACCACAATGCACGCAATGCACGTTTAGAGTCTGCAGTGTGACCTTGAGGTTGGTGAATAATTTATGCCTCATTGACCTTTTCAAGCCTTATGATTGCAGTGAGGCCACCAACCAATTAGTTACACCTATCTTCTTTCCTGTGTCCTGGAGTTTGCAGCATAGTCCATAGCAAATCAATACTTCAACATTTCACATTCATAAAGTCAAAGAAAAATGACAAAGAAGTCCTTTTAATTCATTATTTTACATGCTTACTTTTTATAGCGTAAATGTTTGTATTGCAACCTATGTGTCTATGTATTTGCATTCAAATCATGCAAAAAATAATCTAATAATGAGTGAAATTTCTTCCCACATCAGTGCCCCCAGCTCTCTTCTTTGAAAAGAACTTCTATTAGTAATTTCTTGTGTCTGCTTCTGGAAATATTCTCTATCCCACAAGCATAAATATGTATATAAGAGTGTATGTATATTATATACTTTTAATAATCTTAATTACACAATATTACACTATTTCTCTAGGGATGCTGGGATCATAGAATGAGTTAGGAAGTACTGTTTATTTTTCTATTTTCTGGAAAAGTCTGGGCAAGATTATGCTTTTTCTTTTTCTTCTGTAACTATTTAGTAGAATCTACCAGCAGAGTTATTTGTGCAGAGTGTTTTCTTCATGAGGAGATTTTAGTTTGTAAGAGATTCAAGTCCTTTAATAGATACAGAATAAATCAAATATTATGCTTCCTTCTGTTTCCATTTTATCTATATTTTCAAATTAGCATAAATTGTCTGTTTCTCTTTCAATCTTTGCAGTGTTTACATGAGCTGTTGCAATATTCTCTTTATTATTCCTGAACTGGCTATTTATGTCTTCTCTCATTGGTTCTTGGTTAACTCTGCCAGGAATTTGTCAATCTCATTAGTCTAATTTATAAAGGTACAATTTTAGCTTTATTCATTTTGCCCTTTATACTTTTTATGTATTTTTCTAATTCCTACTCTTTATTATTTACTTTTGTTTACTCTCACTGGGTTTATTATTTTTCTAAATTCTTGAGATGATTTTACAAATGGCTGATTTTCAGCCATCCTTAGATTCTGTAACATGTATTTCAGGCTAAAACTGTCCCTCTACACATGACCTTAGTTGCATTATACACATTTTCGTAGCTGGCCTTTTCATTATTATAAGTTCAAACTTGTTTGACAATGTAAGTTCTTCCTGGACCAAAAGGTTATTAAAAGATGCACTGAATGATTTCCAACCATTTTGGAATTTTCCAACTATCTTTTGTTATTTACTTTTAGCTTAATGTTACTGTATTCAGAGATTATTTTACCAACATCTGTGTGGATCAGTATCATTTGACTCCTTTGAAATTTACTGAGACTTACTTTATGGCCCAACATATGGTCAACCTTGGTAATTCTCTACAAACTTGAAAAGCATGTGTGTTCTTTGAGTTGTACAATGTTTATATGTTAATTAGATAAAGTTTTAAAGAATTTGGCAAATTACTATCCTTACTACTGTTTGTACCTGCTTGTGCTACCAGTTACTAAGATTTTTAAAATTATGTAGTGATTTTTCATTTGTCTACTTGTTCTTTTTTGTTAATTTTTATTTCCTATATATTGAAGCCAAGTCATTACATGCAAATTGTTAAAACTGATCTATCTTCCTGACATTTGGCCTTTTATTATCAAATATTATTTTTATCTCTAATACTACTTATGACTTCAAAGTAAATTTGTTAGATCTGTGTAGCTTCAGCAACTTTTATTTGTTTAATTTTTGTGTTTTTCTTTTGAGTCTTAGTGCATTCTTATAAAATGTGTGTCTTGTCAGAAACAAGTTTGTTTCCCTTTATTTGACAATATTTATTTTAGATTTTATGTATTTGTGACAAACTATACATTTTATATAGTATATGCATATATATGCACACAATGTACATTTTTATATATTTATGCTACTTACTCCTGAATTCTGAGAATATTTTACAATCAGAACCCATTAATCTTGTTAATATAGTAAAACAATGAAATAAAATGTCAATAAGATTTATTGGTGGGTAGGGAATGGAGTACAATATAAATGGCAAAGGCTCTTCCTTTTTCACTGGATGGAGTATTGTACAGATGGACAGATTTGAATTCCAGTTCAATAATGTAGTAGATATATGACATTGTACAAATCCGTTTTTTTATGAATCTAAATTTCATATCTGAAAAATGAAAGTAGCAATATTCATCTCCAAGGGCTACACTTAAACAAATTCATGCTCACAGATGATTCAATGTTACCTCCTTTGGTCTTGGTGCCTGCTATCCCCCATTTCCTTCATGGATCACCACTCATCTTGGGTTTCTGCAAGTTAGTTAAAGACATAGAGATGCGTCCGTGGGTAGTGTTGGGATGTATGACACTATGTCTGCTAGACACTCACGCTTCTGCTACCTCAAATACTGTGTGCTCAGAAATCACTTCGTAATTGTGCATTTCCCCATAGTCATCATCCACAGTGTCCTCAGGACAGTCACCATCAGAACTATAGGTTGGCTTGCTTTGTACCACTGTGTAACTTGTAGAAAATATACACAGCCAGCTTTCCATGGCCATGTGCATCTGTGGATTCAACCAACTATGGATGTGAAATATTGGAAATAAATTACATATACTAAGCATATGTAGAGTTTTCTTCTTGTGATAATCCTTGTTCTGTAATTGGAGTATTAATTCCATATTGATTGTGCTGGACTTATATATATCATCTTAGAATTTTTTATTTATTTCTCCTGTCTTATGCTTTCTTTTATTTCCCTTTATTGTTTATTTCTATTACATTCTTAGCTTACCATGCATTTTTTACTCTTCTTTTATTGGTTTCCATGGAGATATGACATATGTCCTTGATTTATTAAGATTTTATAAAATGAGCAATTCTTTTTGTATATTTTTATTTTTTATTTGTTCTTTTTAGTTATACATAACAGTAGAATATATTTGGGCAAATTATACACACATAGAGTATAACTTATTCTATTTAGGATCCCAATCTTGTGGTTGTACATGATGCAGAGTTACCCTGGTCACGTGTTCAAATACAAGGCTAGGAAAGTTATGTCTGCTTAATTCTACTTTCTTTCCTATTCCCCTCTCCATTCCCTTCTCTTCATTTTCCTTTGTCTAATCCAATGGATTTCTATCATTGCCCTCCCCAACCTCCCTTGTTTTGGGTTAGCATCCACAGATCAGAGAGAACATTTGACCCTTGGTTTTTTGGGATTGCCTTATGTCACTTAGCATGATAGTCTCCAGTTCCATCCTTTTACCAGCAAATGCCAGTATTTCATTCTTCTTTATGGCTGAGTATTTCTCCATTGTGTATATATACCACATTTTCTTTATCCATTCATCTGTTGAAAGACACTTCTGTTCTTTCCATAGCGTGGCTATTATGAACTGAGCTGCTATAAACATGAATGTGGCTGCCTCACTGTAGTATGCTAATTTTACGTCCTTTGGTGCAGATCAAGGAGTGGGATAACAGAGTCAAATGGTGGTTCCATTCCAAATTTTCTAAGGAATCTCCATACTGCTTTCTATAGTGGTTGCACCAATTTGCAGTCCCAACAAAAATGTATGAGAGTACCTTTCACCCCACATTCTTGCTAACATTTATTGTTATTTGTATTCTTTATAATTGTCTTTCTGACTGGAGTGAGATGGAAGCTCAGTGCAGTTTCAATTTGCATTTCTCGAATTGCTAAAAATGTTCAACATTTTTCATATATTTTTGACCATTTATATTTCTTCTTCTATGATATATTTGTTCAATTCCTTTGCCCTAAAATGAGCAATTTTTTGTCTTCCAAAAAATTCAAGGGTCATAGAACTGTTTAATTCCTTCCACAGAGCTACCCACCAGCTTACATGCTATTAGTATATGTAATTTGATTCTATATATTAAACCCCAAAAGGTATCTTATTATTATTGTTTAACATAGTCACTATTCATTTTGACTATTTGTTTTTGTTTATTTCTTCTTGTATAACTTTGCTTAAATTGAGGATAATTTGTCTTATATTTGAAAATAGATTTAATATTTTCTATGTATGGCATTGATTATATAACCATGGGTTCCTACTTGTTTGAAAGTTTCTTCATATCTTTTACACTTTTTTTTGTACTGAGGATTGAACTCAGGACACTTGACCACTGAACCACATCCCCAGCCCTATTTTGTATTTTATTTAGAGACAGTGTCTCACTGAGTTGCATAACATTTCACTTTTGCTGAGGCTGGCTTTGAACTCATGATCCTCCTGCCTCAGCCTCCTCAGCTGCTGGGATTACAGGCATGTGCCATTGCACCCAGCCTCTTTTATGCTTTTAAAAATGTATTTACTATTATAAAATTCTCAGTTTGCTGACATCATCCTTTTCTAGTTTGAAGACGTTTTTCTTTTCTTTAAAAATTTTTTATTTGTTCTAATTAGTTATACATGATAGCAGAATGTATTTTGATTCAATGTACACAAATGGAGCACAACTTTTCATTTCTCTGGTTGTACACAATATAGAGTAGCACTACATGTGCAGTCATACATTTACCTAGGGTAATGATGTTCATCTCATTCCACCATCTTTCCTGCCCCCATGCTCCCTCCCCCTGCTTTGCCCAATCAAATTTCCTCTATTCTTCCCATGCCCCCTCCCACATTATGGATCAGCATCCACTTATCAAAGAAAACATTCGGCCTTTGGTTTTTTGAGATTGGCTTACTTCATTTAGCATGATATTTTCCAACTCCATCCATTTACTTGCAAATGCCATAATTTTATTCTTTTCTAATGCTGAGTAATATTCCATTGTGTTATGTACCACAGTTTCTTTATGCATTCATCTGTTGAAGGGAATCTAGGTTAGTTCTACAGTTCAGCTATTGTGAACTGAGCTGCTATGAACATTGATGTGGCTGTGTCACTACAGTATGCTGATTTTAAGTTCTTTGGGTATAGACCAAGGAGTGGGATAGCTGGGTCAAATGGTGGTTCCGTTCCAAGTTTTCTAAGGAATCTCCATACTGCTTTCCACAGTGGTTGCACAAATTTGCAATCCCACCAGCAATAAATAAATGTACATTCTCCCCCATATCCTCACCAACACTTATTGTTTCTTGTATTCTTGACAATTGCCATTCTGACTGGTGTGAGATGAAATCTTACAGTAGTTTTGATTTGCATTTCTCCAATTACTAGAGATGTGGAACATTTTTTCATGTATCTGTTGATCAATTGTATATCTTCTGAGAAGTGTCTATTCAGTTCCTTAGCCCATTTATTGATTGGTTTTTTTTTTTTTTTTTTTGGTGTTAAGTTTTTTGAGTTAGTTTGAAACTATTTGTCTTCTGGCTTCCATTATTTCTGTTGAAATCAATTTGGTCTCATTATTTACCCTTTTTGTTGGTCAATTTGGTCTCATTTGTTTCCCCTTTTTACTGCTTTAAACGATTTATGTCTTGACTTTTCCTATAATGTACCTATGTATGCATTCATTTTTTTGTTTTCTTGGAAATATTATTGGGTTATACTACAGAACAAATAAACTGGGTTCTTTAACAAATGAATTGAATGAAATAAAGGGTAATATTGTAGATTAAAAGTGACCCAAGAGATGGGGCTGAGGCTGTGGCTCAGCAGTTGAGCGCTTGCCTCGCATATGTGAGGCACTGGGTTCGATCCTCAGCACCACATAAAATAAATAAAGATATTGTGTTCATCTACAACAAAAACAAAATATTAAAAAAAAAAAAGTGACCCAAGAGTAATACACATTGTAGATCTTGTTTGAATTCTTATTCAAACAAAACAATGATAAAAGAAATTTGAGGCACAATCTAGATAACTTAAAAGTGGGTTGAATATTAGATGATATAAAAGATAGTGATATTAAAATTGTATTAAAACAAGTCACTACTACTGATACATACTGAAATACCTATATTGAAATTAGACAATGCCATCTTGTTTTTATTTCCTGTTAAAATTAAAGGTGATTTCTTTGAAAAATAAATTGATTTTGTAGCTGGATATTTGGGAGAGAGCAGAATTTCCACCACAATGTTTTCTTTTTTGGTAGTTTGTTTTCAAGCCTGTTTACATAATTAGTAGGGATAAAATATATAGGGTCTGGGTTTGCACCATGATGAAGTTGATAGTGTTCATGTCAATTAGCTCACACCCGAGGGTGGCCTGACTTCTGCTTAGCAGCTGTGCATGCTCCTCGACCCTCTCTTATGCCATTTGTTTCCTATATCACCTGAAAATTCTTGGGGTACACAGTGTTGCACTCAGGCCCACCCCACAGTGCAACTTTTCCTGTAGTTGCATGGGGCTCATACCCACAGGTCTGATTATTATAGTTGCAGCAGCCAATCGATGCTCAGATGCTGCTAGAGTCCATTTGGAGTATCCCATATTAACCATCTCATTAACCCTTCCATCCACCCTAAAGGAAGGTAGGGCTTTGTTCCCCATTTATAGATGAGCAAAGAAGTCTCAGCAAAGTAAAGGGCACTTGCCCGGCACTCCACAATGGTCACTCATGGAATCAGAAAACCCTTGCCAGAGACCATCTTCTAACCACTGAACTGGACTACTGCCCTACTTGGCCATTGATGAAAGGCAGGAAGAGAGACAGAACCCTGAAAGCCAAAGCAATGGTGTTGCTTTTGCAGGCTTTTTGTCTTGAATAGAAATTTGGGTTTTATCTTGAGTGCAATGGGGTATCATAGGAGGGGCAAATTAATTAAGTTGTTTTTGTTTTAACTTTTTATCTTGAAATAATTTAACACAACAAAGACATGAAACACAGTTCAGTGCTCCTGTGCACTCATTTCTCACTTTTCCCAGCATAACATCTTATATACCAATACAATAATATCAAACAGAAACTCAACATTGGTACAATAGAATTAACTGTTTCTTTGTCTCAGTTCTACTAATATTTTTATGCTAGATAATTCTCGATTTGGGGGTAAGTGGGGGAGGAAGACTGTTCTGTGTGCATCGTGAGATGTTTTGCAACACTCCTAGCCACAAACAATTAGCCTGCCCTCTGAGCTGTGACAACCAGAAATGTCTCAGATATTGCCAGATATCTCCAGTGGGGTGAAATTGTCCCAGGTTGAGAACCATGTTTTAATTTCACAACTTAATGGGACTGCACATGTATTGGGTACCCACATTCATTCTGTCATCACTAACAAGCTGTGGTGCTACTTCATTGGAACTCTCTTCTGTAGCCCCTGGCCACCATTTGTCTTTCTCCATCTCTGCAATTTTTTGTCATCTCAAGAATGTTACTTGAACGGAATCATACAGACTATAACCATTTGAGACTGCATATATCTTCACCCAGGACAAGGCCATAGGGATCAATTCAAGCTGTTGCTTGTATCCAGAGTTAATTTCTTTCTATTACTGGGTAGTATTTCATATATGGTTGTACAACAGTTTGTTTAACCATTTACTTGTTGAAGAATATGTGCCCCTACACCTGCGGTTTCTTATACTGTTGCAAATGTGTTTTTGAAAAGAAATTAGATGATGTCTGAACTTTCTTTTAAAATATTTCATTGGCTGAGGGAGAGAAAAGAGAGGGTGGTGAAATAAGACTGGCAGAATGTTCATAATTGTTGAACTTAGATGCAGGTTTTGTGAGGATTCATTGTTATTATAGTTCTGTGTAGGTTTAAAATTTCACTAGTAATACATTAAAACACAAACAACAAAAATATCCAATCATAGAGTAAGGTGAGAATACTAATGTAGGAGTTCAGAGAAGGAATTGGAGTAGATTGGACCAGAATAGAAGAGGTTGAGATAGAAAAAGTGGATAGATTTTGAATCTATGGTGGGATAAAGTAAGGAGGATTTTGTATTGTACTAACTTAGAAGAATATAAAAAAATAGTACCTACAGTTTGGGTTTACTAACACTGGCATGATGGTGATACTGTTCTGAATTGAAAAAAGTAGAGAGAAGGGCAAGTGGGAGTCAAAATTCAGTTTGTTTTTGATCACGTTAAATTTGATATCCAAGTGAACATTATAAGCAGAAAGCCGGCTATTCCAATCTGATTGGAGTATTGAGGTTAAAGAAGAAATTTGAAAATGAGAGCATAACATCTAACACCTGATAATGGACAAGGACACACTATCTTTCTTCTGTGTAGGGACGCTGTAGATAGAAAAACACCAGGAATTCCAGGAGTGAGCTTGGGAAGTTAAGATTTCAAGTGGATGTGCTGAAAGTCCTAGAAGGAAATGCATCCAGAAATCAAGACAAGAAATTTCAGAAAGGAGATATCAACTGCTCCTTAGATCTGACAATATGGAGGTCACTATTGTGTGGGAGAAACAGGACAGGAACTGGAGATTCTGGGAAAGATCGAGCAATTTGGATAGAAGCAGAAGATAAAGAAAGATTCCTTGAGGACTTTATTATATTTACAAGTTTTGTTTAATGGAGAAGAGGAGCTATCAAATTTCCAATCAGAGCCCTTAACCCAAAGACTGAATTTAAGAAAGCACAAAAATAGATGCAGACAAAGATGAAGTCAAGACCAGATTCTGGAGGTATAATGTACCATTTTGTATTCAGGGACGTCTCTTTTTCTCTATTTTTCATATCATCTTCCATGTTCCCCCTATATCCACTATCTCTGTTGTTTGAAGGGTGAGGTTCAAAATAATGACTTGCTATTTTGCAAAATTGTTGGTTTGTATCTAGTGTCAGGATAGCTTAGACATAATTGTAGCTGTTGCATTCCTTCAGGAACCAGAAAGAGAAGGTTTACACAAGAATCAATGCCCCTCATAAATGTTCTTGTTACAAGCACTAATAACACAGTCCTCCTAACATTTTTCCTTTTAGCCTAAAAATTGAAACAAGATGTTCAATTAGGAAAAATAGTAGCTATTAAATCCTTATTAAGAGTGGTAGGAAACATAAATCTGTCCCCCAAGGGATATACGCTAAACACATTATTTAAAGAAGTCAATACTTTGGAAATGTGTGAAGCAAGTATCTTAGCATATCTGCTTAAATAATTTAAAACAACAATTTTAGAAGAGACACAATGAATTTTTTACTGATTGTACTTCTTCCAAAGAGTTCCACTAGGTACAATTGATTGGGAGAAAACAGATCACATGTCATTCTTCAAATATTCTAAAAGCTATAAAGTGTAGCTGTGTTAACTTTACCTAAAATGGAATAATCAACAACTTAACATCTCAGTTCTCATAAGCCTAGTTTATAATTGGAACATGAGCTCTTTCCATGTGATTTTTCTACAAATAAAAAAAAATCACCTAACTAAAGCAGAGAGGGGCAAAGAAAATACAGCCAACAGAAAATTATTCCAATAATCCTTACTTACAAGTGTTCACAATAGATTAAAAAGTGGGTCTATGCAGCAGTTTCCATCAAGAGATGAAGCTATTTCTCTATCCCTTGACTGTCTTGCCTTGTTACTTGCTTGGCCAATAGAATGTGTTGGACATTGTGATTCCTTTCTACTTTGCCCTTGAGGTCCTTCTCTGGAGAGTGGTCATAAGCTGAGGGAACCATTCTCTAGAAGAGCCCTGGCTATGAAATATTAGGTTTGGGCACACATGTCAGGTGAGATGTAATGAGGAAGTGAACCCAAAATGCATGGAACAGAAAAAATTATTACTTACAGTTCCCAGAGAGATAAGAAGTGCCAGTGGGAGGCCAACGAGAAACCTAGAGCTGAACCAATAGTTGGGGAGAAATGGAGATAGAGATACAACAAAGGGATGAGGCTCTTATTAAGATCCATGGGTATCCCAGGACCCCACTTCTAAAAATTAAAAAAAGAAAAAAAAGATCCATGGTTATTATCCCTTAGGCTTTCCTGGGGGAGTTGCAGATTGCAGAATCCACAGAAAATCCATGGAAAGGGTAGAGTTTATTTATAAGACTAGTGTGAACCCCTTGGCTGCATCATGGTCAGCTACGTGTATGTTGGGGTTTGGGTCTTTGAGATGAACAAGCAGTGGGTCATGTCATAAACAACCAATAAGGACAGGAAGTTTTCAGTAAGCCAAAGCCTACAGGGTTTCAACTACATTTCAAATAATTTATGTCAGGTCTAAATGTCAAGGCACCCACTATATGAAACAAATGTATGAGAGAAGTGAGCAAGTGACACTGTGTGCATTCTGGCATTGGCTACAGGAGGCCTCGAAACTTCCATTTTTGCCCTCTTGGAATGAAGGATGTTATATGAAGAAGTCAGAGCCTGATAGAGAGGTCATGTGGAAAATTGAGGTGTCCAGACAAAAACCTACATCTGAAAGACTTGCTGGGTGAGGCCTTCTCACCCTACCCAGACCTCACTTAACTGCTGTCTTAACGAGTAAGCCCAGGCAAAACCAGTGTGAGAAACGTCCAGTTAAGCTCATCACAAACTGCTGGTCCAGAATCACAAGAAAACAAAGATTATTGCTTTAAGTCATTATATTTTGGAATGATTTGTTGCTCAGCAAAAATTTAACCAATACTGTTATCTTAATTTTGCCCTGTGAGCTCTTACCAAATGACCCCATAACTAACCAGTCAGAAGAAAATGTCAATTTCACAATATTTTTAAGGTAAATACTGAAGCATTTTTTACTTTCAATCAGCATCAAGCATCTGCAGTGGTCGGGTCTCAGTCCAAAAATAACCCATTTTTATTCTCCCTGTCATCAAACAGGCTTCCAACGCTTCCGTGTGTGTGTGTGTGTGTGTGTGTGTGTGTGTGTGTGTGTGTGTGTGTGAGACTCCTGTTTGGATTGTTCTATGTGAACCATTGCTATCTTCAACCTTGGTGATTTCAGGAATTCTCTAAGACCAGAATAAAACCATATTTGTGAGTCAGATAATCAAACAAAATTAGTTTCTTCTGTGCTTTCCCAAATCTCCTTTCCTATTAAACTCCGATTTTTTTCTCTTGTCTTTGATAAACTGCCTAAAAATTCCACTGATAGATTTATTTAACAAGCTTCCTCTTCCAAAACTGCAAATATCTGGGGCTATGTGAAAGATCCTTCAAATCTTCCTGTGAATGGATTTAATCAGCTGCTTTCCTTCCAAGCCCTGGCTGAGCTCAGCTGAACCAAAAGCATCCGGGTGTGGAGTGGAAATGGGAGGTAGAAAAGTAGCAATTTGTGCTGTGCTCTTTGAGAAGCAGAGCAGGCAGGATTGGGATACTACATTGTCACAATATCTTAGGGCATCATGATAGCATAGGCTGCCTGAGGACCTCAGGTAAAGGATTACGTAAGGTAGAAAAAAGCATGTGAGAGGAACTCAGGAGGATACATTAAATGTGTTCTTTATTAAAATTATATCTAAGGACAGTTCTTTCCCTGAGACTGAAAAAGACTTATTTGATTATTTCTCTTTCTACCTTATGATTCTTTGATTCCAGAGTACTTGATTTTGATTAATACTATTTGTCACCTTTTTGTCAGCCATGTTAAGATAGAATAAACTTGTGAGTGAGAACAGTAGATATGAGTGGTTGCTCTAACTCTCTGCTACAAGCTCATGAGAAAGATGTGCAGAAGGCAGTCCCCAAGGAGTGGTACACTCAGCATTAATGTAGATGTTTTAGTCAGCTTTTTCACTGCTGAGATGAAAAAAACCTGACAGAAACAATTCTATAGAAAAAATGTTTATTTGGTGACCATGGTTTCACAGGTCTCAGTCCATAGACAGTTGATGGCATTGCCCAACATCATGGTGGAAAGGTATGAAAAGCTCAGGACATGGCAATCAGGAAGCAGGAGAGTTTCCACTAGCTAGACACAAAATGTAAACCTAAGGGCAGGTTTCCAGTGACAACAAAATGTAAACCCAAGGGCAGGTTTCCAGTGACAACCCTCCTCCATCAACACCCTGTCTGCTTGTAATTACCACTCAATAATCCATATTAATTGGTTAATGTACTGATTAGGTTAAAGCTCTCATTAATTCAATCACTTCACCTCTAAACTTTCTTATATTGTCTTACACATGACTTAGGGTACACCTCATATCTGAACCATGACACTAGGGCGTCTTCCCCAGATTTCTATTTAGAACCCTTGAATCTAGATAGCTTTGGCTACAAACTCCAAAATAGTAATGCTTGATCTGATGACTTCATTTTTGCTTTCTGTCAAAGCCTCGGCCACAAGCAAGCCCAAAGTCCTCTCCTGATTCTCTAACTTAATCTTAGTTCCTGATCCTAACTACAATTCTCTAGGAAGGGAAGGTCTACTTATCCCTAAATACTAGAGTAGATGTAGTCCTACCATGCTTTAAAGTTGTCCATTGGGGCATGTTGCTGATGTGTCAACTCACTGGTGATGTAAGAGGAAATTATTCCCTTAATGGGGAGAATCAGCCACTGGGAAAGGAGTTCCCTCTGTTTCTCCTTTGCTAGCAAAACAGTATTACTTCTTTTTCCTTCTTCTAAAAAAACCAAAAAAAAAAAAAAAAAGAACACACACACACACACGAATAAAAGACCATAGATTATAGAGAAGCTAAGAGGAACTCCTCAAATAGGATGCTTTATCAAAGCAGGCATGTTCAATTACCTAGTTTGCTAGAACACCCTGGTATATTGGCATCTCATTTAATTTGGCACTGATTCTGGGTTTTATTTCTTTTTTTCTTATCTTTAATTTGTTTCTGCTTAAAAATTGTAATGACCTTGGCACACTGAATCAATCATAATTACTTAGAGTTGTACCTCATTCTATAAGTAGGGTAGATGTATTATTATCGTACTGAGGAGGAAAATAAGACTCAGAGGTAGTGCAGTATGTCTAATATCATCTGACACAGAATCCCTTCTGCATTATTCCATGTTGCGATACATAATCATGACTTTTGTCTTCCTGTGTTGTTGACCAGACATGTTTTCAATTTTGTACCATCATTCTCTATATATTATTAAAAACAAACAAAACAAGATAAAACACAATCAAACAAAAATCTGTGCCTCTCCTGTGAGATATTTTCCCTGTTACAGTATTATCCTCAGGCTTAGCCAAACCCAGGTGTAAGACAGAAGTCACTTGTATTTTATGTTTTGAAGGTCTTTGGAGAAATTCAAACTGTGATTTGACTAAAGATGCTTCTCAACTCACAATGGGGTTTCATCCAGATAAATGCATTGAAAAATGAAAATATCCCTAAGTCAAAAGTGCATTTAATACACCCCTAACCTACCAAACATCTAGGTGAGCAGCACAGCACACAATAGAGTCTGGGTTGTTTTCCTTTATGATAACATGTCTGACTATTGCTGCATCTTTCTGCTGCTGTCTAGCACAGAGAGGATTTATTATTCTGCACAGAGAAGATTTATTATTCTGCATATTACTAATTAGGGAAAAGATCAAAATTCAGATTTTGAAGTATGGTGTCTACAGTTTGCATATTTTTTTCACACTATCATAAAGTCAAACATTGTAACTTAAAGACCATGTCTATTATTCTGTCCATTTGTTTCACACAAATTCTACAAACTCTCAGCTCAACTTTACTTACTTAAAAAATGTTTATATTTTGAAAAGCCTTATAATCTTGCTCATTAAGATGTTTAAATACACCTAACTGGAAAAGAGAGTAAGACATTTATCAACAGCCATGATTCTTGGGAAACCTGAGCATAGATCATCAAAATGCAAGTCATGTCAGAACAATTTAGTTTTCCTTTTGGCCTTACAGAACAGAGCTTAAGTAGATCAAAATATATGGTTATGTGTTATAGAGGAAGAAAATAACATGTTTCATGGTGGTATTGCCTAGGACCCATGGGAAATACAAGTAAGGTTATAGTGTATCTTTTGCATTAAATTAAAAAATACAAACTAGGGTAGGATTATCCACTTGAAATATAAGAGTATGAGAAAAATGTATCTGACTTCAAGTTATCTGTTAAATATAGAATTGAGTTCTGAAAAGATAAAGACAAAGGTTAAAAATAAAATTTTAAACTTAAACCCATTTGTATTAAACCAGATGCAGAAAATTCAACATCCAGTGTGTTTTTAAAACTAGTAAGAGGTCACTCTGATTTATTTGTGGGAATGATTTGTTTTTCAATTCCTATTGTGTTCTTTTGCATTTAAGAGGAGCAACTTGAGCATGGAGAGAGGTGGAAATCAAACAACTGAAAAATGGGGTTGAGAAGGAGGTTAAGGAGCTGAGAGTTTAGAAAAGACTGACAGGCAATGCTAACACATTCTAAAGGGGCCACAATAAATACAAGAAATTTCAGGAAAATGTTTTGAAATTGAGAGATTAGGTAAAAAACCATAGTGATGATTAAAGTGATTGCTTACTTAACAAAAAAAGAGTATTTAAATGATGCTAAGAAATGTACTGTTTGCTGGGCTGGGGATGTAGCTCAGTGACAGATTGCTTGCCTACCATGTACAAGGCCCTGGATTTGATCCCCACTACTAAAAAAGTAATAAAAAAAAAAAGCCAGTAAATATTACTCATTGGCCAGAGTACAGGATCTTATTGAGGTACTATTATTAGTTATACACAACAAAACAGTGTTTCCAACAATATAATTGACAAAGTAGGAATCAGCATGTTAATTGTTCCTTAAAAGATGACCATTTTTTATTTTTGTATTTGAAACAGTGAAAAAATTATTTTTATTCTCACTAAATATATTCAATAATTTAAAGTGAAAAAAGTATTGTAACTATATTTTTAATAATACCACTTGTCATATCTGGAAGTTTCCACTCTGTACACGAGACTCAGTAGCAATGCTTGTTCCAGACTTTCCAAATGCAATGCATGTGGACCATTCCCTAATAAAACAAAGTACTCTCAGATGCTGCCAACTGGGATACCTCACTCACTTCCATTACTGAGTGCTGGTGAAAGAACGGATGCAAATTCTCTTGCCAGTCAGATCGAGCCATGACATGTGTCAAGGTCAAGAAGAAGCCTGAAGTTACTAGACACAGTTGTTGAGATCAACAGAACACAGAGGAAACTGTATCTTAGATACTGATGAAACATCTGTGAGAAGAGGCAGAGCACTCTTTCCCTGAAGCATCTAGAAAGATTTTAGATCTCGTTATAGCAGTTTCTTGCTTACTATATGATATGGATCTATGCCAATTTAACTTTTGGCTATGATTATTTATTTTGTTTATTCATTTATTCTGCTGGTACTCGGGTAGAACCCAGGACATTTCACTCCTGAGCCACATCCCTACCTATTCCACATACTTTTTTTTTTCTTCCATTTTGAGACAGGTTCTTAGTTGCTAAAATTGGCCTCAAATTCGTGATCCTCCTGTCTCAGTCTCCCAGGTAGCCGTGATTACAGGCATGAGCCACTGCACCTGGCTATTCCTTTATTTTACAATAAACTCTTTCATCAGCCAAGAGTCAAATAAGGATAAAGTACATGTTTTATATTCAAGAACTGAGTTTTGTTTTGTTTCTCAGGAAAACTGGTTAATGATCTTGTATAAAATGTTTGTTGACATTTACCCAATATCTTGGTGCCACAGCAGAATCATGAAGCTCAGAAGAGATGTATCTGCTGAAGGAGCATTAGCATCAACTTTAATTGCTGGGAGGTATTTTAAGGAGACTGTCCCTGAAGATGGTGATTTCTTATAAGCTGTTATCCATTATAAAACATGATTTTTCATTGAAACCAAATAACTGTTCTTTTAAGTTAATTTTGCTCATTTTTCATATCTAAGAGTTCTTGAATATTTAAAAACAATGAAGTAACGCTTCTTAGTGCATTTTCTCTTTTAGGAGAAGAATGATTTTTTGAAACAATGTCAGTATTAAATAAGTAGCATCCCATACTTCAAATTAAAAAAAAAAAAACTCAGACACTTTCATTAATAACTCAATTTCAATACTAATTCTTTGTACAAAAGTAAAGCTTTTTAAAGATTACTCTGCCAAAAGTGAAACATCTGACATTATTATACATGGTATTGAAAATTCAATTCAAAATTAAATAATTAAAGATAAAATTGTTCCGTGACAATTATTCAAATAAATCTTAGTGGATCAGTGTTATGGTGGAAAAAAATGTTCTTAATAAACGTATTTGTCAACTTTTCATTGCTGTGAACAAAATACCTGACACCTTAGAAGAGAAAAAGTTTATTTGAGCTCACAGTTTCAAAGGTTCAGTTCATGGTAAGCTGACTTCATTGCTCTGAGCCCTCCAACAAGGCAGAGCATCATGGCCAAAGAATGCAGTAGAGAAAAACTGCTCATTTGTGGTAGACAAGAAGCAGGGAAAGGGAGAGCAGTGGAGTAGTGGTGGCAGGAAAGATAAATCCTTCCAGGGCACATCTCCAGTGACCCACTTCCTCCAACCATGTCCCACCTGCCTGTGATTACCACCCAGTCAGTCCATTCAAATGAGGATGAACTGATTAGGTTATAGCTCTCACAGTCTAGTCATTTTACCTTCATATATCCCTGCATTAACACAGGAACTTTTAGGGGACATTTCATATCCAAACCATAACAATAAACATGGCAGATTAATATTAATTCGATATATTATTCTTAATAATTCAATGTTCTTGGAATTGGCTGTTGCACAGATGTAATTTATGTTTTAATTTGAATAAGTTGATGGATTATCAATGGAAATGGAAGTTGTCGAAATTTTATCAGTACTTTATAATTTATATAGTAATATGATTTATACTGTGTAATGCAATTAGAGCTGTATCTACCTTTCTCATAATTTATGTTATTACCCTAATTCACACACATAATTAGAGTAATTGAACAACAGAATTGTGTGAGGAAGCTAATGCTGAATACAAGATGAACTTCCTCATGATAATACCCAATTTTACTTTTTATTTTCAACCATAAAAAGATTTTTTAAAATGTTTGCACATCTGAATGTATATTTTTAAATCAATTTAAATGTCCTATAACAATATGAACTGTTTAGGATTTTTTGTAAATTATGTAAATTTGCTAAATTTTGTAATATTGGATTTCAGAGTTGCATTTTGATGAACCTTCCCCAAAATTATTCAAACTATTCAACAAATGTACTGCCACAAATGTCAGTAAAATTTCAGAAAATTGAAATTACTGAAAACAAAGCTTGCTAAGAGGAAGATATTGAAATTTATCCCAACAAAAAGAGGAACTGAATTTTTAAAAACAAGAGCTCAAGTGATGTACAATATTTAATATTAACTTCCAGTCATTTTATATTTGATATCTCACTTTATAGGAAGATTATTTCAATGGAGTTTTATGAAAACAGACTTGTGAACAAATTTTTATTTTGAACTAAAATGAAAAGTAGTTGAAAAAGACTATGGTTTCCAGCATCTAAATTGGAAAATATCCTCAAGAATCATAAAGAGGATTTATGAGTTTTTCAATATGTTTTTATTAGTATGTTATAAGTAATAGTAGTGTTCATTTGGACTTATTCATAAATGCATATAATATAATTTGCTCCATTTCACTCCCCAGTACTTCCTTTTTTTCTCCCCTCTGCCCTACTTTGGCTCTACTGGTCTTCCTTCTATTTATTTATTGTTTGTTTTTCATTTGTTCATCATAATCATACATAAATTAGTAGAACCATTTTGGAAGGTTTTTCTTTAAAAAAGCGCTCCAGGAAGAGGCAGAAAGGATTGCAGCTGTGAAAATGTTAGGGTGAACACATTTACATATTTCAATAATAAGTGTGATAATATTCCTCATTTAGAAGAATGTTCTGGAGCTTAACATGTATCATAATCTGCAGGGGGAATATTTTCTCAATTAAAAATTTTATGGTCTAACAAGAAAAGTACATTGACTATATAAACAATCCAGATTTATCACCATAAAATGTGACCCTGAAGAGATTGCAAGTTATTTATTAAAAATAATAATACCATCCTGATAATATATCATTAAGAAAAACACCAGTGAAAGAAATTAGAGGAATACAACTAAAATATTGACCAAGTATTATTAATATGTACCAACAATAATTATTCTACTTATGTCAATCTTCTGTTTATCCTAAGTGATTTATATGATGAAAGGATTTTGGGGGCTTTGATATTCATGTTTTGGAAAAAATTGATTTTTTAAAATACATTTTGAATATAACTATTTTAAAAGTTTATCAGTATCATAAGCCAAATTGGTTTGCCAATAAATATTTCAAAGATCATATAATTTTAATTATTTTTGTATCTTCTTTCCCTCCCAATGGTGGATTTGTTAGGATGACAAATCACATGGTTCTTTTACTCCTTATTTTGGGCAAATTCTTCCTCCTGGTCTAAACTTGACAAACCCTGATCATTTTTGGAATTGGAGTGAGAACTCAAAGCAAGGGCTGCACACTTGGAAGCTTGTGTTACCAACCCTAACCTTGTTTCTGAGTAGAACTGGCACTGGGCACTGTTGGTAGTTGTCATAGGTATGAGAGTTGAGGATGAATCTACAGAGAAGACATTATAGTAATTTATGATGTAATATCACAGCTGCCTTCTATTAGCATCTAATAGGCAGTAGGCATCACAGGGTGATTTGCACGATTTATTTCAATCCAGACACTTAAGTATCTTTGATCAGACTGACAGTCAAAGGCATTATGTAGTTGTTCAAGATTACAACTTGAAAGGGGTAAAAAGTAGGACGAAGAGTTAGGTCTGGGCCATTTCTTTCTTAAAGATATCTTTGAGAGGGCTGGGATTGTTAGCTCAGTGGAGAGTGCTTGCCTTGCATGCGTGAGGCACTGGGTTCAAGCCTCAGCACCACATAAAAATAAAATAAATAAAGATATTGGTGTCCATCTACAACTAAAAAAAAAAAGGTAAAATTGAGAGAGCAGTTTGAAATGTCTATCAGATATAGGTTTTCCTCTCAATTTTTAAATGATGTTAAACCTTCTTAGTGTCCCAAGCAGGCTGACAACTCTGTTGGATATGTAAAACAGAAATATCTTACTATTTCATCAGCTCTCAGGAGCCAAAGGTCCCAGACCAAGAATCATTGCAAGCAATGGTCTTGTGTATGCCTCACAGAACAGCTCAGCAGACCAGGAATAGGAAGCCATATCCAGAACATTCTCTACCTGCCCTTCCTGCCTGAACTACCTGTCAGAACTTTCATATTATGTCTTATGTTTACAAGTGAAGTTGATCTTAGTGCCTGAGCCAGAGGCTGCTCTGGGACCTTATGTGATTAATTTAGACTGCAACTATAGTCAACTTGGATAATGCATATTTTTTAAATGCCCTAAATTACATATGTTTTCCCTGCATAAACGAAATTAATGATATGGATATCATATCTTTTCAGTATGTAATAGAAATTTAGCATCAGATTGGAAGTTTATTAGCTTCTTTCAGTTGTAAAATATAAGGTAATATATGGGTTTTATACAAGCAAAATAAGGTAGGTGGTTTTTAAAAATTGTTTAGATAGAACTGTGGCTCTTTTCAGCAAGCCATAACTAGTAATATTGATTTAACTGGTGGGTTTGAGGCATTATCAGGATTTGTAAATATGGCACCTCTGCAGCCACTGCCTTTTCTCATGCCCAGTGTAGATATCACTAGTGATTACAGCATTTTTTCTGTGATGAGATGAGTTAAGCCTGAGAATTCCTAGATTCATCATTTGGCATTATCCACCTGAAGAATTTCTTGAAGTGTGCAGCTTAGTTCAGTTTCTAAAGGTATTCTAAAGACCAGATTAGCTTTCAACATTGTCTGCATATGATCCAAATCTATCGGAACAAACATATCTACTTCTAATTCTCCAGAATTATCTTATATGGATTCTTCTTGTCCTTCAAGTAAATTCATTCATAGTTGTTTTGATATCTGTGCTCATTTCCATTTCTAAACATCTGCTTATGCCAGTGATTTCCAAATGTTTTTGAGTATACATTCATATCCAAAGAAAAATTTGAGATGTCCCCAATGTATATGTGTATTCTTTTACTTACTGATGTTTCACATGTACAACTATGTTAATATGCTACAGCTATTATAAAACATACACAATCTTTTAGATTCTTTTAGAATCTAAAAGAATGAGATTAAAGATGAATAGAAATAAGGCAGGCCTGGTGGCACACACCTGTAATTTCAGCACTTTGGGAGGCTGGGACAGGAGAATTGCCGAGTTCAAAGCCAGCCTCAGCAACGGTGAGGCACTGAGCAACTCAGGGAGATCTTGTCTCTAAATGAAACACAAAATAGGGCTGGAGATGTGGCTCAGTGGTCTAGTGCCCCTGAGTTCAATCTCCAGTACCGTCCCCCCAAAAAAGATGAATTGAAATAGAAATTCTAATATTTTCCCCATCCCACTTTTGGAGACAAGTGTCTTATATAATGAAGTTATGAACTCAGTCTCTATGTGAGTTAAGTTCTAAAGTCAAAACACAAGTTAATCATCACAGTTTGCCAAATTACTCTTGGAAATCATTTAGAAGACACTGTTTAGAAGATTGATAAACTCTCTCCAGTTGATACATAAATGCACAAGTCAAACAACCTGTTTATTTTTTAGCATTGAAAAATGGAGTTTTTGCCTCAGTTGAGCAAATTATGAAGCATTTATCTTAGGCTTAAGGATCAGATTGCATGAAAAACATGTGCTAACATTACATCATGCCAAATTTCCTGTGATATTCATATTATATGCTTTGAGAGATAGGAGGTAACTGAGAACAAAGGGTGGAAGAACAAATTCAAGTTTCTCATCTCACATTCCCACCAGGACATATGGCTCATTTAGTGCCTTGGGGAATGGTATCATGCACTTGCTTCAATACCACCCTTCTTCTTTTTCCCTCTTTCTCTTTCTTCTCTCTTTCTCCCTCTCTCTTTTTCCTTTGTTTTTATCTCTCTTCCCATTTCTTTCTCTCCATCTTTACATTTCTCTCTCACAGTCCCGGATTTATTGTAATCAAATTTATACAAATTAAATGCAGATCTGTAGTGTTTTCTTTGCATAATATTTTCTCCTCTCTCTTTATCAGTGTCACCGAAAATGCTTTTATCACCAGCAGTACCTCTCCAAATTCTACCAATAGTTCAAAGTCAATTTCAAATTCAGCCACCCAGAATTTGCAACTCATAAGTTCCTTCTATATTTGAATTATTATATTCCAAATTAAGTGCATGCATCAAGGATATTTACCATTACAATATGGTAAACAGTTTCAACAGTTTAGGCAGTTTGGGCTTATAGCATGAGGCAGACTGTAAGTGTAAAGAGCAGGGATTCTGGCTTTAGTCTTGATGTCCTTCTAACAGTTTATACACACAGAGTGCTATTCATGTGAAAGTTCTGATTTTCCTTATTCTGGGAACATGTAGAATTGTACTTCCCAGCTTGCTTGAAATTACACATGCTCTTTGAGTTTCTCTGGCTAATAAAATGTGAGCCTTTCTCTTTGAATTGTGTGATTTACCCTTCCCTGACCTCCACACCACCATATTCCACAAACCTGCATTTCTTTGTGAAGATAACATAAAGCAGAGGCCCTAACAGCTCAAGATAGACATATAACATAATTGAGAAATTCTCATTGAATTTCTTTTTATTATAGGGTAACCTAGATTATTCTGAATTATATGCAGAGATATTCTATCAAAGTGGAGATAAAATAACTTGCTTTAAATGTATTATCAACTTTTGGTAGAAATCAATAAAATATGTAAAAATGCATTCCATATAAATGCTATGAAAACTCAAAAGCATTAAAAATAAAATATCAAAATGATCTCAACCTTATTTTTATAATTACTTCTGCTGCTGATCAACTATTCATGATTATTTAGATCTCTCTTCTTGTACTATTAGTACTTTTACTTCTTTAATTTGCTTAATATTGTTTATATAACAGTATTTGAGAGATTTTGTTGATATGTTTCAGAGATTTTCTTCAACTCAATTACATGAAACTAATTTTAAACATTCTGCAGAATCATATGTATGCTAATATTCAGAAACATTAAATGCTTATGTAGTAGGCCTTCTGCTTTATGAAAAAGGAATAATATAAAACATCTGGCCAAGCATCAGGGACATAACTCAACCCCCAGTGAGACCAAGTCTGTAATATAAACATATGTTTTATTACTCATGCTTTAAAAACATACAACGTTATGATCTGCATCTTTCAGGATTTCCATTTAGCAGAATGGTCACCATGGTAACAATGTGAACATGCTGATTTGTATGTGCTTTCTCATCTAAGGCTGAATGACCAAAGTAGACCACTAGACAGCTGATGTTTTCAGTTAGGAGAACATAGGCCCACTGCAGAATTCACAGAATTGATTCTCAATCTAAATCACTTTATATAGTAGCTACAATGACTAGTTGACCTTGTTAAGGATCCAGATATATCAAGGATATTATGGACCAGAGTAGATCAGTTTTACCATATAGTTTTCAAAGTGGCTGTACACTTTTGCTATCCATGATCCTTAGATGGTAATTAGCAGTAAAATGGATAACTGGGTACAATCACATAGATAATTAAACAGGCATCTAAATTAAAATGTGAAAACATTTAATATGTGGGTAACCAATTAATACTTTCTATTTTTGTTTAGCTATTTAATCTGACATAGATACAAAATATAATTTTCATCTGTAGGAATCGTAAGGTAGAAAGATGAACACTGCTTTTCTTCTCTTAGGCTATAACTTGGCTCCAAAAGTTACTTTCATGAAGAAGGAGAGTAGAGATTTTTATACGTGAAATTTGTATATAGAAACTGATATACAAATAAATATTTGTTTCGTGAACGAATGAAAAACTAATGCCAGTCAGTACTTTTAACAGGACCTCTGATTGGAAATTTAATTTAAAAAATAAATTAGAATATGCTCATAACTATAAATTACAAAGCTAATGACAAAACAACCTAATGAGAAAGTTTATAATTATCCAAGTTTTACAGAAGAATAAATATAAGGTTTACAGAGATTATAGAACTCAGTCAGAGACGCAGAACAGGTAAGTGGCATATTAAAATTAACTTTGAGTGTTTTTTAATGCTAAATGCCATTAAAATATTTAAAATGCAGTATGATGTCCAATAGTACACCAAGTCAGAAGAGTAAGGAAAACAACCAAGTAAAGTTTGATTTATTTACTTCATTGCTGTTTCTGCAGAATTTAGAAGAATTTGTTGAATGAATACATGTTTAAAGTCCCAAATGTCAAAAACAAAATTTTAACAATTTGAGAAGAAAATATAAGAAACTATCTTTTAAACATGGACACAAAAGATTTTAAGTAAAACACAAAAGGGACAAACTATAAAATAGATCTATAACTCTTTTGCATTAAAATTAAATGTTATTTATGACTCATGAACTTAAAAAGCAAATCAGAGATGGAAAGAAGCTATTCATCGTGCATGCAACCACAGAGAACAATCACGCTGAATTTCTAGAGAAACTCTAAAGCTAAATAATCCAATAGAAAAATAAACAAAGGAGCAGGAATGAATCTGTTGTCAACTTCACAGGGAATGCAAATTAAATAATATTAGGAAATGCAGATTTAAAATACAATTCCACATAAGCTATTTGAGTAGTCTGTACTCTGGAGAGAAGCACTGACTAGACAGTAGTGGCTTTGGTTGAAAGCAGCCAGCTTCAGGCAAGCATTTAGGGCAGGAGCCAAGGGCAATAAACACACTTCACTCCCCCACTTCATTCTGATCTTCCACCAGGGGCCCACACTGGCAGAATTTAAGCAGCACTAGAGGGATTTAACCTGTTAATATAGTCCATATGGTGAAAAGAAAGAAGGTGGGGAAGGTTGGAGAATATCTGGAAGGATGAATTAAAGATATTTGGCACAGAGATTCTGGTGCTTGGTGTTAAAAAAAAAAATCCGGTAGATGTCTTCTACTGATCCCTGTTAAAAAATGTAGAATGTGCATACATGGGAAAATCCTTTACATTTATTAAGTAAGGAAAGAAAAAACTTGTTTTGTATTCTTATAAACAGAAATCTATTATTAAACACTGTATAACAAATCCCCTTTTGATTCAAGTGCATAAATTGTCTTTCTGCTGGGAGCATACTTTTTTAAAACAACAAAGTTTTAAAACTAGATTACAAAACTAAAGTGTATTAGCAATATCAATTTCTAATGTTTTTTCCCCACCGCTTTGAAAAAGATTTCCTTTAGGGAGCAGTATTATAAAAATAATTTCTTAGAAACAGTATGGAATATAAAAGTATATTTACTCTCACTGTTCTACAAAATGCTTTTATGTTCTATATATATATTTTTATTTACACAGTTTGCTTTTGTCCTTTGCATATAATAATCTAAAATCCAAGACTTCATTTTTTTCACTTGAATGCTCTTAATTATACCTTCCAACACTGAAGGAGCATCTACACAGCCTAGCTCTTTCTGGATTTTGAAGGAAACACATAAATTGAAGTTCAGTGAGAATATTTTCAACAGATTTCAAATGAGTTTGGAAATAGCATTCTTTACTACATGAGCTAAGTGGTGTCTGTATTAGTTAAAATAACCCAAAATATTTAAATAGATTGACTTTTATTTTTAGTGGCTTTCTGTCATCCAACAATTCATCCATTCATCCAGCACTTTTATTTTGAGCACCTTGTAAGTTTTCTAGATATTTGGGCTACACCAGGGGGCTACAGAGAAAGATTCTTTTGCTCTAGATATTTTTGTTCTAGATATTTAGGCTACATCAGGGGGCTACAGAGAAAGATTCATTTGCTCCTGAATCTCACACTCTAACAATGGAGTCATAATAAGCAGAATAAATGCACAAATTACATATTATATTAGAAATGGATACATGATCCAGAGGAAAACAATTTCCATTGAAATGTGGAAATATTTTTGTCTCTTCCCACTTCATCACATTTTTTTGTAGAGATCAATGTATTTTTTGTAAGCGATCTTACATTGTAAGATCAATGTATTTATGTAAGTGCTTTATACATATTAGCCAATTTATCTTAACAAACTATTTTACAGAGAAGGGAGCAACATAGAAAGATTCATGATTTGCTTAATGTCAAATACTTGATAGGTTGTTTGCCAGGGTTACCTCACTATGGAACACAATGTATAACTTTCATAAAACACATTCATGAAAAATAAAATTCAATAAAGACACCTTTAACTAACAAATGCAAAGAATGTAATTAACATATTTTATGTAGAAATGACAATCCTTGAAAATGTTTTTTGTTCTAATTCTTTATACATGACAGTAGAATGCATTTTCACACATCATACATAAATGGAGTATAACTTCTCATTACATTTTTTACTCTTCCCATTTCCTTACAATTTGTTTACTATATTTGCATTTTAAGAGGCTATAATAATTACATAGTATACATTTTTCCTTTGTCTACATTTAGAATTAATTCTGTAAGTAAGTATCTATTTGGAGCCGACAATAGTCCTATTTCAATGTATCCTTATGCATATTGTCTGAAATTTGTTCAGTTCCTCAGAGAGGGAATATATAGCAACAATATTCCCTGAGTCCTTACATGCGGATAACATGTGCACCAGTGAACACTTGGAAGTCAATTTTTATGGATACAAAATCTTTTCTTAAGTATTTTAAATATATTAATCCACTTTGTCCTGGCATAAAGTATTTTTGTCTAAAATTCTAATCAGAATCCAATCTCCCATCTATTCTTTTTGTCTAGGCAGCCAAAGGATTTTATTCTTTGTTCCTAAGGCTCATACTAAAATGTCTTACTGTTCATTGTTCGAGATTGATATTCTTAGGTAAATGGTATGTTCTTTCTAATTATAGTTGTAGATCTTTTATTTGTAACTTAAATGTTTTATTTACTTTGGGAATGCCTATAATTTGTAGTTGGATTTTCTTTGTCTATCTTCAATATTGATTATTTTCTCTAAATTGTTTTCATCTCTATTTCTTTTCTTATAAATATCCCACATTCTATTTCTTTTATTTTATTTTATTTTATTTTTATATCAATTCTCTAGTTGTAAGTTGTATAGAATCACAACATATATGCAGTCATACATAAAGTTAGGGTTATTATGACCATCATATTCCATGGTGTATTTATTCATTATTGCATTTTTTAGTCATTTCTTAATTTCCAAAATGATTTTCCTTTGTTATTTTTAACTTATATCATCTCATTTTTGAATATGTTGAATATGTTGTTTTTAATGTCACCTCATTTTCGCAACATCTTTATTTTTTTAAAATAGTAGGTAACAGCTTTAATCTATTTTATGGATATGCTTATCTGGTTCATTTTAATAGTCTCTGTGAATATTTTATTTATTTATTTATTTATTTATTTATTTATTTATTTATTTAGGTTACTGGGAATTGGACTTAGGGGTACTTGACCACTGAGCTACATCCCAGCCCTATTTTGTATTTAGAGACAGGGTTTCACTGAGTTGCTTAGCATTTCGTTTTTCTGAGGCTGGCTTTGAACTCTTGATCCTCCTACCTCAGCCTCCTGAGCCATTGGGATTACAGGCATGTACCACCACACTCAGCTTATTTTACTTCTTCTTCTGTTTTTTTCTCATAATAATTTTGTGGGAGACTTGATCTCAATACTTTTCTATCAGTCAATTATATTTACAATCAGTTGTTCTAGATTTTTAGGAGGTACAATTCAGAATATTTTCAATTTAGCAGGGTCTCCTTTTCTGTTGTTTTCACATGATGTAGAAGAATATGGTGGTTTGCTTTTTGAAGTTTTCTAGTTCTGTTTCTCCCTCAACTTTTATCTTTATCTTCTCTTTCCTTGATCCTCATTCTTCCTATCCTGTTCAATTTTGATTCAACTTCCCAACATATATTTTTAACATTGAACACTATCTTTGTAGGGAGCTCTGCTCTGTATCAAGATTCATAAGGTTTAGATTCTTAAATTCCCTTTATGCTGTACTCTTGGAGTGATCAAATTCTTTGTCAGCTTTAGATATTATCCTCCAATTGGCTCATTATGCTTGTCAGTGAGGACCTTGGTTTCTTGAGATTCTGTGCTCTTTGGTCACTGCATTTTTCTCTCTGCTTCTTTCTTCAGAGTTGCCAGCCCTGGACAGTTGTAGAAGTTTTTGGTATTTTTGTCACAAACTTGTACATGTTGGCTCAAGGGAATACTATTTTTGCTATTCATAAATTTTTAGTGTTGTCATCTACTGCTGTGCCCATGGGGATTGGGAAGTTTATAAAACTATTCTTCCTATAATGCCCATCTGCCTAGAATTCTCTCAACTTGTTATTTAAAACTGAAATGCAGCTGCTTAAATTTTCAGCTCATGAAGATTTGAAACTATTATCTCATTATTGCCAAAAAAACTTGGAGTCCATATATTAAAATGAAAATTCTCAAGACAGAAAACTATCCAATAACAAACTATAAAATGACAGAACTGCCTTGTTTAGAGGATTGCTTTCAGTACTTTTCTTAGATGAATTTTTCAGATAAGACTCAGATCTTCTGTAAGCTGTTTGGAATCTGAGAGATCAATGCCACATTCTCTCCATTGATAGGCAACTTCAGTGTTAAGTTTCTACCATACATTTAGAATTATCATTTTAAAAATTAAATTATTATTTTAATTGCAAAAATTTATGGGGTACTGTGTGATGATTTGATACATGTATACAATGTGTGATGATAAAATCAAGTTATTAGTCCTTGTGTGGCCTTAAAATTTAAAAAAATTTCAATTAATATGTAAATATTGTACATATTTATGGAGAATAATAATCTTCTTAATGCTTTTATCTCTCCCTAGAAAAGCATGGTCATTTAATTTTTAGAATGACTTTAAGTAGTTACCAGTAATTCCATCTGACCAAAAACCCAGGGATATATTGGGAGTTGACATGCTTCCATATCTTTTTACAGGCCACTACCCAGGGTTTCATTTTCAAGTTCTCAAAATCATATGAGAGATGAGAAGATTTTTATATTATTAATATAGCATTTTAATGTAGTTAATGATTCATCATATTCAATCAATTATTTACATTTATATTACTCATGTAATTTTTACTCTTGGCATTATTATTTTAGAACAATAATCCCATGGATTGACATGTGTGATATATAGACAATCTTATTAATGAGTCATTGCCCAACATCTTGCATGATCCAAAAATATCTTGAAGCAACAGTTATCTGGATATCCAAATCCAAGAAGATTAAGGGACATTCTTTAAATAGATACAATCAGTACTACAGCAACTAATTAAACAGATTTCTGTTAGGAGGTAAAAATGTCATTAAGTTGGCTGTGGCATTACTGTACTTAGTCATTCAAATAAACCTGCCAAACCAAAGTGAAAGTCCAAGTGCTCATAAGCTTTCTAAGAATGCATCAATACTAGTCTTTATCCCCCCAGAGATCAACATCAATTTCATTGGGAAGTAGCTCTCAGAATATATTACATTCTACTTTTAAAAAAAAATCAGGCAACATCTGTCCTACTCCACTGTTCTATCACATTTCTAGCTGGTTAGGCTCTGTCAGAGGGTACCAGAAGTGGTTCCCTCAGAAGTAACGTGGTTCAAAACTTCAATCCCCTCTCAAATGAAGGGAAATACGTCACTCTCATACATTGTTGATATAAGTTATTACAAGTGTTTCTAGGAAATAAATACCGCCCCCCAGTCTAAAATGTATATGATCTTTTATGCAGCAAGCCCACTTTCAGGGATCCATGCATTCTAAAGACAATGAGATCAGTGCACTAAATTTTATATGAGAATGAGATTCGTTGTAAAATTTTTATAATAGAGGGAAGACTGGAAGCGACTATTTTCCACCCCCAGTAGAATAATATCAACCATTAGGAAAATTGGTAATAAAATATGCAACAGCCACATGGATGATGGAAAACTGTGAAACCATGAACCATGTGTGGGAATACTTAAGACTAGGAATCACTATACTTAGTATTTCAAAATCATGTAAAATATTAACTTAAACTTGTTTACAACACATGTACATTGTGTGTGTGTGTGTGCACGGGTGTTGTGTATAAAAATAAATGGAAATAAATTTTAGACATCAAAATCAGGCTATGAGAAATGTTATATTCTATATTTTTCTAATTTTGTTTTAATGTTCTTCAAACCCCCTTTCACTAGATCATTAGAAAATTTAATGTGTCTTGTCGGAGTCTCTTACTACCTCAAAGAAACTTAAAAATAATACTGGATTTAAGTGGTGCCAGCAAATAGACCTAAGTGTTAATCCACAATAATAATCATCTTTTTATTGCTTCTAAGCTACAGGATATTCTTATCAAGTCTGATCCCTAAGGATTGTCTCTCATATACTCCTTCTGGAAGCTTCAGGGATATTTCTCATAGTGGTTCTTCCCACTGGGTACTCACTGACAAGCTTGCAAGTATTTCCCAATCTGGACAGCTCATTTCTCATTGCTCTTAAGTCTAAGAGGAAATACTAACCTCCCCCTATCTCTTTGCTTCTGCCTATTTCTTAAGCCCTTCCCTTCAGGGATACTTACTAAATTTTCAGAAATGACTTGAGTCCATAAGATCTTAACTTTCATACTGTTTTGGGAGGAAGTGTTAGGGGAATAGAGTATTTTCTTGTTGGTAGAAGTAAGGAAAAGAGATATTAGCATTAATTTGTATCTTAATTATTCACCCTGTAATATAGGTTGAACAGCCATAGTCTGAAAATTCAAAATCTGAAATGTTCCAAACTCTGCAAATTTTTGAGTGCCAGTATGATACCAAGTGTGGAAAAGTCCACACTTGGCCACCTGTGACAGGTTGCAGTCAAAATGCATGTGCACTAAAAATAGGTAATAAAAGTACCTTCAGGCAGTGTGTATAAAGTGTGTATGAAACAAAAATGAATTTCGTGTTTAGACTTGGGTCCTGTCACTGACTTTATTATATATATGCAAATATTTCAATATCCAAAAAATCTGGAAATCAGAAATACTTCTAGTTCCTAGTATCTTTCATCAGGGATACTCAAACAGCATAAACAAAGTAGAAATAACTAAGACTGAGTCAATGCATGACAAAACAACATTCATCATTGATGCAAAGTTAGTGATTTTTTAAACATTTATATATTTTCTCAATTTTCTACAATATAAAGAACTAGACACCAATTATAATCAGAAAAAATAAACAATTGATTTTTAAGGGAAAAATACCCTAAAGTACACTTATAGTTGCCCTCATGAGAAGAACCATCAGGTATATTGGTAGAGGAATATACTAAATGTTTCTATTATTATAGATCAACAGCCAATCTGGCAAGTTTAAGTGAATAATTGAATGCAGATTCCCACATAATATTCATGGAGGGAGAGGGTGATTGTGTATACGTATGGAATACATGAAACCAAGATGGAGAACATCCAAAATGGAGGGATGAGGATAAAGAGACAAAGTACCCGGAAGTAAATAGTCATCATTCCTTTATGGAGAGCTCTCCTGTGAACCCTTAAGACCTAAAGAGAAAGAAGAGGAAGCAGTCTAAAAGGAGGAAGATATCTATTGACATTTTGTCCAGGGTTATAATTTGGAAAGGGAAAAATTTTTAAATAGTTATCAGGCAACAGGTTCTGCGCTACCATATTACTCCCTGTCATCTTCAATCAGGTATAAGGTAGTTTCTGAAAGTCCTTGAATGTCCCTAATGAATTACCTGACTTTAGGTCTTTATTACTGCCTTTCTTGACTGATTCATTCATAGAGCCAATACCTCTTAGGGTCCACTGTCTGCCCTGCATAGCTCTGAAGAAGCATTAGCAGGGAAAAGGAAAAGAGAGAAAAAAAAGTATAAGGGGACACTAATTTAGACACGGTAGACAGGAAGATATTTCAGAAGATCTAGAATGTAGACTAAGAAACATTTTTGCTAGTCCTACCAACAGTAAGTGGCCCTGTGTTATAGTTTAGATATGAGGTGTCCCTCAAAAACTCGTGTGTGAGACAATGCAAGGAAGTTTGGAGACGAAATAATTGTGTTATGAGAGCCTTAATCTAATCATTACTTTAATCCTCTGATAAGGAATAAGTAGTGTTAAGTATAGGCAGGTAGGGTGTGGCTGGAGGAAGTGGATGATTGAGGCAGCATGCCTTTGGGGAATATATTTTATTCTCCTTGACAGGAGCAAGGAGTGCTCTCTTTGCTTCCTGGTGTCCTTTCCTGAGCTGTTTTTCTCCACCACACCCTTTTGCCATGGTGTTCTGCCTCATCTCAGACTCTGAGGAATGGAGCCAGCTGTCTGTGGACTGAGACCTCTGAATTCATGAGCCACACATGAACTTTTCCTCCTTAAAATTGTTTTTCTCAGGTCTTTAGGGCCACAGCAGCAAAAAAGCTGACTAAAACACCATGGAAGCTTTTGAGCAAGGGAATAGCAAAATCAAAGCACAGTTTCTAGCAACACTAATTTAGCAGCAGGAATGAATGGATATAGAAAATACTGGGGAAAAGGAAACCAGCTAAGTGGCTATAATGATGTTGGTTTCCATGCAAAAAGTAAAAAAAGGTATTAACACTCTTAGCAACCCTAGAAGTTAAATGTTAACAGCTCTTTTATGTGAATAATAGTAATAATAGCTACCATTTCCTGTGTGCTCACTGTATACCCAAGTTCTAAGAACTTTCTATACATTGACCAACTCTGCCTACTCTCAGCTTGATGGCTTTGGCATTCCTTCCAATACTTAATGGTTTCTGTTTGTGACCTTACTTCTCAATTTTCTTGCACTACTTCTCCACCACCTTCTCACAGGGTCACAGAGTAGATTTTGACACTACAAAAATCAGTTGCCTTATAATTATTTTGTATTTTAAGCAGGATTGATTCTGTTATTTTGGCTGGAGAAGTGGGAGCTCCTCCATCCTTCCACGTCCCAAGTATGTCCCTCCTGAGAATGTAGAGGCTAATTCTCCTTGGTGAAGGACAATTATTGTCCCTTCAAGAATCCTTGTTTAGCATGCTGCCACATTAGCAGGTCAGAGCAAGAACTAAATCCTTTTCTCTTGTTTTGTTTTGTTTCTTTTTAATGAGCTCATGATAAGAGAGTACAGACTTTTTGACTCTCAGTTTCCATGACTCAACTTTTCTTTGAGGTTTAGAATCAGCTTTGTTGGTTTTGGACCATAAATTCAAAGAAAAGTGCTTTGAGACCACAATAAATTTTTATAGTCAGTTCCCCAGAGATGAGGGATGCATATTTGTCAGTTATGAGTAGATAGAAGCCCCCTGTTTTGATCATAGTAGCTGTAAAAAGAGTCTTCTTCCCTGAAATGGTACTGATTGAGTTCTTGTTACTCAGAATAAAGGTTAGTGGCACAATGTCTTTCTGTCTAAATTTAAAATTCTATATTTCTCTATTCTTAAGAGGTTTTTCTTTCTTTCTCAAGTAAATTATAAAAGACATATTTTGTCATATGTCAAGAAAGACCATGAGTCAATTATCAATTTCTCTTTAGAATTACACTATGAATCGATAACATCTGTTGATAAAGAATTGTGATGGATATGAAATGCCAAAAATTTCTTAGTTATAAATGGCAATTGCAATCCTCTTTGGGAAGCAGTTGGAGTTCCTTGGGTATGTATTTCTCCTTATTAATATGTAAGATTAAATAAATATATATTTTTAAATTGAAAGGAATTTTCTATAAGAAATAATTATTCATGGATAGGGAAAATGATTTTTCAAAACGTTTAAGTCAGTCATACATCTAAAACCATGAGAGGGTTGGATGGCAACCTTTTGAATGAATAAGGCAATAAAATAACATTCTGTATAGTTTGGAGGCAGGTCCAGTAGGCTATCCTAATATTTTTCTAGTTGGTAGGACAATCCCTGTAACATAGTATCTCAACAATTCAACCCACAAATTATTTTATTTCACTAAATATTTTTATTATGTATGTTTCACTTTACCTAGATACTAAATTTATCTAGATAATAAATTCTTGAAGACAGATATCATTTTTCATTGTTCTTAAAATTTTTTCTTTAGCACAAGGTATTCTCACCAAAACATGGTAGGTGCTTAATAAATGTAATAATAGCTAATTTTCCTAATGCAGTTTTGGGTGTATTAAGTTAAAGGTTTCCACACCCATATATGTTAGAACCACCTGAGCACTTTAAAATGAACTCCAGGTCCTACTCGAGTCTACTGAAGCTCTGAGTCAAGGGGCTAAGGAATTAGATAATGATATAGGCTATTCATTGCACTGAACACAACTCAATGCTCTGTTAGATTGATTTTTTAAGCTTAAAAGGTCTTAATGCTCTTAACAATCCTACAAAATAAATGTTCAAAGATCTATTATACAAATAATAGTTAATAGCTACCATTTTCTATGTGCTTGCTATATACAAAAGTTCTAAGAATTTTCTATACATCAACCAATGAGGACAAAACATAGTAAGTAACTTGTCTGAAACCTGGAAGCTCACACATAGAAGACCTGATTTGAATTCATCTTCTCAACTCTAAAGCTTTTTTTCATTGGATCCTGTTGTCACTGCAATCATATTTCTGTCTTCCAGACGGAAAAAAAAAAAAAAAGAAATTTGATTCGTGGCAAACTGTGACATTTTCATATTAGTTAAAAGCATTCTAATCAAACTCTTTCCATTCTGCTTATGGTTTCTGTCTTCTGAGATTTCTACTCAAGGAATGCCAGCCAGCCCAAAACCACTTCAATCTTTGAGGTGACTTCAGGGCCAAATACAAGCAGACACAGACTTCTTTATTCACCAGAACCACTGAGGCTGGTCACCTAGATTGCTGGTCAACACAGGCCAAATGGAAGAGAATATGTGAGTAGTCCCTCAGTGAGACAAATAACTGGGAATAAGTAGCTAAGTAAGTGAGTAATAATACTGCTGCCTTCCATTATAGAAACCATTTGACCCTATTCTTCATAATTGCCTTATTTTCTATACTTACCGGAATCAATCTTAGAGAAGATTCTGCTTTTTATGATCTTGCCTATTTTCATATCAGGTCCATTTCAGTTATTCTGTGTAAACAAATTTAGACTCTCATATCTGAAGAAACTTTCACTTTACATTTTAAAACCATTAAGTGGAATCTTAATCACCATTTGGACTTCACTGCCTGCTCCTCAAATCCCCTGCCACACAACAAAATCCAGGAGTTCTTACTGAAGCTCTATTCATTTACATGCTAAAATGCCAGGTGTTTAAATGCCACGGCCAAAAAATGAACTCTTAGCTTTGTACTTTTCAGGACACCAGATACAAAATGAATTGTCCAAGTAAAGAAAATGATGAAAAAGACCTAGGGATTTGGACTGGAAAGCTTTGTGCTGTGCAACTATTTCTGGGTTTTACCAAATTGTACAAGAACTTAATGATGCCGAACCTCAGTCTTTTCATTTGTAAAATGGTAATGATTATATGTACATGGTAAAGGTGTCGTGAAGGTCAATTCAATGACATGTGTGCCTCCCCAATAAGGATTAGCCCACTGATCTCCTCATGCACTATTTCTTTTCAATCACGGATGTGACTTTCCTCTGTAGGGAAGTGGAGGCAGAATATGATGCTGCACTTAACCTTATACTCACTGTAACTCAGCAATGGGGAACCTCTGTATGCATACCCACTGGCATAATCTCTACAGGATCCCTAAGTTAACTCAGAACTCTAAGATTTCAGATATAAACTAGAATCCTGTAAATGCAACACAAGTCCATGGTGTAGACAATGAGAAAAAAGATATGAGATTTATTTAATGAATGTTTGAAGCTATAAAGTGGTGAGGTAGGCATCATATTGAAGAAATAAATTCTTAAGCATACAGTTTTTATGTCTCATTAATATTCTTCATTGATTATTGACTATTTAAACATCAGCCTTATTTTTAATAATCATGAAAAATGTACAATTTATCCACTCCATGTGTTTTAAACGTTCTGTTTTCATTGAAAACCTGGTGTGCATCGGGTAAAGAAACACAAATATCTTTATCTTTAGATCTGGATTTCATTATATTTAGAGTTCCAAAAATATTGTGAATAGCATAATAGAAACTACTGGCATGTGTATTTCTCATTTGATCCTCTCAACAGCTCTCTGAAATAGATAAGGAATATCTTATTCTTATGTTTGTCTGCATTCTCTTACTATAACCAAGTATCATAACTAATTAACTTATAAAAAGAGAAGACTTATTTTGGTTCACAGTTTTGGAGATTTCAGTCTATCATCAGTTAGGCCAGTTGCCTTAGACCTGTAGCAAGGCATCATGGTGGGGAGCATGTGGTAGAGCAAAACTGCCCACCTCATGGCCAGGAAGCAAAGAGGAGAAAGGAGCATGCCCCAAATGACCTAAGGACCTTTCACTAGACCCCACCTCCTAGAGATTCCACCACCTACCCAAAATACCACTCTAGAGACCAAGCCTTTTACATATGGATCTTTGGGGGACATTAAAGATTGAAAGTATAGTCTACCCCCATTGTTTGTTTGTTTTGTTTTCATTCTTGGGTATAGTCTACCCCCATTGTATAAGTGAGAAACGATGACTCTTGTCCGAAGCCAAGCTATGGGCACAATGAGCCCCAAACTCTGTGAATAACAATAAAAAATGCTTATTTCTCATCCACATACTGAGCAGTTGTGAATTAGCTTTCACTGTGTTCCACATCTCCTTCATGCCAGGACCGGGCTGAAGAAATAACTCCATCTCAGTTGTATGTCAGAGGTGTGGAAACAATGGCAGAATCATCCATGTTTTTTCCAGGACTTCACACACAACACGGTTCATATTTCATTGGCTAAAGCAAAGCACACCTCCAAACCTTTTGTTAGATGTACGGAGAATATAATCCTCTTACAGGGAACAGGGAGAAATTGGGAACAATATGCACATAAAGGAAGTTATTAGAGTTGAAACTAAAGCCGAAGTCTTCTGATCCTTAAATACAATATTGTTAGACCTAGAACATTCAGGCAGTAAATGAACACAAACACATAGCAGGTGAATTGCAAGTTAGTTTATGATTTTGAGGTTAAGAGATGGTAAAATGTTTCATGAGAGAATAAATGCTTTAAAGCTGTGACTGGACTCAATCATTGAGAGGGTAGAAACACAGGAAAAGACCAATATTTGAAGGTCAGAGAGGTGAGAAGAAACCAAAATCCCATTCGGCAAGGTAAGAAATAAATCAAAATAGGTGACTTCCTAGAATCTGAGAGGGAGAAAGTATTGAAAGAAACAAAAAACAACTGACTGGACAGAAATTAGATTTAGCAATATGAGATCATTTTTGCTCTAGAGTGTAGACAACTATAGTTTTGGTGGGGTGATGTGAATATAATTTTGATTGATGTGAGTTTGGTGGGAAATGGAGTGAGTTTCACTTCCAAGTGGAGGATGGGAAGATAACAGCAGTTACAAAAGGGAAGACAGTGATACAAGAAGGAGCACATATGCAAACTGTAAGAAGATTAATGGTGAGAACTTGTACAAATTCTCTTCTGGACACTTTTTAAAAAGAAAAAGGAAGCAATGCCATCAGAAAGAGTGAGATTTAATAACAGAAGTGAGGATATGAAGTAGTTGTCTAGAACACACGGGGAGAATGAATGAGTCATTCATTCTCATTAGGGACCCAATGAATGAGTTACTAAAGGTAGTACAGCTGGATACATATTACTGAGATGCACTGAGGTGCATCCATGAGTATAGTTGTCATTAAATAAAAATTGAACAAGCCAGCATAAATATGCATCCTTTTCTCCAGCTCCATTTTACTGTGTCAGTGCAGGAAAAAAGTATACAGAAAGTTGGATTCAAATAAAGTTGAGATTTTTGCCAGGTGAAGATGATAAAAGGAGATGATGACTGGAAAGTTAGAAGAGCATGGGAGAGCTTATGATGAATGTAAGAAGGGAAAGGACAATGTAGAGATGGCACTGGACTGTAAAACATGAAAGTTTCAGTGGACTGTAAGTCTTGCAGATGTAGAGGTCAAAAAATGGGATACTTCAAGCTAAGACTATCTGGATGCATTGTAGTTGAAAGTCATAATGAAGTCAAAAGTGTACCCTGGTTGTAAAAGCGTGAATTAGTGGTAAGAGATAGGTCCTTGGAGCACAGAGTGAACAGGAACTTGGAGACTAAGGTATTGAAAAGATCATTTATATGCCTATTAGAATCACCAAAAATGATGGTAAGAATAAAATTGGAAAAAGCTCATTGAACTGGGAGCTAAAAACTTAAGACAGTGAAAGGAAATAACCTGGAGGCCTGCAGATGACCACAATAAGGAGGAATGGTGGGTATTATAGTTTGAGGATATGTGATATAAAACAGTGTATGTTTGAGTGGCAGGGAAGGAACGTTGAGGAAGAGGAGAGAGGAAGGTCTCAAGTGACAAACAGCAACAAGTAGTTCATCAACCTCCCTTGAGGACCCAGTGGCAAAAGGGCTTGGAAGAAAAATTATCTACCACTTAGAGGTTCTTCAGAGGGAGCACTGAATTTAAGGTGACCCAGATTTTATTTAGTTAGAGCAAATCAGCAAAGGGAATATTCAGAGAATAGTTTGAAGATAGAAGAGATTTTGTTCATAATTGACCTCAAGTTTCAGAATGTATAGTGAGAGAGCTTTAGGAATTGAAGTAGGTGGGTGATTGGTTAGAAGGGATGCATATGAAGTGATATGACAATGGGGATCTGAGGGATGAAAGATGACATGGGACTTTTGGGATGCTTGAGTGACTGGCAGCAAAAATGAATGGCACAATGGACTGAGTCCTGATGTTGTCACGTGGAGTATGTGAGCACCTGTGTGGGGAAAGGCTGGATGTCTGGATGTTTACATGGATGCAAAGAAGAGACGATGTCTTATCTGGCCTAGTCAGGGCTCTGGTGTTTCCTCCTCATTCCTGTGGGAATGACTGGTTGTTCTACTTTTCTTCTATTCTCAGTGCCATCCAGTGCACAGACATGGTGCTCGGTTAATGTCTGGTGATGCAGATCAGTCCCTATTTAAAATAAATAACCAATAAACACTAGTGAGATTTGAAGACTGCAGATGTGCAATGTAGATGAAGCCATGTTGAATAATGGCACCTCCGTGGAGTTTTCTCATCCTGTGAAAACAGACACTGCTAAGCTTTTTGTGGCAAGAGGATCTGAGAATGAATCATCACTGACTCATGCAGCCAACTTTTTTCACCTGCAGCACTCATTTTAAGTCACAATGACCTTTTCTGACTACTTATAATGGCTCACAGTAGGGACTATAGTTCCTGGATAGTGCACCATTAATAGGGCAATTAGCAGTACCATTTCTTGTGCCCAGGAGTGAAAAGAAAAGTGAAGCAAAAGAACAAGATTTAATACCACATTTTTCTTCACTCAGTTGAGAAGTATATCTGAAAAACACTATAAAACTTCTTATTTGAAAAAGGCAGTGTTTGCAAGATGATTTTAGTCTTCAGATAGTGAAGGATGTTTTAAAGACTAAACAATTTATGTTCACTTATTTAGAATAAAAGCAACCTGGAGACAATAAGGATCAAGAAATTCGCAAGTGCCTCCTTTTGAATCATTCTGGTTGAAGGGGAGTCCATTTTTTAAGAGATAGATTGGGTGGTCTTATTTGCTTTATAATACAGAGTTTTTATTAATGCAAATCTGTAAGATTTGAAAGATATTTGGCTAAATGTCTTTACAGTGATTCCAACTGCTATGGAGTAGATTGTGTGGCCCCTATTCGTATGTGGAAGTCTAATTTCCAATGTGACCATTGACAGATAGGGACTTTAGGAAGTAGTTAAAGTTGAGTTAGATCATAGAGGTGGTGCCTATACCATAGGAGAGTGGCTTTGAAGAAGAGGAAGAGATGTGTGAGCTTCTTATGTATAGTGGATTATTAACTCCTTATCAGATGTATGGTTTGCATATATTTCCTCCCATTCCATAGGTTGCCTTTTCATTTTGCTGGTGGTTTCCTTTGCTGTGCAGAAGAATGCATGTGCATTTGTATGCACACACATACAAATGGGGATAAGTATGTCTGTTAACGATCATGACAATCATCATGCAATTTTTTTGTTTTGGTATTAGATATTAGTGCTAATGTATAGTGCTTTACCATAGAGCTACATCCACAGCCTTTTTTATTTTTAATTTTGAGATAGGAGCTTGATAAGTTGTTGAAGGTCTTACTAATTTCTAAGGCTGACCTCAAATGCGTGATCCTCCCCTCATTCTCCCAAGTTGCTGGGATTACAGGCATGTACTATTATGCTCACCTAATTATGCAATATTTATAGTGTATACAAATCTTCATGTTGTATACTTTTAATCTATAATGTTTTGTCAATTATATTCAATAAAATTGAAAAAAAAGAAGATGAAGATAAAGACATTGCTTTGTTTACTATGTGAGGGCATGATAGAAAGCCACTGTCTGTATCATAGTAAAAAGCCCTCCCCAGATACCAGCCCCGCTAGCATCTTATTCTCATACTTCTAATTACAACTATGAGAAAACACATTACTGTGGTTTAAGCCACCTGGTCTCTGGTGCTTTGTTAGGGTACCCTGAGCTGACTAAGACACCAACCTGCCCACCTTTCTAGAAATGATATTTATGTCTGAAGGAATAATATATTTGTATTTCATTCTTGATCAAGAACTGAATTCTGAAACCTTTTAGCACAGTAAAATATTTGGTATGGAAATGTTTAATTACTTTAAGAGACATTAAGACCCTCCCTTAAGCTGCTGGCATCTCATGGGCGGGTATGGGCTGTGCTTACTGGTGCATCGCTAGTGTGCTGAGTGCATGAACACATACATGCATGTAAAGAATCTGCTAAGGAGTGAGAGATTGTGAAAGAAGAATTCTGAGTAATATATGGCCCTTCAAAACACACATAAAATGAATGCTTTCCTTGTCTCCAACACCTTTTTGCTTAGTTTAGATCAGGATCTCAGGGAGCTGAAAATTCACTTGTGCTTTTTGTTTTTCTAATTTGCTATCAAAAAGCAACTGGCTAAATGAATACCAAGACTTTTTCACCTGGATCAATAAAAGCAATCACATTTTAATGCCACTTGTAGACTTAGGTACCTGAGATTTAGCAATACTTTCAAATTGCTGTCAGCACATAAAAAAGAAAGGGAAGAAGAGGTTGTATGCAAGAAAATATAGGTACATTAGAAAGTACTAACCCTTACTCTTAGTCCTTCCCACGTTACTTTAACGTTCTTACTATTACTACAAGTCAGATTACCCAAACTTACACAGTTCCTTTCGGCTCAATGATCTGTTAAGTCCTAAAATGTGAAAACTATAATTAAAAGTGAAAGAAAAATGACTTTAAAAAAAAGTTATATCTGTTCTCCAACCATTTGGTGAAAGATCTTAGCCAAGCGGATGCAAAGCCTGCTCTCTGCAAAGGAGTTCATTGCCTCCCTGCTGGGGCAGCTAAGGAAACGTGTTTTTCTTTCCCCTTCCATAACTCCAGATGGCACGTTGTTGCACTGTATTAAGCCAAAAAAGAAGACCTAGACTAATTGGCTCCCACTAGTGCATGAACTTTATATTTTAAAAAATATATATGAGCACTAAAAGCATCAATCTGAGTGTCCCGGACTATCCAACTAGAAAAATCTGTGACCTTTGTGTGAAGAATTGTTGACATCTTTCAAATGTTCTGTCTGCTCCTTTTCTCTTTCCCTTCCTCCTTTGCCTCCTTACTTGAAGTTATTCATCTATCACTTGCCCTATGCTGTTTCCTCCTTCCTTGGAAAGGCAATGCAGAGAAATAGCAAAGTATAGTACTACTTACTAAGCTTTTGAGTCATAACACATTTAAACCTCAGCTCATTTGTTTAGTATCTGTGAGGTCCTGGACAAGTTGTTTCACCTCTCTATGATGCCGTTTCTTCATTTGTAAGAGAGATTAATAATGATATTGATTAGAGGTAGTTATAAATAATATAGATAACACTTCTTGCCTACAAGAAGTGGTCAAAATGTTAGCCATTGTTATTTCATTATTGCATTTGGGGATTCTTGTAAAGTGGGATTACTATTCTGCTTTTCTTAGTCGTATATCTATTCCTTTAGACTTCTAAGAACTTCAGTGGTGGGGATTGGCCTGCTGTCCCACTAAAAATTTTATAACAACAGACAAATTTTTCCTCTAAAGGGAACTCCTTGGCAATCTGTGCATCTCTCTGTTCCTTTCTCAGTGTCTCAGTTCTCTCTTATTTTGCTGTTTCTGTTATCTGTTCTCCCAGAGCCAAATGGTTTTTCTTCTATGGGAGGGCATAGCTCTTTATATGTTGTTTCCTTACATTCTGAGCACTTTTTCTGTGTTCATCTGGGCAAATGTTCTTAGCATGCATTCTTTTTGTTTTTTTTTTTTTTTTTTTTTTTTTTTTTTTTTTTTTTTTTTTTTTTTTTTGGTACCGGGGATTGAACTCAGGGGCACTCGACCCCTGAGCCACATCCCCAGCCCTATTTTGTGTTTTATGTAGAGACAGGGTCTCACTGAGTCTTAGCATGCATTCTTGTCTCTATGCTTGTTTTACTTGGTGATATAGCTGATTGGACTTTGCTGTAACCTAAGGGTCTTAGGAAATTTTCTTAACTTCTCCCCTTTGTTCTGTTAAGGGTTCAAACAAAATTTATGTTTATCTATTTAATTTAGAGAGGCCATTACTAGGTCTTTATTCCTTCACACTCCCTCACTCTTTCTTTTTATTCCCAACTTTATTTGAAATCATTCTCCTGCTTGCTCATTCTGATTCTATTCTATATTCAGGGATCAAATTTCCATTGCCTTTAGATACCAATCTATTTCTAGGATCAGAGTCTTCCTGTATGCTGCCTCTTTGACTAGAATTTTCTTTTCTTTCCTGTTCACTTGATCAATTCTTTTTTTTTCCTTTCTTTTTCTTTAAATTAGTTTATTTAATTGCATTTCAAGTCATAGTACATATATAGGGCTCAGTTTTTCCATTTCTCTGGTTGCAAACCAGATAAAGTCACACCAATTTTGTCTTCATACATGTACCAAGGGTAGTGATGACGATCTCAATCAACCATCTTTACTATACCCATTCCCCTTTCCCACCCCCTACCTCCCCCACTTGATCAATTCTTACTAATTTTTTTTAATCTCAATTTAGAAGTTGGGAACATTCCAAGATGTCTCAGGTCTCTTGTCTGATGTATTCTCTGTATACTGTGCATCTTTGAGACACATATACCAACTTTAAATTGCTTATGTACTTATATATTGAGAGGCTCTCTTCTCCTCCACAACATAGCTTGAAATTTTGTTCACTGATACATGTCCAGCACCTACACAATGCTTGGCAGATAACAGATACTTAGCACACTTGCATTTATGAGTGAATGGATGAATAAATGAGTAAGTGAATGAATGGATGATTTGCATACTCCCCTCCCATTACTTCTCATAATATACTATAACTTTTTTCCTGATATTTCCTTTGCCAAAGCTAACCATTCTGAGTCCCTAAATGAAAAATACCAGTTTAGAGATTTATTCTGTCTTTGTATTAGAACTTTATATTTACACTTACCAGCCTAAATTTTCCTTACTTGAACTCAGAGATTCAAAGCATGACTTTGAATCAGTTCCCAATAAATAGCTATCAATTCCCTTACCACTAGTTCAGCAGTCTCTGTCCATTAAGAGTGTCTCCAGTGATCTTCCTTGATAAATAGCTGAGCTTCCTCAATGCCTGTGAAATATATACTCACAGTCAGTTTCCTATTTTTATTTTGGTACCACGGGATTGAACCCAGGGGTACTTAAACACTGAGCCACATTCCCAGCCCTTTATATTTTTTTATTTTAAGACAGAATTTTGTTAAGTTGCTTAGGGCCTGCCTAAGTTGCTGAGGCTGGCTTTGAACTTGCCTCAGCCTTCCAAGCTGCTGGAATTACAGGCATGTGACACTGCATCTGGAAGACTGGGTAATTTTTTTAAAAATATTTTTAGTTATAGATGGACACAATACCTTTATTTTGTTTATTTAGTTTTTTTATGTAATGCTGGGGATCAAACTCTGTGTCTCATGCATGCTAGGCAAGCACTCTACACTGAGCCACAATCCCAGCCCAGACTGAGTAATTTTTTTTTTAAATATTTATTTTTTAGTTGTAGGTGGACACAATAGCTTTATTTTATTTTTATGTGGTGCTGAGGATCGAACCCAGTGCCTCACGCGTGCTAGGCAAGCACGCTACCACTGCACCATAACACCAGCCCAGACTGAGTAATTTTTAAAAATCAAAAATTTATGTTCTCACAGCCCTGGAAACTGAGAAGTTCAAGGTCAAGTTGCCAGCATCTGGTGAGGGCCTTCTTGCTGCATCTTCACATGGTGAAAGGCAGTATGTCAAAAGGGATGAATGCTGTTTTCACATGGCAGAACAGAAAAGTAAGCCAGTTCAGTGCTACATGAAACCTTTTTATAAGAGCCTTAATCCCATTCATGAGAGAGTAGCCTTTGTGGCCTAATCACCTCTTAACAGCAAGTTTCAGCATCTGAATTTTGCAAAGAACACGTTCAGACCATGGTAAGGCTTAAAAACTTAGAGCACTTTAGTCATCTTAATGTAAACCGGTGTGACCTTTAGAAGGAAACAGAAGCCCTGGTAGCCAGCCACTTGGGACAGGTGAGGAAAGATGGAGGGAAGGAAGAGAAGAGGTTCAGGTAAGTGAGAATAAAGTAGAAGTGTTTCACAAAAATAAATGAGAACATTGAGGAAAGGAAAAGAGAAAAATGCTGTTGTGGACTATAACTTATAATTTTTAGATACTATTCCAATATTGAAATTCATCTTTTAATTACGTTGGGATATTAGGTTGTTTAAAAAAATACGATGTTGGGCATAGATTGGATTATGTAAGATGCTAAGGATACTCTTGTTTCGTTCCTGTTTATTTTTTGGATTTCACTTATTTCCTGTGATTTTGTACTTAGTCATAATTCTCAGCTATGCTTCTGAATAACAAATTGACACAGACGTGTGCCAAGGTTTCATTTTCACTGTGATTGCCAGACCACTGGACGCAGGGCATAAGAGAGTGAAGCTTAATTAGATGTGAGTCATTCTGGCTCTTGGAGAACAGAGTCAGTGGGGAAAATGTACCATTTAGGACAAGATGCTGTTGGCAAACAGGCTTGTGCAGCATTATACATAATTGTAAACTTGAAGGGAATGTAGTTTATAATTTGAACTCCATAGATATTTATTTCTGTAAGATTTCACAATCGTTTTAGGATTGTAAGATCCTAAAGTTACTGCTCAGTTGTACCAAGGAACCCCTAAGGACTGGTAACTTTAACTGTAACTTTAGTAAGACAGACTTGTAATCCATGGGTAAAACTTTTTCCACTAGAAACTAAATATTCCCCAAAAGAACAAAAGCAGAGGACAGAGGAAAGAACTTTGAGTCACTGATTAAATACACCACTAATATGGTGCTGGGATTTAAATCCTTAGAGGCTAAGAAATACTTATCCCAAGTTAGAGCTCACAAACCCAGTCATGGAGACTATCAATTCCCAGCCACTCAGTTCCCACAAAGAACTGCAGCCCTTCTCAGAACAAGAGTGTGGGGGGTAGACAGTGGCTGGGACTCACAAAACTAATTTATCATCAGGTATCATCAATAGATAGGGGAGAATTGTTACATCTAAGTATTCAGAGGGAAAAAAACTCTGACAGTGAATTCTCCATCAGGGCTGTAAATTGATGTGTACAATATCAAATGCATACACAAAAAGTGCTGGAGCAAATTTTGTAATTCATGGTAACCCAGAGAGATCCTGGAATTTTACCTGTAATAAAAGCTAATCATGTACAAGAGATGGAAGAAGGATTTCACTTTGTTACTTTCAGAATAACACAAAATAATTGAGCTCTACAATTATTAATGGACATGAAGACACAGGTAGTCAGGATGATATAGGAAATTAGACCTTTTAAGTCAGACCCTCACTCTCAAAGAAGATCCAAGTAAGGGCAATAAGAAAACTTTCTTCCAATAGAGTGACAGCCTCTTGTAAGCTTCCCTGAACTCAAGTTGGAGACTGAATTCTGGAACTTGTTTCCAATATGGTTCTGTTGCAAAATCATTCTCTTATATTTCCACTCTCATTTCATGGTGCAACAAGATAATAACCAAACTCAGGCTGTCTGCAATTTTAACAGCTGGAGATAGCTGTGCCTTCTGTTAGAGCCATGATAAATCATCTGTAACCTTTTGATCAAGATAGGTCGTAAAATTATTTCTCACCTTTCCAGAGTCACAGATTTTTTGAAAGGAGAAAATTGAAATCTTCAGCCACCATTTTTATCTGAAGGACACTCTCCATTCCTTAAATACATGTATTGCAAGAAGGCACCTGATGGAGCATCAGAGCTGTGCCTCTCAAGAATTTCCAAATGCTTATCCCTAGAAGTAGCAATGGAAGTTCAGAGAAGTAATGACTGTGAACTTCTGCCATTCTCTCATGACAAATCTTAGCCATCCAATGGCAGCAGAAATCACAAAAACCAAACAAGCATCAAAATGGAAATCAGTACATGTTTGGGGGGTATTAAAGGCCTCAGGCAAGGACTGGGATGAGAAAGAGGATACTATGGGTAAAATAGAGCATGGAATAAAAAGTTGGGACTGTTAGAAATTATGTGCATATACAGGAACAAGCGGTGAATACAGAAAAGTAATTGCAAGATCACCCTTAAGTATGTGGAACATCAGGCAAACACATTTGCAGGACCCCTTAAAGTATATTGATTAAAATTATGTTATAAAATTGATGGATTCATACCAGATGTAGTGATTCATTCCATATTGTCAAAAGCACCATTCCTGCCTAAGTTCATATCTCCCACATGAAAGGTCCTAGCAGTGTTATAACTTCACAACACCATGACTCTTCAAAACCAGTTTTTATTGAAACACTTCTTGCCTCTGAAATTTCCTACCGCCATCCCTTTACTACTGGTTACATCATTACTCACGATTCTGCCTCATCCCTCATGTTGCTTATAGATACTAGTTTCCAATGACTCTCTTAAAAGTTGTAATTGTGCTTCCTTGATGGTATCTCCATGTGCAACTCTTATGCAAGAAAATGGCCATAATAAATTTATTGTTTGGAATGCTATGGTAGAAAAATACATCTTTTTTTTTTTTTTTTTTTTTGGTACTGGAGATTGAACTCAGGAGTATTCGACTACTGAACAACATCCCCAGCCATATTTAGTGTTTTATGTAGAGACAGGGTCTCACTGAGTTGATTAGCGCCTCACCATTGCTGAGGCTGGCTTTGAACTTGCTATTCTCCTGTCTCAACCTCCCTAAGTGCTGGGATTACAGGCTTGAGCCACTGCGCCCGGCTAGAACAATACATCTTTTACCCATGTCTTCCCTGGAACTACTTAGGCTATAACTATAGCATTCCCAGAATGTGATTTGTCTGTGTGAATTGTGTTCCTGTCTTCTGTACCCTGCCTTTATTTCTTGTTTGTGGAATATAGAAGAGGGAAGGAAAGACCAAATGTAGAGGTTAGGAAGTTATTCCACATATTAGTCAAGTAACGATGAGGTCTTCACTAAGCCAGTATGAGTAGTACAGTGAAGTCACAACATAAGCATGTTTCTTTGAAATGGAACTTCTTTAATCTAACAGGATCAGCTACAATGCCCTGTGTGAAACTGTTTAAAAGTTTTCCCTCGCCAGGTGTGGTGGTGCATGCCTGTAATCCCAGTGGCTCAAGAGGCTGAGACAGGAGGATTGTGAGTTCAAAGCCAGCCTCAGCAATGGCGAGGTGCTAAGCAAACTCAGTGAGACCCTGTATCTAAATAAAATACAAAATAGGGCTAGGGATGTGGCTCAGTGGTAAAGTCCCCTGAGTTCAATCCCCAGTACCAAACAAAAAAAAAAAAGTTTTCCCTCTTCTTTTTTGCCAATAAAGTTGTAAATAAAGACCATCATACATTTAAAAAAAAAACACACACACATTTCTTAGATGAATTAAACATGCATCTGGCTATAAACTAATGGGGAAAGAGCCACTTAATTATTTCATGCTATTGCATTTGCTGCTAGTTAGTGATACCTAGCCCCAGAATGTTTCCTTGGAGTCTTAGTTATGAAGTACATTTTATTCAGAACCAACTAGCCCCTCTGAGTATGATTCTTGTATTTAAGGAGATGTCTTTTCCATAAAACATTGCCTCTAAACAAAAGTCAGCCACTTCATCTGGGATGCAATATGTTCCCTTGCTGCAGGGCCATGTTGGACTTACTGAGAGACAGTATGTCAATTCTGATGTGATGACTTCTTAAGCTATTCTCAATGATAATGTTTGACCATAGATGGTTATTGTCCTTTCTGGTGTAGTTGCAAACTTCTGGTGTAGTTTGCAACTAAAATCACAGATAGGATAAATAAAAATATATTAACTCTTTCTAAGTCCACTCATTTGATTCTACACTCTCAGCCACATACGAGCATATTTGCATCTATTTAAAGGACAGAGAGTTTGAATAATCTCTAGACAAAAATAAAAGCACCGAGCATATAAGAAACTGAAGGGGCTATAGTTTTAATAGTTTTCTGTGAAGGTCAAAATTGCTCAGTATTTGGATAATGGACCAAAAATTTAAATAGAGAAACTGGTCAATTCTGACCCAATATGGCAGAACTGAGAGGAACCAAATCTTATTCCTTTTAGAAATTTTAATGTCTGTGGAATATAAATCTCTGTCATTTCAGTTCTCAAGTGTTCATCTGAGCTGCTATAACAAAATAGCACAAACTACATAATTTACAAACAACAGAGATTTATTTGCCATAGTTCTGAAAGCTAGTAGGTTCAAGATCAGGGTGCTAGCAGATTTAGTTTAGAGTAAGGGCTCGATTTTTTGTTCACAAATGGTGCTTTCTTGTGTGTTCTTAAACAGTGAATAGGGGTAAGGGCAGTTACCTGAGGTCTGTTTTATAAGGACACTGATCCCATGGGAACAGAGCCCCCATGACCTAACCACCTCCTAACAGCCCACCTCTTAATATCATTGCTATGTGGGTTAGGATTTTAACATATGAATTGGGGGGCACAAACACATAGACCATAACATCAGATGTATAGTTGGAATAGATAACACTCATCAATTACAGAATAGCATCTTTTACCCTTATTTATGGAGTTAATTATGATGAAAATAGATATACCCAGATATCTCCATGTTTATCAAATATTAAATCAAGCAGGGCATGGTAGCACATGCCTATAATCCCAGAGGCTCAGGAGGCTGAGGCTGCAGGTTTCCAAGTTCAAAGCCACCCTCAGCAACTTAGCAAGGCCCTGAGCAACTTAGGGAGACCCTATTTCAAAATAAAATAAAAACAGGGCTGAGGACGTGGAGAACCCCTGGGTTCAATCCCTCGTACCAAAAAAAAAAATTAAATCAAAATCTAGTAGGCATTCCTCAGAAGGACCTCTCAGGAGATTACATTATCAATGAACTACAAGATGCAGGGGTGATGGTTTCAATTGCATCCTCATTCAGCTCTCTAGATTGCCTACTGTAAAGAGTAGACAATCGTAAATTCAATCACATTTGACTCCTATTAACATTTCTAACTCTTGTATGATTTCATGATCAGAGCTTATCAACACAGTCCCTGGTACCTAAGACATAGCCACTGATGTGATAAATATATTTCTCTCTATTAAAATACCACATGATGTTTGATTTTTAAATATATCTTCATAATCTGGCTCCCTGATAACATCAACATTTCACTCTGTGTCCCAGTTTCACTCTACAGAACATCTCATTGGCTATGATGTTGTATGCTAGTCGACCACAGCAAGGACATCTTTCTTAAAGGAAATGCAGAGCAGGAGGAAGGGATGCAATAGACAACAGGATAAAATACACACATGTAGAGGCTGAGGGCTAAACCCATGAGAATGTGTAATCTGAGGTTCAGTTCTGAAGTTTCAGTGCTCTATTGCATATTGAAATGCTTTCTATAGGCATAAGAGAGGTTGCTGTACCTCTGAATTTATGTTTATCCCACTGTTCAGTAGGCTTTTTGAAAATTATTTTGAATGCAATATACACTCATTACTTGGTCAGACTTTTCTGAACCACTTATTTAGTGACCAGAAAACCTTCAATTTTGAGACAGATGGATCTTTATCTAGTCCAGGTGGCAGAGCAATAATCAATGCCCCTTGGCACTAATGACTCGGCTGATTAAGTAGTACCATCTCTGGCAGATTGGAATGTTGTGCAGCAAACCTCAGTAGGAAAATCACAGCAACCTGCCCTTAGGCCATGTACTCTTAGGCAAGTAGCTATTTTTATTTTGAAAAACAGCTTTTGACTTCTTATTGGGCATTTATGGAAAGTACATATGTTTATTCACTTTTCGTAGAGATACACTGGAATATAATTCCTGGGCAAGACCAATGGCTTTGCCCATTTGGTCGGTAACAACAAAATTTAAGAATTGGTGTCACGGTATGTTACCATTGGATATGAAGTATTCTCAGAAGACTCACATGTTGAAGACCTGGTTGCTTTAGTTGCAGCTGTGTTCAGAGGTGGGGCTTTTAGGAGATGCTTGGATCATGAGAGCTTTACCCTCTCCAGTGGATTATACATTTAATTGATTAATTTGTAATTTGAATGGTCTATTGAGAGTGGTAGAAACTATGGGAGATGGGACATAGTGGAAAGGCATGGGTGCTTGGAGGAATGTTCTTGGGGACTATATCTGGTCCTCTTTCTCTCTTTCTGTTTCTCCTTCTCAGCTACCACAAGGTGAGCAGCTTTCCTCTGCCACACTCTTCTGCCATGGTGTTCTCCCTCGCCTCAGACCTAAAGCAATGGAACCAAGTGACCATGGACTGAAAACTCTGAAACCGGGAGCCAAAATAAATCTTTCTTCAAGTTGTTTTTGTTAGTTATTTTGGTTACAGCAAAAAAAAGCTGACACAATCTTTGATGAAAGAAGTGTGTAGGTAGAGGTCTATGTCTCATGTGAATGCCTATCTGAAGGTACCCACCATGAAGAAGATGCTCAGGAAAACCAAATAGTATCTTCTAAGCTCCTTCCCAGGATTCTCAGTGCTTGCCCAATGGGCTTATGAACAAAGAAGCTATGTGGCAGGGCTAGTTGCTCATGTTGGGCTCAACCACATGAGTTAACCTCCTAGGACCCATTTGGTTACTGTCTCTGCTGAGTGCTCAATATTCAAGCAACAGACACTATTATTAAGTTTCTAATAACATTCTATACTTTAGCAGAAATAGTGAAATGCCTAGTAGGTAGATTCTGTTAAGTGGGAAGAACCTAGCAGAAAGAAAATCTTCTTACAGAAGGATGAGAAAATATTAAAGACTAAATTTCTCAACCCAAGAAAAACCATGCAAGTTTATAAAAACTTGAATAATAGTAAGAGAGAGAGAAAGAGAGAGAGAGAGAAACAAAAGAGTAGGTAGTATAATAGTTTGCATACAGTCTTTTCACTATGAGAGTAAAAACACTCAAGAGTCCAGAAGGAATCTGAAGGAAAAAAAAGAGTCAAAATCTCTCTTGAAACCTGCTCCAAAATTGTACTGTCATATCCTGCTACTTTTTCCTATGGCTATAGGATAGGACCCACACATTATAGCAATGGCATTACTATGAGATTAACATGAAGGATTGCATATATAGAAATATGTATATATCTATTTATATATGTACACGTATACATATCTAAAATGGAAATATAAAGAATACACACATAAAGGGCTGGGTTGTGGCTCAGTGGAAGAACGCTGGCCTTGCATGTGTAAGGTACTAGGTTTAATCCTCAGCACCACATAAAAATAAATAAATAAATAAATAAAGATATTGTGTCCATCTACAACTAAAAACATTTTTAAAAAGAATATACACATAAAGATATATATGTTATATATATGAATATATATGTAATAAGATATGTATGTTATATATATATGATATATATATATATATGAATCACCACTAAAAGGAGCAGACAATAATTGAAGCAAAGCTACACACAATTAATTTATTGCCCACTGAGAAAAAGTTTAAGGAGCCTTTTGGATGCTTTAGACAAAGTGATACATGAAGAGCAAGATTTACACACATAAAAACTTTAACATGTCCAGGGCACCTGGGATACCACCTGAATATTGATAATAACCTAGAGCGTTGGGGCTGGGGTTGTGGCTCAGCGGTAGAGCGCTTGCCTAGCACGTGCAAGGCACTGGGTTCGATCCTCAGCACCACGTAAAAACAAATGAAATAAAAGAATTATGTCCAACTACAACTAAAAAAAAAAATATTAAAAAAAAAAAATAACCTAGAGCGTCTCCTGATGACTCAGTACATGTCAAGGTAAATCAAAATAGACAAAGGTTCATATCGACATTGCTGCATAGTCCAAGCCTTTAAATAAAGTTGACAAAATATATCTTTGTTGTCTTTTCATTCTTCTGTAACTTCTGTCATTCATTCCTAGCTCCCCATCATTTCTCACGTTTCTATTGTCCCTAGGCTTTTTGGATGCTCAGGAACTCCTTATTTAGATCTGATCTGTTTGTGGCATCTAATCTTGAATTTTCTCCCATATTACCTCTTTTTTGTAGAACTGCTCTCCAGATAAAGTCATTGGGGAAAGGCCTACCAAGATGTTAACAATTGCCAAAACTTGAGTTTTTGAGGGGATTTACAAATGTTTTTTACCCAGCCAGTATGTTTTGGAGGTGTAAAGATGTATGAAATGGGTGAGGTATGGTAAAGACACTGGGATGCAAATGAGCATTTGATTTTGAGGCCTAATGGAGATCAAGAGTCCCTGTTATGAAAAGAAGACACAGCTAAACAAGAAGCAAAGATTGAACTGCGGAGAATTTTCATACCAGAATTCAGGCTTGAACTTCATCTCACAGGTAATTAAGAAAATGTGAAAGATTTGTAAGCAGTGGGAGTCATGAAGTCAAGAATCTTCTTTTGCAAATTACCATGAAATCTAATTCAAGCCTGCTTATGTTTGAAAAACAGAATATATTGGCTTTCATAACTGAAAAATCCAAAATTAGGTAAAAAGGTGACTGAATTCTGGACTTTAAATTAGGGCTCTCTTTCTTCCTCTCTGCCTCTTGGTTTTGTTCTTTCCATGAGGCAGACAAGACAGAGACTATAGCCCAGTGGACCCCTCAGTTCTTCAGCCCCAGTGGAAAGATATAGTCTTCAATCATAGGTCTAGCAGGAAAGGCTCTGTGGGCCCTTGGCATGTTCTCAGGGTTCTGCAGTACTGGAGAGTCAAATACAACAAAACCACAGATCTCTACTGGAAGATAATGATGGGAGAGTACTAACAAGGTCATAGTATTGCTGAAGTGCTGAATAGGTGGGTGTGGTTGGAAACTGTACACAGGCCAGCCCGCTGAAAAGCAATATCCTTAATGCACCTATGAATGATGAGGGTATATTAGTGTTCTATTGTTGATTAATTATCTATTGCTATGTCAAGAATTACTTTCAAGCTTAATGGCTTAATATAACACACAGGTACCATTTCACAGGGCTTATGGGCTGGGCACACGGTATGGTTTAGCTGAATCTTCTGCTTCTGGTCTCTCACAGACTATGATGCATACCAAGCAAGGGCATGCTGCCTGATGCACAGAGAAGTCAATACTGTGGCATTGGGATTTTGCAAAAAGATAAAAACTTTATTGTACAGTCAGTCTCCAAGGAGGCTAGGAGCCAACAAGTGAGAGAATCATAGAAAATGTTTCCTAGCAAAACAGATGATTCGGTTGTATCTATGACTGTGATGAACCAGTACTCTTTAGGTTAGAAGTAAGTCACAGCACCTATCTACACTCAGTGGGAGGGTATTAAACAAGGGAAAAATACTAGAAGGCAGGGATAATCAGGAACCATCTAGAATGTGCCATAGAAAGATTGCTTAAGGATAGTGTCAGTGAGAATAGAGAAGAGATTGAGGAATCCAGAGCTATTTAAAAAGAAAAAAATGGACCAGCTTTGGAACCTTGGAGATATAAGGGCTGAAGATGTGATGAGTCTTTGGGACTATATTTTTATATTTATCTTCTCCTGAAATAATATTTTAGTTTTCCCTTTTGTCTTCTCCTGAAATAATATTTTAGTTTTCCCTTTGTATATTGTAACATCGATCTTCTGGTATTAATATTTTAAACTTTTTTCTAATTTTATTAAAAACATTTCAAATGGATGCTTTATGTTTAACTTTTTAAATCTCAAAGACTAGCATATATGTATTAGAATATGTATGTATAATTTCTGTATCTATGCATTATTCCCTAGAAGTGACCTTGTCTATGTCTTAATGATTTGATCTTTTTTTTTTTAATGTTGTGGTTGCCAAATTTATCTTTCCAGACAGTTTTTCCAAATGCCAAATGAGTCTGTATCCTAATCAGATTCTTACCTGTCTGCTCAGATAGAATGTTTTTCTTTTACATTTGGAGAAAATGTTAATTAACACATTAGGAGTGTATTTGGTACATTTGGTTGCAAATGCAAACAGTCTAATCTTCTATTCATTATAGCCCTTTGTCTGAATCATTCAAATGAGTAACGTTGCACTGAGACATCACCAAAATGATTCAGTTATCCTAAAAGTACTCTTTGTTTTTCTGGGAAAAGTTATATATCATGAATTACTCAAATTGCATTTCCATTTTATCACCATGGTAACTACTATGACAACACTTGAAAAGATAGCCATGTTAATTACTTTACTGAATAAGAGACTCTGGCCAAATTTTCTGTACTGAGCTTAGCAGACAGTGTTAGCAGCATCCACAGAAACTAAACATCATAGGAAATTTTGTACTTTGTGGCTTTATATTGTATTGGATGACACAAGTGGAGGGAGCTGAGGTTTAGTTTTCCCTTTAGGATTCCATTCCCTTTTCACTCATCATTTATGTTTATATTTTGCTAAAGGAGTTTGTCTTTTTTGCTCCTGGAGTTAATAAAGGAAAGGACATTTACTAAGTGCCTACTAGGTGCTAATGCTATGATCTGATCTAATTTCCCCCGCAGTTTGTTGGAGTAGATTCTATTGTTTTTCCTCCTAACAAATGAATAATTGAGTACATTCAGTTATTCATCTAAATAGGTATTGACTGTTTTCTCTAGCAACACAGACTAAATTGTACAAATAGAATGATATAACTAAGATTTAAAACAAAGTCTACCTGACCCCAGAACCTATGATTTTTATAATCAATGATTTTATCTCCAGTCTCTCCGTCTGTCTTCTCCAGTCTAAGGTCTGACCTGACTATAGTAGGTTTAGCTATGGTTTAGCTGAATCTTTTGCTTCTGGTCTTTCACAGAACTATGATGGATACCAGGCAAGGGCTTGCTGCCTGATGCACACAGAAGTCAATACTGTGGCACTGAGAATGTTACACAGGGAATGTCGCACAGCTCTTTGTGTATGGGGTTGGGGGGAGAAAAAGAGAGACAGAGACAGAGACAGAGACACAGAGAAAGATGGAGACAGAAACAAAGAGTAAAGAGAGCCACTGGGGGTATGTTGTGTTTGAGGGGCAGATCTTCCCATATCCACACTCAGAAAAGGGTGTTAAAACCTACACCCCAGAGAAGCAGAACATATAATGTAATATTATCTACTATGGAAAATTCCTTCTACAAAAACATACTTTTCTCTTTTACAAGGAACAAAGACCTTGCAAGGACAATGATACACAAGGGTTAAAAGCCACCAGAAATGCACCCCAGGGAGTTAATTAGTTAATTTCACATATAAAAATGACTTGTAGAAAATCTTTCTTAGAATCCACATTTGTAGGGAACAGAGGGCACTGCAACCAAAGATTAGACCAGGCACTCGGAATGAAAGGCTCAACATTATTTTGTGTTAGGTGTGGGAATTAGCAGGGAGCACAACCAAATAGAACCTCTGCTGTCACTGATCTGGCAATCCAGTGGTGGAGACTGACAATCAGAGAAAAAACTATCCCACAAACATGTAAAATTGCAAAAAGTGTTAACAATTATGAAAGAAAGTCCATCCTGCTGAGAGAAAGAATGACACCACGACTTGTCACAATCTGGAGAGCCAGGGAAGGCTGCCCTCTAAAGTGAATTCTGAATTAAGATCTAAACCTATTTCCTCCTCTCCCTTAATGCAGCTTCTCAGTATCTATCCTCCATCTCTACAAATGGCTCCACCATCCATTCATTTGACAAGTGAGAAATACAGAACTCATTTCTGGCTTCTCTTTCTCCTTCATTTCCCACTCAATCATTAAGGCCTAGCTCTCTATTGCCAAAATTATTTTCTTTTTGTCTATCTGGATAGCCCTTGCCCACGCTATCAACCATCATCTTTATCTGGAATAACTCAATAGCCTACTAATTAATTGTTTTTGCCTCAGCTCTTGCTGTATTCTTGACTGTCAATCACAATTCATTTTCCACAGTGTTGCAAAAGCAAGCCATCAAATTCAAAAATGTAAAGGAATCTGGAGTCAGTCTTCTATGTTAAGGCCCTTGGTAGCTTCTCATTACCATTAAGATGAAATATAAACAGCTCAACATGACTAATAAAATATTTTTTGATTTGAATATATTTCTGTAGTTTCTTACCTTTCTTGAGTACCCTTTATCAGTTTCTGGAAGAAATCCTGCTTTCTATTCCTTCCACTCCAGCCGTATATCTGGAACATTCTTCCTCATTCCTTCTGTCACTCCAGCACCTAGCTATTTTATACTAATCCTCCAAGCCTTAGCTTTCCGATGTTACTTGCTGTTTAAACCTGAGCCCCTAAACAAGAGTGAGAACTAAAATAGCACCTATAAAACTGGACCATAATTGCAAGTTTTCACTGGTATGAATCCCTTATAGATTGTGACTTCACTGGGGGCCGGAGCCATATAGCTTTTCTTTTCTTTTGGTACTAGGGATTGAACTCAGGGGCACTCAACCACTGAGCCACATCCCCAGCCCTATTTTGTGTTTTATGTAGAGACAGGGTCTCACTGAGTTGCTTAGCGCCTCGCCATTGCTGAGGCTGGTTTTGAACTCGCAGTTCTCCTGCCTCAGCCTCCAAAGTGCTGGGATTACAGGCGTGTGCCACCGCGCTTGGCTGCCACATAGCTTTTCTTGTTTACCATTGTAACCCCAACACTTCAACCGTCCCAGACTTGTTGCTATGGATCCCTACATATTGTCAGAAGAAAAGGAGGAATGAAGGGAGAGACAAAGGAAAAAAGGAAAGAAAGAAGAAAGAGAAGGAAGACAGAAGGAATCCTCAAGGATGTCTCATTATTCTTTTCTTATTTAAATGCTTTGAAATGATATGAGGGACTTTGCTCCTCTGCCCAGTGTGGCACAGCATAATAAAACCATCTGCAATAATAGGAATGTTCTTTGTTTTTCCTCATCAATATGACAGAACATAATTTCTGACACAGTTTTATTTAAATTTCAGTAGTACATTTGGTGGTACTGTGTTGGATATCCCAGGCCTAGAAGAGACCTTGGTAGGACCTGCCTGCCATACTCCCTCTGCACAATCCTTCTGGTTCTGCCCCCGTGGTGCTCAATGCTGTGTTCTTCATCACAATTTCCCTAGCAAGTTTAGGAACTCCTCTAAACTTCCTTTGTTAGATGGGGCAGCAAAAGTCAAATAAATACAGCACATGGAGTACTATTTACACTTCATTTTCAACAGCCTTAATGAGGGCCATATCAATCTTGCAAATGCTGATGAGTAATTCCTATCTGTATCGAGAGCTGTATTTTTCCTAAACATTCTCTATAATCGTAATACAGTGAAATAGTCAAATAGCCTCTCCAACTATTATGCACAATGCTCCAAAATCATCTAAAAAAAGCAACAAAGTTTAATTTGAACATTGCTTTTCATTCCTTTGGTATATAGAGAAAAGAAAAGGCTGCAGAACAGCAGAAGGTAGGCAGGGAGAGAGGCAGAGGGAAAAGCACTAGATAGAAAATGACTGCATAATCTCTGTCTCCTCACACAAAGCTTAGTGACAGTGGCTTGTCACTACGATCATCATCATTAGAGAGCCACAGAGTGCAGAGGGAAGAGCACTGGACTGGGAGTCAGAACTCTTCTTTCACCCTAAAAAGACTTGCTTGGGCAAGCTATGTACTTTTCTAAACCTCTGAATTTTTCTCTAAATGGGAAAAAAAATACCCTTATTTTCCGGTTTTGCAAGTTTCAAAGGAAACAAAATATGCAATAGAAGTTACTCTTACTGTTACATAAGAGGAGACAGCGTTAAAATTTCACCAGTCTCTGACTTCCAATAAAAATTTCAGGACAGGATATAAACAAGAATATTTTTATATTATCTTCACAGCATACTTGCTATTTCGCCTAACTACTGAACTTGTCCTGAAAACATTTTTTTCCCCTAATCAGTATTTCTTGCAGGAAAACATCTATTTCCATATTATTATGGATCCTAGAAGTTCCGTGTAGCTTCATACCAAGAGCCAGATTATGTGCTGGCTTGGTTAGTATGAAAGGAAGACAAGTGAGTAACAGAGCATTGGAATTCAAAATAGGATGATGTCTGCAAAAAGAGCATAGTTTTGGATTTCTCCTATCTCCTATTTACCTTGTAAGTATCTCATTAGACTTGCATATTATACTAACTTCCCTCCCTAGGGAGGTGTCTACTTACTCTTAAACATTATAGTCCAGTTCTTAGACCAAGGGGTTCATTTTATCCTTGGAAGAAGTTTAGTTAAGTTCCTAATATATGCATAGCACTATGCTAGATACTTCATAAAAGGGAAGGCAAAGCTCTTAAGATGTCTGTAGTCTAAATGTGGAACTCACAGGCCCACAGGTAACACAATGGGAGGGCATGGGAGAACATACTAGGGTGACCTAGACTCTGACTGTGTGTAATTTTAAGATCCTAGTATTCTAGTAGCCCCCCCCCCAGTACTATAATTGAAACAACCCATTTTTAATGGTGTTTCTACTTTAAATAGAAAGTATATTGACATTCTGTGGGAGAAAATTCTGATCCACAAATTTTATTCTCAGTACAGTTGAAACTGCCAGAAAATGACAGCTTACAAACAAATTATACATGGAAGATCCCATTAGGTTAGATCAGACTAACTGAAATTTAATTACTCATAGGATATTATGTACTTTATGGGAAGATTAAAACTATTTCATAATATAGTTTCATTAAGTAGATCTAGCATTATTCAAAACCTCTGCATAGAAATTATGACTCAAGTGAAATATTACCAGTTAGCATAGGTTTGTTCTAAAATTACCCTCACCTAATCATCTGTGACCCATGTATACGTACACAGTTGCTTCCTGTGGCCATATATCCATCCATCTATCTATTGATCATAGAGAAACCTTGATGTAGAGAAAGAACAAGGTATTTGGAATTGCATAGACTTGAGCTTGAATTCAGACTATTTAATGACAATTATGTCTTTAAGCCTCAGTTTCTCATTATATAATTGAAATGAATATATAAAATACCCAATCAGAAAGTTATTATAGCATTATAGAGTATAATATTCGTTGTAGGGATAGTTCTTAACTTGAAATTATCTAATCTTGGTTGTGATGAAGATGTTAACCTCAGATTATTCTCAATTATTCATCATTCATAACTGGCAATAAGCAGTTATTAAATTTGTCTTGAGAAATCCCTTCTGCTAAAGAGTGGTAATAATCTCATATGCTCCATTGTAAGGAGACACAGCCATGTTCATTGACACATTTCATGGAGTGCTTTGGTTTATCACATAGTGTGGATTAGAGACAATTTTAGATTGGTTAACATAATTGTGCTAATTAGACATTCTGATGCCTAGTATGCCAAATCATGTCTTGCCAAGTAAATTAGAGTACTTGAAAACTAAGTCCTTATTTTAAAATAACTTGGGGCACCAAAATGTTGGGGAGGCTAGGCTTACTCTGATGAGTAGGAGCTGGAAGTGACAGGTTCCAGGACTGTCTCAATATATATCTTCTTGATCATCCAATACTTCTAGAACTAACTTAACTCATCCAAATTTGTGCTTTGAGAAAAAGCAAAGTAATGAAAAGTTTGGAATTTAGTTGTTAGTATTCACACTATGGTTAGCTCTGCTCACCCTAAGAAAGCCAAAGGCAATTGGTGTCATTTGTATCTTTTTTTAATGCATACACAATCCAAACAAATCAATCTTTATCTAGAGTTAATACATATTTAACTCAGTCAAGGTGTGTGGTAGAGAATTGAAAGTGGCACATGTAAATGGCATAAGTTAACCTCAGAAGCCATTTTTGGGGAAAAAAAAAAAAGCAAAATACCTTGCAGAATGCTTGGTGCATGGTACAAATCAGATAATTCATTTCATTCTTCAAACATTGCCCAAGCCTCTACTGTGTGCCATGTTCCATCTATCCTTGGTCAAATAAAACAAGAACCCTGCTCTTGAGGGACCCATACATTAGTACTGGAGGAATTCACTAAAAGGTATATATAGTCATGAGTTCCATACCATTGAAGTAAGCAATGCACAGCATATTCCATGGTAGTCCAATAAGATTATATGCCAGTGACATTATAGCCATCTCAGTTCGTGTAAGGGTACTCCAGGATGTTTGCACAGTGATAAAGCTGCCTAATGGTGCATTCTGAGAACATATCCCCACCATTAAGCAACTTATTACTACTGTAATGTGAGTTTGATAATTGTGATGATAAAGCTATAACATACTCTGGATTCAAATAGAAAGGAGGAACCACTCAGCTCCTTGGGCAAAAGGAGATCCATTTAAGAGAGTGTTTGGTCCTCTAGAGCATGGATGACAAGGGACTTAAAGAATAGTCTGTGCTAGGTTTGTGCTTGACCTTGAAATATTATCTGGGTCTCAAGTTTTCTCCTTATCAGTAGAGCAGAGTTTTGCACTAAAATAATAATACAAATTCTAGTTTTGCTATCCTCTAAGAAGTTCTCTTTCATTAATTCTCTCATTCATTTGTTCTTTCGTCTTTCATTAAACATTTACAGAGTGTTTATGGTATGCTAGGCATTAATAATAAAACATATATCATTATATTCTCGTGGAGTTCTGTGTCTTACTCTATTTTCTGTTGCTGTAACAGAATACCACAGACTGGGTAATTCGTAAAGAAGAGAAGTTTATTTGGTTCATGATTCTGAATGCTACAAGTTCCAAAGGCACAGCAACAGTGTCTGGTTATGGCCTTCAGTGCTGCATGATAATATGGCAGAGTATCACATGTCAAGAGAGGGAGAGTGCTCCATAGAACTCACTTTTATAATAAAGTAAGACCCGAGAATTAAACAGTTCCTGCAAGAAGAAGCTGAGGCTCCATGTCTATGACTAAAAACCTTCCATTAGGCCCTATCTCCTGATGTTGAGCCTTTGAAATTAAGGTTCAAACACAAAAGAGTTTTGGGGGGACATAATCAAGTCATAATATTATAATAAATAATAAGAAGGATTGGGAATATAGCTTAGTTGGTAGAGTGCTTGCCTCGCATACACAAGGTCCTGGGTTCAATCCCCAGCACCACCACCAAAAAAAAAAAAAAAAAGAAAAGAAAAAGAAGAAATAAATAATTTAATAATTGAAAATAATTTAAGAACACAAGCCCATAAACATGCTTTTTTGTTGTTTTTTTTTTTTTTAGCTTTCAAGTGTCAGTTTAATCTCTAGTCAAAATGTCTTTGTTACCATCATCTCCGACTTCTTCCCATTCTCTGACTTGAGGTTTACTGCTGGCCCATCATCCTTCCAACCCATTGCAGTTAACATGGCTGGAAGAGTAGGAAAAAAGAGGTATGGGGGATGTGAAAGGGTATGATTGGGATTTTGTCTGTAATAGTCCAAAAATCCAAATGCCTTTAAATAGGGTGACCCAGGCTATCAAAGCCCCTCCACACTGTCCCCTTAACTCATCCTACTCTACTCCAACTGTTACCCAGCCCATCCTTGCCTTCTTGTGTGTCTTAACAGTATTTTCCTCTGGCTATTGTTGGCTTGTTAATTAGGTAGTATGGGATTTTTTTTTCAAATTTTAAAATTTTATTATTATTATTATTATTTTTTTTTTTTTTAGTGGATAACATTTCATTTCTCTGGTTGTAAGTGATATAGAATCACAACATACATGCAGTCATACATAAAGTTAGGGCTAGGATGGCCATCATACTCCACCACCTTTACTGTCCCCATACCCCCTCCCCCCTTACATCCCTGTGAACAGAGTTCCTCCATTGTTCCCGTGTCATTCCCCACATTATAGATCAGCATCCACTTATCAATGAGTACATTCGGCATTTGGTTTTCTGAGATTGGCTTACTTCACCTAGCATGATATTCTCCAACTCCATCCATTTACCTGCAAATGCCATAATTTTATTCTCTTTTATTGCTGAGTAATATTCCATTGTGTATAGATACACAGCTTCTTTATCCATTCATCTATCAAAGGGCATCTAGGTTGGTTCCACAGTTTAGCTATTGTGAATCAAGAATCAACAAATGGGATGGATTCAAACTCAAAAGCTTCTTCTTAGCAAAAGAAATAATCAATGAAGTGAACAGAGAGCTGACATTCTGTGAACAAATCTTTGCCACACACACATCTGATAGAGCACTCATCTCCAGGATATATAAAGAACTCAAAAAACTTATCAGCAAAAAAACTAACAACCCAATCAATAAATGGGCCAAAGAACTGAACACAAACTTCACAGATGAAGATATACAATCCATCAATAGACATATGAAAAAATGTTCAACATCTCTAGCAATCAGAGAAATGCAAATCAAAACTACCCTAAGATTTCATCTCACACCAGTCAGAATGGCAATTATCAAGAATACAAACAACAATAAGTGTTGGCGAGGTTGTGGGGAAAAAGGCACGCTCATACATTGCTGGTGGAACTGCAAATTGGTGCAAGCAATCTGGAAAGCAGTATGGAGATTCCTTAGAAAACTTGGAATGGAACCACCATTTGAGCCTGCTATCCCACTCCTCGGTCTATACCCAGAAGACTTAAAAACAGCAAACTACAATGCTGCAGCCACTTTAATGTTTATAGCAGCTCAATTCACAATAGCTAAACATGTTTTTTAAAAATTATAATCTATGAAGGAAAAGAGAAATACTGAAAGAAAACAGGGTGAAGCTACTTTAGGCATTAGCACACACCTTTCCAGGAGCTTATGTTTAACTTGAGGAGTGAAAGAGGAGGAAGAATGAAGTGAGAAGAATGAGGGTAGAAGTGGCAGGAAGAGCACTTCAGAGAGAAGGAAGAGGGTGTGCAAAGATCCTGAGGAGGAGGGGGAAACCTTGGCATCATGAGGCTATTGAAAGGCAGCCAGTGAGGGCACAACTGTAGTTTGGTAAAGAGGAAGCCTCACAAACTTCTCAAAATTTATTTACATTCATTTCAAAATGTTCTCTGTTCAACTCAAGTGAGAGTTATAATAGAGTTATTAAAATAATATGAACATGAATAAGGTTATCTCAGTCCCAACAAGTAAAACCAGATAAAATGGATTGTGTCCATGGGAACATTGGCTTTCTCTGTTTGTTGCTGCTCTGCTGGAGACTCTCGGGGCCCTCTGGAAGCAAAGGATCGATCAAGATTCAGTGGTTAGATGCTGCTCTTGTACCTGGCAAAAATATCAAAAAAGACCTACTCATGCTTGGTCATCTGTCAGGCAAATGCTATGCATCAGGCATGGGCCATGCTAATTCATCCTTCACTCCATGACCCACAATGTACCAGCCACACAAGGCGCTGATTTGCTCTGAGCCCTCCAGGTACTTTATATATATATTTTTTATCAACCATCTTTCCTCCAGGTACTTTTGATCTCCTTTAGAGTAAACCCCAAGGTGGTTTGAGTGTTTTTCAAGGCATTAGATGAGCTGCCTCCTCCTCCTCCCCTCCCACTACTCTCCTTAGCCTGCCTTGAATGCTCACTCCACTGTACTCTGAGCTCACCAGATGGGTGCAGCTCAAAGCCTTTGCATTTGCTATTGCCTCTGCTTGAAACACTTTTGCTCAAATGAAGCGGTGGCTCAGTCCCTTCAAATCTTTTCCATCTTGTTGATGCTTTCCCCATCCATCTCATCTAAAATTGCACTTTGCTCCAGCCCTTCCCGTTCCTACTTTATTTTTCTCCATAGCCTGCATCCTAGTCTAATGAACCATAAAACATCCTTAAACTCCAGGAAGGCAGAAAGTTTTGTCTGTTGAGTTCAGGACTGTATCCCCAGCTCCCAAGATAGTGCCATAGCAGGCATTCAAAAATATTTGTTGAAAGACTCATTTAATCCTCACAAGGTAGCCTGTGATGGCTAGCTAAAAGTGATGGTGACTTAGCTTGCATAAAGTGGCAAAAAAAATTCCATTGACAAGTGAAAATCTTATTTTGGTGAATGTGGTATGCCCACAAAATAAGCTTAGATGTTGTATTAATAAATTTTGACAGTTTTCAATCTCATGAAACAAAAATCAATTACATAATTTATTAAAGCTGGTAATTTTCCTTCGTATTAACTGCACATATTTGCTTTGGGACATTATGTCCATTGAGTGCATTTCAATTTCAAATTAAAAAATTAGTGTTAAAAGATTCTGAATAAGATTCAATTTTCTTCTTAAAAATTGATATATCTCTAGTTTTCTGGTGTTACCTAAAACGTACATTTTGGTAAATTATATATTCAAAGCATATGAGAAATTACTCTAAATATATGCCATACTTTACCGCTATTTAAATTTGAAATGCAAATCTATACTGCAAACAAAGAGGGTTTTTTTTTTCTGTTCTTAAGCTATAAGAAGTACAATGCAAAATGGAACAAATCTGAAAAAATACCTTATTAACCTTACAGTGCTTAAACTTCCTACCTTTGATATTTATTTGAACTTCATGTCTGCAGTCAGAATCCTCTTACACTGTGGGATGCCTGAAAAGAATACACACCAAAATGCTCCTGTGTATATTTTTTTATTACATACTTGTCTTTGATCATGTGTCACTTTTATTCTCTTGTTGAATGCTAGACTCCCTTGTCCATGAGAATACCATGTTTTATTTGGGATAAAAGTCCTTGGTTGTTTTCTTTCTGATTCTAATCGTATCAAGTTGGATCTTGAAAACCCTCCTCCAGAACATAGCTGGAGGAATCAGGATGTAGATCTGGACAAGTTGGCTAATGTAGGGAGTGTGAATAGGTAGGATCTTGGGTATGGAGTAAGAAATGGAGCAGTGGTGGGCACAGCAAGTGACCTCAGCCCAGGGAGAGAAACCATGTGCCTTTGCCCTTGACTTCTTTCTTGGGCATTCAGGTATACAGGATCATGCAGGTACAAGATTTTCTGGGTTCATCCTCAGGTATTTACATCCTATGGGTTTACAAAAATATTCAAGGTGAATAAAGAGAGGATGGATCAAAGTGATCAGACAAACTTCATGGTTCTATCTATGCTTTCAACAAAGTATGGAACTGTATCAAAATGGTAAAAATTGATCTATAAAATTGTAATGCTAGCATTGCTTTACAACCTGATCAAAAAACCTATCAACATGATTTGTGTGTATGTGTGTGTGTGTAGCAAACTCTTTTCTAGTGATATTCATATTCTGGTAGTTGTACCTGGATGTAAATTCAAGTGATGCACAACTCAGCACTTTAACATGTAGCAATCCCCTGATATATGCTCATTGATTGATGAGTAGATGAATGAATAACCAACCAAAGAATACCCCTCTCCTTGTAAATATTGGCAATTTATTCTGAAAAGCAAGTTATAAAACTGCCTGAGAGCATTTTACAACTTGGGTTTTTTATTTTTTAAAAGGCTTTTGATATAAAGGTTCTTAAGGAAGTTAACCTAACATATTTTAAAAAATAAAACAGAACAATTTAATTGTGATAACATGATTTTATTTCAGTGCCATATCACTAAATATATTTAAGACCCAATTTCCAATCTTACATAAACAGCATGGACTTTAATATATGCCAGAGAAATTTCATTGTATACTATGCTGTTTACTAATTTTAATTTTCTTTATAATATAGTAGTTTCTATATATATATGAGAACCAGTTTACCCACCTCTATCCACTTCTCCTGCTTTGCCTGCTATATGGGATGAAGGTAGCTCTTCAGAGTTGGGGATGGGGAAGGCATTGTCCTAGCTGTACTATACTGTATCTGTTTGTCTGTAGACAATTCACTTAATCTGTAGGGGAGATTTCATGCTTATTTTTAATTTTATAATTCATCCTACCCTCAGAATCTCACTTTTAAATTTCAATCTCAATCTCTGTAACAAACTAGCAGTGTGATCCTGAGCCAGTCATTTAACCTCTCTGACTGTGCTTCATTTGTAAAATGGGGATAACTGCAGGGTAATTGTAAAGAATAAATGAGATATAATATTTAGTATCAATAACAGTTATGATTATTATTACTAACAATAATAACATATGTGAACCCTATATTCTAGGAACACTAATCTATCAATGCTATTCAAACAGGAACACTCGTGTCCACATCTAGAAAATGCCTGGCACTCACCCCAAAACACATCCCCTAGGCTTATGTCAAGTATTTCCTCCCCTGTGAAGCTTTATAACTCCAGTTTTATACCATTCATCCTCTTCCTTACATTGCAGAAGGAACTGTTCCCCCTCGAGCTTTGCTTGCTGTCCTGGAAACGCACAGGGTACATTTGTCTTTTTATCTCAAAGATCATCCTTTGAAAATGAAGGGCAGTTTACTCCATCTTGTGCCTAGGAGGTAGTGTGTACTTGATGCTTATTGCTTTGAATTAGATTATTGGCTACTGTACTCTCACCTGCAAAGAAGAGATTGATTTGGGAATACCAGGGCTCTTTCGTCTACATCTTCAGGGAAGCTGGTTAAAATGCAGGATTCTGGACTCCACTCTCAGTGAGCCTGACTAAACCAGTCAGCATGGGGTTCAGGACTTTTTAACAATCACTCCCACCTCCACAAATGGATTTCTATACATGTGATCCCCTAAGGGCCCCTTTCAGCTCTGAGATTCTGTGATTACATGAGCCAGACAATTCACTTTTAAATGTGCCCTTTACTCATTTCCCAAGTCAACTCTACAACTTGCTCTTGATTATGGCAGAAAGAAAAAAAAAAAAAAAAGCTTTACTTCTCTATTTCCAATACAGCAATCAATTTTTACTGAGAATCAATTGCCCACTGTTGAGCATAGGAGTATTTAGTGTTCAAAGTAGTTCAGTGTTGATGAAGTGTTTCATGAAATTGTTTCAGAGTCCACAAACCAGTCCTTTTCCACATAGACACCTTAAAATGGCCTATCAAGTGCCACCTACAATATGGCCAATTTTAAAATGGTCTTTCTAGAAGTTTTGGGATTTTTCTCTAGCTTCAAAGACCCATAGGCAAAATTCTGTGAGATTCGGGTAGCAGATCTATGACTCATAAATCTTGCGTATGGAATCTGATCACTTTTTAGTTAATAGTACTTTCCTGCCTCTGTTCCCAAGTATCAGTATTAAAAACTCTGGATTGTTTTTAAATAAATGAAAAATAGCTGCCTCAAGATGCAATATCAGGTAGAATGGACATACATTTGAAAAATTCCAGTTTTTATAATAGTTCATCCTCTGAACTCTCCAGGATCCTCTTACCCAATAGCCTAGGCCCCTGGGAGACACAGACACAACCATAAGCCCTTTGAGCAGAATTTTTGACCTGTGCTCACTGGAGAGAGAGAGGAAATGTGAACCAGGCAGTCACCTGATGTCTGGGAAGTTCTGTTCTGTCCTTGGCACCTTCCTCCAGTCAAAGAGGAAGATTGTTCATGTTTACTTTCGCTGCAGAAAAGTGTAGGATAAAATGGAATCAGGCATGCTTCCAATTCTCAATTGAATTGCTGGCAAACTGATTAATTATTCTGGAGAATCCTGGTTGAAACTCTAACATAAAAATGCTACTTCAGCAAGTATAATCGAAAAAAATAATCAATTTAATATCATTTCCCAAGTCAACTCTGCAACAGTGTTGTTAAGAACGCTTTATCTCACCATAGACACTAAATATTCTCCTTCCTTCAAATCTGTAAATTATTTTTGTTTTTCCCTAAATATTGGGGGATGTTCTCTCATGGGGCCCTTTTATATTCAGAGCTACCTGCTACCAAGCTTGAATTTCCCAAGAGATCATAAAGAACCCTCAAACACATTGCATTTTTTTCTGGAGCAGGCCTTCTCCCCAAATTTCTGACAGTTGTCTAGCTTGATGACCTAAAAGGTCCACATTGAAGAGTGTTGGTCTCTGCTTACCTCTATGCCAATAGCAGCTTTCAATACCTTAAAAAAGTTTGAAGTATATCATATATAGAGAATTATGTGTGTGTATATATATATATATATAATTTATATAACATATATTATAGTACATGTATATATTATTTATATAACATTATAGTTTACATAATAACAAATAATAATCAATAATCTATGCTACACTGAGGTTAAAAATTAAAACATCAATAGCAGCTTACAAGGGACTCCCTGATGATGTGCCATTGAAATTCATATGTTGAAAATCCCCAATGCAATTGTATTGAGGAGTTGAGCCTTTAGGAAATTATTAGGTCTTGAGGGCTCTGCTCTCATAAATGGGATTAATGCCTTTACAAAAAAGGCCAGAGGGAGATTGCTCTTTGGCCCTTTCTGCCATGCAAGATCACAGAAGACAATCTAGGAAGCACAGAGCGAGCCCATATCATAAATCTGCTGCTGTCTTGTACTTGAACTTCCCAGCCTACATAGATGAGGGAAATAATTTGTTATTTATGAATTACTTAATCTAAGGTATTTTGTTATAGCAGCAGGAACAAACTAAGACAGTCCCTAAATAACCTAGTTTTGTATTGTCCATTTTTAAACTTTACACAAATGAAAACCTGTTGTTTATTTTCTGTTGAGACATTTCTCTTGCTCAATATTATATTTGCCAAATTCTTTCAGTGATACATGAAGCTGTAGTTCATTTACAGTCATCATTTTATATTAACCATAATTTATGCATCAGTTAATGAATATTTTGATTATTTCCAGGTTAGGCAATATTACAATCTTGTTATGAATGTTCTTATATAATTTCTTCAGTGCCCATTATAAAATTTTCCTAGAGTAGAGCATGAAAGGTAGACTCACCAGATAGGAAGATATATAATTTTACTTTACTAAATAATAGCAAACTGTTTTCCAAAGTGGTTGTACCAATTATACTCCCACCAGCACTGTAGGAGAGTTTTACTTGCTTCCATCTTTATCAGCACTCTTCTCAGAGAAGCCTAGGCCTCTTAATCCTCAACATGGTGCCTGAGGCCATTATTACAAATTTCTCAAAGCCAGCATGTGAGAAAAAGCCTGTTCATTGTACTCAATATAGAAGGTACCTTTTATTTTTCTTTTTTAAAGCTCAAGAGTTTCAGTACAAGCCTACAGGAAGCAAGCTACCAACCTCCAGTCCTTGAAGCCCATCCTACTGGCTTCTTAGCCTTCCAAAGTCATAGGCACCCTAAGTGCCAAACACATAACTGAAAGATTACAGGAGAACTTGATTTTTAAAAAGAATGAGAAAAAAAAATAGAATAATCCTTTCTAACTTCCAAAGATAATATTGTTCTTATCTTATTTTTTCTAATAATCTCCATCTCTGCTCAACCCTAAATATTATCCATCAGAAAACTATGGGAAAAAATAATATGGAGATAAAGAGAAAAAAACTACATAAAAATTCAAGAATTTTATTTTCAACTCCAAAACATTCATAATTGTTCAGCCTCAAGTGTTACAGAAGATAATGAAAACTTTCATGCTTTGTGAGTTTCCCTGCTGAACAAATAAAATGTGGAGGAATCCAGCTGGACTCCTCGACTATACACCAAGAAGTCCAGTCTTCAGACACCTCAAATCCAAAGCAAACTAGGAATCAAAGCTCAAGCAGCATTGGCTCCGGCCTCTTTTCTAGTGGAGAAGAGTTCCCCAGAACAGAACTGTCCCTGTTGCCTGTGGTTAAGTAGACTTCTTGCTTCTTTAAGATTAATAAAAGAATTGGGTAAAGTGGACCCAACCTCCTTCATGATTATTCAGAAGGGCAGGTCACATTCTTCCTGAAACTCAGTGTGGGACTCAGGAAAGCCAGTGACTCACAGTTGCCTCAGATCTAAAGGGAGTGTTGGGCAGATGATTTCTGACATCCTTTTGCACATTCACATTCTGTGACTATTGCCTTTCATATCTCCAACCTGAAGTCTACCTGTCAGTATTCTAAAGTGACATCCTAATATCAAATGTCTTTTTAGGTAGGTCATCTATAATTGTTCCTAAAAGCATGTTCTGTAGCTCAGGCAGTCCTGCAGTTGCCAACTTAACCTCAGAAGCAGATAGCTTAATGATGTATGATTTCCGCACAGAGTAGCAGCTTTGAGATGGGAAGGGGTGTGGCAGGCACTATTCATTGGCTCTCAGCAGGCATTTCTTCTTCTTTTTGCCAGACCCTCATGTGGGGGTTTCTTTAGTGTGTCTAGAGGAATCACAGGAACTTCATTTTCCTTCTTGATTGCACTTAGGGGCAAGCATATATCTCCTTCCTGGCCAATGGAGCCTAAGGAAAAATTGCTGAGTACTTCTAGAGATAGTTTTTATCTCTAAAGAAACATGGAAGTATAAGAAGAGATCACCCTACCCTGCCACCTCTGTCTTCCTGTTTTTACATTTTGTCCAGTGGGGATACAATATTTAGAGATGGTCTAGCCATGACAGGAGGAAAGGATCATTAAATTTTTGAGTATAACAAAACTGGAAAGAGACAAAGAAAATTCAGTGACATCATGGAGCATCTGGACTATCTCTGGAACAATTGATTTCCAGATATTTGCCACATAAAATTAATAAACACCCATTATTTTTTATGACTCCTTTCTACAAGTATTCATACAGCTTCAAACACACTTCCTCATCTAGGGGTCTGAGATGCCTTAATGATACTGCTCTGAGGCCATGGATGGTTCTAGACCAATCTCCACAGTTGATGAAAGGACTACATCTCTGAGATAGATGATTTGGTCAGCTTCCCCCTCCTGCACTGGCACTAGGCGAATTATTGAAAGAGATGAGTCATGATATGGTGTCTCCAATGTTCCTCGGTGCCATCTACTCAGCTGAGGTATTCAGAGAGATGAATAGGCACCTCCTTAGGGCACAAGCAAAGAAAATGATAAAGACATGAGAAGTTTACATTTGATGAATGTATCCAGCATTTTATAATCAGAAAATCTACAAATAAGTCATTTAATATTGTATATACATAAGTTCTGTGGTTTACATTAAAATATTGCTTTGACTTTGAGTAACAGTGATAGTGTTCTAGTGCAGATTCTTTTCTTCTGCTCTCTTTTCTGCGTCATCATAGATGGTCAAGGCCAATAAATAATCTTGGCTAGTGAAATCCAAATAGAAAGACTGCAGAATTTTAGATTTGTGTGTGTGTGCGTGTGTGTGTGTGTGTGTGTGTATGAATGACTACTGTGAATTTCTCCTATTCTCTTTCTAAATGGGGCTATTTATTGTATTTTCTTGTCCCTTCTCCACTACTGTATTGGGAGGATGGGGGACAAGATAAATTTCTCTCTTTAGTTCAAATGTCATTAAACCAAGACATGTCATGTCTTAACATGATGGAGAAGACTATCCAAATCATTCAGAGATTTTGGACTAAGCAGAGGATGTACTCTTTCGATGGCACTTTGAGGTATCATCCTAAGGAAGTAAGTAAATGTGTAATCAAAATGGTAGGTATCAGTAGAAATTACCTGTTCTCAGCCATATCCTTTTTTCTCACCTCTCCTTCCTGAGCAGATTAAAATTCCCAGTCACCTTAGGGTTATGCAGGATTCTCTACTAGTTCTAACCAATCAAATAAAAGGGGAAAGTGATATGAGTGTCTTCTGGGCTAAGTGTACTAAAACCAGTGTGCCAACTGTATAGGCTTTCATCTCCTTGGGCAATAAATGTGCAGGTTATATGTTAAGACAGTGGCCTACAAATTAGGGAAAATCTTCCAAGTAGGTGGAAGAGAGTACACTTAGCCCAGAAGACACTCATATCACTTCCTCCTGCCATAGATTTACATGAGTTTTTGGTTCTAAAACACTGAGCCTTTGGGAGTTTGTTTGTTATTGAAGCAGAGCCTACCATATTCTGACTAATACAATTACATAATTGCAAGTGGAAAGAAATAGCTTTTCAATATATTAATGCCCTCCTTCCTAGTCACAGTGTCTCTTGAGTGCCCATAGAAAACTCCTTATGCAACACACCAGATTTACCTTCTCTGAGTAATCTGACTATATCCAAAATCTATTCCCTACTCACTGACCATCAAAACATCATCCTACCTCCAGTAACTCTTATGACCTAGCAATCTAAATGCTAAAGAATTTACATTTAATTATTACCATTACAAAAGCAATTTCAGACAGAACTTTTCAAGAAGGGAAGTGTTTTTTGTTTTGTTTTTAATATTTTTTTTTAGTTGTCAATAGACTTTGTTTATATGTGGTGCTGAGAATCGAACGAAGTGCCTCACACATGCTAAGCAAGCACTCTACAACTGAGCCACAACCCCAGCCCCTGTTTTTTTTTTGTTGTTGTTGTTGTTGTTGTTGTTTTAAGTTTGCTTTCTTGAGCTCCTGGTCTGAGTACTATAGACATAGTCCAGGCCTACAGACATACTTTTACTTGGAATCTTATAGAAGTGATAGTAGGATTTATTGAGAACAACTGACTCACACTCTGTAATAAAGTTATTTAGGATCTTAAGTTGTGTGTCTTCAGGAAACTATAGAGAATATACAAGTATATCTGATCTCCATCTTCACTTTTTATCTCCAAAGAATTGGTGATCACCCTTCACCAGAGTTAGGCAAACACTATAATCTCCTTGGGATTTATCCTGCTCTGCATGCATGTCCCTCAGCAGCTCAACCCCATACTGTTCTCACCCTAACCTTAAGCTTCAAGTTCCATATTACTTATGCATGCACACTTGTTCAAATTAACTCACATTAAAGAAAACTTCATATCAAATTGTCTTAAAAATTAAAGACACTTATTTTCTTGAGTATGTTTTGATCATAAAAAAAATCATAAATAAGAATGCAGATTCTTTTTCTTCTCTCTGCTCTTCACCTTTTGCATTTACTTCATCTTATGGTTGTTTCCCTTTGTGGTCCCAAGATGGTTGTAGCATTCCCAGAAGTCACGTGTAGACCTGACAATACCTTGCCCAAGGCAAGAAGATATTCACCTCCTACTTCCTAAGAAATCCCCCAAGCAGTCTTCTTTCTTTCAAGGCCTACTAACCAGAATTTCATCACACACCCATTCCCAAACCACAACTGGCAAAGAGAACTTAGACCAGCAATTCTCAATGTTTGGTAAGTGAGTATCTGGGGATCCCCAGGCCCTTTCAGGGGACCCAGATCCATGAGATCAAAACAATTTTCATAATAATGGTAAAATGTTTTTTGACTTTTACTGTGTTGTTATTCACACTGGTCAGATGGAAACAATAGAGGGTGAAGCCACTGTACCCTAGCACCAAACAAAATTCATCACTTCAGATTTAGAAAATGACAACTATCTCAAATAATAAACCTCTCAAGAGTAATTTGGGGAGGGAGCAGTTGATGGAAATTTAAGAACAAGGAGGTTCAAAGGTCATTCTTCTCTTCCTCCCATGACTCTGGGCCATTTGTGCCTTAAAGATGAGGAGAAAAAACAAGGAACCAGGGCAAAAAGTGCAAAATCATGGCCAGTGCCAGAGGAGAAGGAATGGCTTTTTGCTGAAGATTTAAATGAAGTTAAAATGAAATTTCTTGCTGCCTCCAAGATTCAGCACACTTAATAGAGTCCCAGGAAATATTGAGATGCTGATCACAGAAGTAATAGCATTCACAGACTGCATGCTTGCTTGAGAAAAGGATTGAGGAGCAGGATTTAGGGTGAGAGAAAAACATGCTGTCTGAATTTGCTCACGAATTATCAGTATTAATGTAAGTTTCTCTCATCTAATATTTCATACATTATGCAATTCCATTAATTAAGCTACTATAATATTGTGATGATAGCTCTTTTCTTATGTTTCAAATATGCCTAAGAGTTTCCTGGGAAGCTATTGGGCATGTCATCCAACGATATCCCATGAAATTGATTATCTTGGGAAACTCGTTGAAAATCTCACAGATGAATAAACTACAACATAGCAAAATAACAATTGTACCTCAAGTTTGTGTAGCACTTAACTCTTTACAAGTCTCCTTGTCCTCTGTCATCCTCAAAGCATCTTGCATAACACCTGGCATTGCCTCATGTTATCCTAAAACAAACCTGCAAGATATACCATCTCCTTTTGATATACAGGGAAAGTATAGCTTATACAATGTTAAACAACTTGCCCTAAATTCATGAACAAAAGAGCAGAAATGTAATCTGAACACATACATTCTACATTCTTTCACAACACCTCAGCTCCCTGCAGTTTGCAAGCCTGCTCTGCTACATCTGAAAATGTGAATTAGCTTCTCATGTCCTCAGCCTGGCTCACTTCAGGACACTTGTGCTTTGGCACTGAGATGCTACCCCTCCTTTACTCTCCTTTAGTACTTTGTTGTGCCTGTATCACAGCTCTTATCAGCCACTGCCTTATAGAGCTTGGGTTGTGTAACATGCTTTATCTCCCTTGTAAACTCCTTGAGAGAGAATGGGAACTAGCTTCAATTATCTTTGCTTTCCACACAGAATCCAGCTGCATGCTTGGTCCATGGTAAGAGGTTAGTAAACACTTATGCCTGGTTGATGAAATGCTGCTCTCAGTGCTATATTGTTCCATTAAAAAAACAAAAACTTATCATCATGAAAAATCAGTTATCCTGTGGAATTGAACCCAGGATTTGATCTTGCAGAAGAAGCTTAAATTCAACCAGGTCAGCCAGAATTCTTGGCCCACTGAGAAGACTAGGGCCATCCTTGGAGGGCAGTGAGATACATTCTTGGAGGTCCCCCTTCAATGAAGGACTTGATGTCTGAAATACTGTCAGAGCCATCACGAGACCATCCTCAGCATCAGTCCTTTCAGGAATGGCCTCAGTAGCACTTGTGGACACCTGTATCTATGACTAATCCATGTGGGGATGGCAATTATATTCACCTGGCCATCTTAGATCATCCCAGGACAATTCCAAAGTGTCGTTCCAGCTCCAGAGCCCTTAATGGAAGTGACCAGGCCCATCACTGGACCTGCAGGACAGCTCAGACTCTAACTCTGTCCATTCCTGCATTCTCACCTCCCTTCTCTAGTTATGTGTCTTCCTAATAAGCATCCTGCACATGAACTTCATTTCTGATTTTTGAATAACTCAACCTGCAACACTTCCTAAGTTTTTCTGGCATTTGCAACAAATTCAAAAAGGTTTCTAGGGCCATTCCTCATTCCTGGGTTCACCTTGTGGAATTAGCCATTCTGGGCATTGTGGTCTCTCCTTCTCTCCCTCCCTCTCTCCCCACATAAAATTGTTTTTCTCTGGTTACATAAATAATACCTGCTTAACAAAAAACAGTCCCATAAGACAAAAATAAATAAGAAATCCTACCTGAGAATGATCATTCTGTCATTAATACTTGAGTGGTGTTTCTTTTATGCATCTCTTTCTATACACATAAATGTGTGGTTTAACATAAATGTAGGGTTTCTTTGTCATCATAAACCCATATCTATTATGCATAGACCATAAAATATAATATTTTGCCTTTTGGTTTTACTATAGATAAATAATAGAGCTATCCAATGGACCCTGTCATATCAACTTCTCCATATGAATATATGGGTTGAGTCTTTTATCCAATATCATTGAGATCAGAAGTATTTCAGATTTATTTGAGGGGCTTTAGAATTTGTATATACATAATGGGATGTCGTTAGGACAGTACCCACCTCTAAGTACAAAATTTAATTTTCTTTTTTTTTTAAACATTTTTTTAGTTGTAGATGGACACAATGTATTTATTTTATTGCTTTGTATGTGGTGCTAAGGACTGAACCCAGGGCCTCACACATGCAAGGCAAGTGCTCTACCACTGAGCTAAAATCCCAGCCCCCCAAATTTAATTTTCATATATACCTTATACATAAGGCCTGAAAGTACTTTTTTACAATATTTTTAGTGTGCCTGCATTTTGACAACAGCCCATCACATGAGATCAGATGTGGAGGTCTTCCCTTGTGGTGTCATGTCAGCACTGAAGAATTTTAGATTTTGGAGCATTTGGGATGTTGGGTTTTCAGATTAGTGATGCTCAACCTGGGCTTATTCACATACTCACATATGTATAGATACTAAAGGCATTTTTGCCACTCTTTCTACAGTGGAAAAATCTATTGTATCTTGTTATTTTCACGTAATATATTATGGAAATTCATCAAGTCAATTTCTATAGATTCAACTTCTATCAATACGTGTACCATAAATTACCCATTTGTACCCACTGTTCTTTTGTTTGTGATGCTGATTGAACCTGCACATTGGACAAATGCTGTATCGCTAAACTACATCCACATTCTGCATTGTTTCTTGGTCTTATCACTCAGTTCCAGAAAACATCCTTGCACTGTTGTTTCCATTTCTGAGACAGATCCCCAGGTACAGGACATGGGACCACTGTGGCAAAAGATACATGCTTATACATGTATGTGTGCAGGTGTGTATGCATGTAGGCCTGTGTGTGTCTGTATGTATGTGTAAGCACTTGGAGAATGAGAGGGAGAGAGAGAGAGGGAGATAATTAGAGAAGGGGGGGGCGTCTTATTTCCAAAACCTATGTAACAATTCATGTTTCCACTTACATGTACCCTAGTTCTTGTCATCCCCTCAGTAGGCATTATCACTTTTTTAGAATGTGTCAGTTTGGTGATCATAAATTGATTAATTTGTACTCTCCCTGCCACTAGAGAAACAGAGAAGTTTTTGTATATGTATTAGCTTGTTGGTTTTCCAAGTTTTGATCCTCTCCACATTTTCTATTTTTGACCAAGTTCTCTAGTTAGATATTGTTCATCACTAGCCTTTTCATTATTTTAAAATTTAAGTAGAAGGATATTTGTGAGTTGGACACAAATAGTGTTAAGCATGGGAGATAAAAGTTAAGGATGTTGTCCTGAGGGGCACCCTTAGGAGGGCTAATTAGGGGCAGCTAGTAGAAAAAATATATCATTGTTGAGCTACTCTTTGCTATAGGTGCTTTGCCTACATTCCCCAATTTTATTTCCTCAATATCTCTGGGAAGTTGGCGTCATCATCATCCCTATTTTAACTGAAGCTCAGAGCTCCTAGGAGACTCTCAAAGGCATTCAGCTCCTGATCTGTAGTTGAAACTACACGTGCCAGCGCCCCTGTTCTGCTTTCACCCCGTACGTCTTCCCAGCACACTTAACAATTTTACAAATGTGCATTAGCATGCATCCCACATAAGCTTGTGAGTGGCTTATGTTCTGTTTATAAGACTCAGGAGGATGGAACCTGGGAGCACAAGGGCAATAAGAGATAGGGTGGAAGAGAAAGTCCAGTAAAGCCTAGGATTAGAGGGATATGGAAAGAACTTATCTGCCTATTTCATCTGATTTTAGAAAACCCATCACTGAGTGAGACTTTCTCAGGAAATGATTACATTGCCAAAGCTCTTCTTTAAAGGGCAATAGTATACGTGTTGGTGTTTCAAGAATAGATTTTTGTTCGGTAATTTTAGTCTTGGATGTGTCTTCCATCTTCTGCTACCTTGTGATCTCTTATTCAACAAACATGACAACAGCCATAGTGATTGTAATAATAATAAAAATAATTATTAAAATTGCAATATCAGGGCCGATCCTACTTCTATTCATGTCAGATTTTTCTACTAGTAATTACCATAGCAGTGTTTCTGTGTGCAGGATACTTTCCCATGTGCTTTTATAAGCACTGTCTCCTTTAAATGTAAGTGTAGATGAAGTCCCATGCATTAATCATACTAAACACGAGGTAAAGGAGGACACATATGGTGTGTTTAACTTGTTCTCTACACTGTCCACCTGAGGCTTTAACCTCTCAAGCTTTCTGTCTTCTCCTGTGCAGGTCACTGTTGAGTGACTTCACTAATGGCTGGTCTCCATTTGCCAAGTAGAAAGAGATAGTGACACTTGAGAGGAGGCTGCTGTAAGTAGGTTGCTTGCATACACTATCTTGGAAAACCTCATGTTCTGTTCATCAATCTCTACACCACAGGGAGGCTAAGAACTGAAACGTGCTTGGCTCTAGCTCCCAGCACTTGCATTAGGAAATTACTGTCTGGCTGCTTAGATGTCCATCTGCTCCTGCTGGGTGTTGCTGTGCCTGAGGTCTAAGCCCCAGGAAAATCACACCCAGCCCACAGACCTAGATTCACCATGGCAGAGGTGATTAGATTTCCACAGGAGAGACAGGCTGCAGGAAGACATAACTTTTTGGAGCTCTGAATTTTACATGCAGATGACCTATTGCACATTGGAAAGAGAGGACACACAATTTACAAAAAAAAAGTGCTTTTTCACAGCTCATGTATTTCTACACTGCAGTGCAGTTGTAGGTCTTTACACTCTGCTCTCAACATTAACAAGGGAAATTGGAGCTTTTAATGGAAACATTAGTGGAGTGACTGTTTCCTTTGTATGTCTTCCTGAACCAAGGAAAACATGGCACAGCACCCTGGGCTTCTCTTTTATACTGGGCAGACTGGTGCCCAGGTATTATTTTACCCACAGATGGATCACTCAATCTTGGGTGACAGTGGGAACAATTAAGAAACTCTCAGCGGGCGATTCTTCTCCTGGTTCCTCTGTGATTTGCTGTCAAGGTGTTCACTAAGTGGTTTATTTTTTCTGGAAGCTGAAAGTCATAAACACACTGTAAAATGCTGTTCACTTTCAGAATTGACTGCTTAGCTTCTCTCTCAATGTGGCAGTTAAACTTAGCTTGTCCTTATTCGATGCCCTTCACTGGTTCCTGAAGACATTGCTTCCAAATCTCTCTCATCCAGCAAGATTCTTCTTTCTGCAGCTAGGAGTTCACACTGTGCCCAACTCAAGCTCTGCCATTAGCACAAGAGAAGTGAAATCAGAATCAAACTCTTGCCCCAGTTCTCATTAAATGATATCCTGGGATCCAGGCATGTGGGTATCTATAATGCTTTATTTTAACATAAAATACAAACTGGAAAATTACCCGGTGGCCTTGCTAAAGTGCAGAACAGTTCATACCTGACTGCAGAGGAGCTGTACGCCCAGATGAGTTGGTGCTGGAAAATTAGTCCTGACATTGACCATCTAATCAGGCACTGTCTGAGCATGGACACAAGCTCACAACAGCTATTTCCCTACTCACTGAAAGGGGATTGACCAGGCCTAACCAATTCCAGAACTTCCAAGTAATGATGCCCCGGTGTGTCAGCTAGCTGATAGGTTAAATCCCAACATTTTTCTTATATTCCGTTTCCACCCTACAACTGTGAGGATGAAACCCAGGATTCTTCCTGCCATTCAGTACCTCACAGTTTCCAGAGACCTTCATAACATGAAAGAAGCTGGATGAAGACTTGCCCTGATGAAAGGATGAATAACCACTTCTCTTAGCCGTCTATGCCAAATAAGTAGCAATTTTTACTTTGGGCGACTCACTTATAACTCATGGAGTGCTGGGAGATAAGACCTACCTGAGATGATGCTAAGTACTGACTGTGAGTTATAAATGCTTTATAAATGGCTAAATTGCGGCACCAACATGGAGTGCCATTGTATTTTTCTTAGTAATAATTGTTTAGTTTATTTACGAATGCCAATTTTGATGAGTTTCCCAATGTAATTAATTTGTAGAGCTACTGTTGAGAATTTTCTGTACTTGTGGAAATGTCTGAAACATAACACCAGAATTCTCAGCCCACTTATACTAAGGAATTTAATTAACAGACACTATTACACATGTGCACACGCGTATGTGTATCTCAAACATTAAATGGGTAGATGGCATACAGACATTTAATTGCTGGTCAGTCTCAGTCTCAAGATTCCTTTCCTCTCACACCAGATCATTGTTAGAGTTTTCTTTTCCTCAGATGTCCACACACATTCTTAACAGTGCCTTTGCTTTTATCTTCAGCTTGTAAGAATTTTCTGCAATGCCATAAAGTATGCTGAATCTTGGAAGCAGACAGAAATTAATTCTTTTTTTTTTTTAATCTTTCCAGGAAAAGATTATTTCACCTCCTGAGTCTACTTCTACCCCACTCCCAGCACCTATGCAACCATTTGGTTTGCAGTCTCTTTACACTCCTACTCCCATGGAGATGTTGCTGGTAGCTATTACTTATCCCATTTGCTCTCTCCCCCAGTTTGCCAGAGAGAGGGAAATTATTCCTTTCTTTGTATTTTTGAAATTATTTTTCATTGTTTTGTATCCCATATTCTGCCTCAATAGAGAATCATTTTCTGTCCCTGGTTGGTCTTCAAGGGTCCTCACTGACCACTGAATTCCCATACCCCTTTGTTGGAATTACACTGCAGAATAAACAGCATCAGTATATTAAGTTGAACCCGTAGCTGGATGCATTTAATGCAGCTTTCTAAAATACACAGGTTACTCCCCAAAAGAGTCTGAAGAATCTGACTCATGAACTATGTGATCTTTATAAACAGAAATATTTCCAAGGAGAAATTACCATACCACAGTTTTATTTTTCCCTGAGACACAAAGCATGAGAAATAGTGTAATTTAATACAATATAATGCAAAGAACAGACCATTACTCACATGAAACAGCACATTGCTTAGCAGCTGACAAGAGTTACTAGGGAACTTCCTGCAATAGCAATCTACATGAGCAATAACTAAAGAATATAGCTCTCTTTTTCTCTCGCCAGATGCCCAATATACACTATTTCAGCTACCAGGGAGAATTCGGAATCATAGAAGAAGATCATTTAATACAACCCTTCACCAGAGCTTCTCAGACTTCAGTCTGCATAAGAATCATAGACAAATCTTGCCAAAAACTCGGATCCCTACATCCTTGTCCCAGAGATGCCGAGCAGGTGGAGATTCAAGTAGAGACTAAGAAAATGCATGTTTAATGAAAACCTTAAGACTTCTGAATCAATTGGTCCATAGACCACACATCAAGCAATATCACTCCTACACTGTAGATTAAAAAATGAAAATGCAGAAATGTAAATGTGTGCCTAAGTTCAAAGTTTCATTTATGAGCAGAGCCAAGATAAGGAATAATAATTAACAGCAGTGGGTTAACGTTTAATAAATGAGTAGAAACAAGTTTTCTACCTCCAGAAAAGAAAGAGTTCTATCATTTATCTCTTACTTTCTTATATAACTTTCTTCAACATGCAGGAGTCTTTGAAATATTTATCAAGCAGCTACTTTGGTTAAGACACCAAGTGTGAAATGTTTAAAGACAAAGACCTGGTCTTTTCCCTTGTGGAGCTTACAGTGTAGCACATTAATTATTTATGGATATAATTAAGAATTAAAACATGAAAGAAATAATTTGGTTAAAGCAAAAGGTTCTCATAGATCCACTTAAAATTCTAGGAGTTCATGTAATGAGGATGAGCAGAGCATTTCAAATAATCACTTATTTATTCGCATCTTTATTTCACAAAGGTTTATTGAGTATTTATTGTATGTCAATCACCATGCTAGGCTTTGTGGAGTTAGTGAAAAACAAAAGACAAGGTCTCTGAGTTGTTGGAGAGTGGTTTCCAGTATAGTGTGAAAGAGCAAGTGCAAATCCCCAGAGACAGGTGTGCATTTCATAGCATGTGGAGTGGCCAACTTTTAGAGCAGTAAAGTATATTATTGAATTTGTATTCTTAAAGCTCACTGGATAATATGTGAAGGATGAATTGAAGGGGAAGATGAACATATAGAGAAAAACATGCTGAGAGACTACCACTGTGATCCAAGGGTGTTTCATACTCAAAAAGTAAAGCAGCCATTCATCGGAAACAAGGAAGAGACATGAGTGTGTGTCAGGGACATCGGTCCTCATTCCTGAAATGTTTGACTTGGTGCACACATCTTCATGGCTACAGAAGTCAGCATATACTGCTCAGCTTGGCACTCAAGGACATGCACACCATGGCCCAGACCACATGCCAGACTTCTCTTGCTTGCATACCAACAAAGTAGGACTGCCTGCACTTCTTCAATTATCTTTTTTGTGTTTAGCACCCTGCTTGTGTTCATTCTATCACCTTCCATCTTTCTTTGTTCCAAGACTCCTTTGATTTAAATCTGAGGCTTTTTACAAATGCTTCGTCCGTCATTAAACCTCTTTTTCCTTGGAAAATGTATTTTGACTCACATGGTTGTGTCCAACATTACTGCTATTTATTTGTATAGTTCTCCTTCCTAAACTATGAGCTGCTTAAAGAAGAAATGGAGCTGGGTGCAGTGGCTCACACCTGTAATCCCAGCACTTTGGGTGGCTGAGACAGGAGAATCACAAGTTCAAAACCATCCTTAGCAACGGTGAGGCGCTAAGCAACTCAGTGAGACCCTGTCTCTACATAAAACACACAAATAGGGCTGGGGATGTGGCTCAGTGGTCAAGTACCCCTGAGCTCAATCCTCAGTACCAAAAAATAAAAATAAAAAAGAAAGAAAGAAAAAAAAGAAGAAATGGGATCTCATTTTTATTGCCCATGGTCTCAGACTAGAGCATGCAGAATTCTGTGACCTGAACTAATGGGCTCCAGGGCCTTCTTCCACACTGAGCCACTACCCACACATGCTGCTTCAACTCAGAGTTCGATGAAAAAGGCCATTCTGTGTTATGGCCTGTGACTTCATTCTTTTTCTACCATATTCTTTGTAAGCTCTTCAGCCTCTAATCTATCCAGAAAATAAAATCTGCATCTTTCAAGACTTAGTCCAGGGTCAACTTCTTTACAAAGTATTTTCATGGCACCCTGCCCAGATACCTCTCTTCAAGTAGAACTAACAAGTCCCTGCTCCATGTTCTTTTCCACACTGCAGAAACGTAAAATATAACACCCTACCATTATTTAATGTAAGACTTATGATCTTTCACAGGACATTGATAGTATATGAAAATAAATACATGTAGAAGTTTAAAGCTAACAATGACAAAGAGGAGACAATGAAACACAAGAAAAGGTACATTTTTAGAAGGTTGAAATCCCTGAACGAGCAGAGTAGAATAGAGAAGGTTGGGTCTCGAAAGTGTTAAGTCCCCAACTGATCATTCTATGGTGGTATTCACCAGTTTAAAAGGCTTAAATATGCACAGCAACAATACATAATACCTGCTGTGTGTGCATAACTCATTCTCAAATACGCCCATATCCACAGACTTAATGAAAAGAGGTCTTTGTGAAAGTCCTCTAATAACAAAGAAAAAAGAAATTTGGAAGCTATGGAAACAGCAGGTAGAAACAGTTTCAAAACCATAATTTATTTCTTCAAAGTGGAAAAAGAAGATGTTATATAAAGCATCAATACAATCACAGAATTTCAGAAAGTTTTTCAAAAATTAAAAACACACACACATGCACACACGCACACACATACATGGTAGACGTTGCAATGAGAAGATCTCAAAGATGACTCTCACAAAGTGGAACAAAGTTACAAAGAGATGATAAATAATATTATTTATAAAGACAAGAAAATTAGTGATTCAAGCCGGGCGCGGTGACGCAAGCCTGTAATCCCAGCACTTAAGGAGGCTGAGACAGGAGAATCATGAGTTCAAAGCCAGCCTCAGCAATGGTGAGGTGCTAAGCTAAGCAACTCAGTGAGACCCTGTCTCTACATAAAACACAAAATAGGGCTGGGATGTGGCTCAGTGGTCAAGTACCCCTGAGTTCACTCTCCAGTGCCAAAAAAAAAAAAAAAAAAATTAGTGATTCAAGCTGGAAAGTTCAACTACCAGAAAGAAAGTCTAGGGAAAAAATGGAGAGTAGAATAATATAGAATAAATAATATACAAAATATTCTCAGAACCTATATTTCCAAAAGAAAGGTACACATTGAAGGCCCAGTTTAATGGTTGAAAAAGCCCTTATTAAAGCACATAAATACCACATTCCAGAACTTTGGGTTTAAAGAGAAGATCTGAAAAAGTCACAGTGAACAAAGATATATAGATTAGTGGCAAATAATTGAAAATGAGTATATGATCAAATTTCTCACTAAGAATACTGGAAGCTGAGCAATTGAGAAGACAGGTGGGGAGAAAGGAGGAGAGGTGTGAATGATTCGTCTGAAAATGACTGTAGAGGGAAATCTGGGATGAAAACTGTGCTGAAGTTCTTGAAATTTAATATTTCAGATTTGACAGAAAAAAAAGAGTATTTTCTCTCAAAGTAGAAAAAAGAAAAAGGAACTGCTATTTTACCCAGTGTGTTTGATCACTGTGAGGAGAGGTTTCCAACTCTGTCAGAGATGATAGGGACGACAATGATCGGCACATGGAAAGCAAAGATATTTATAATGCAGTATTAACTCTAGGAAGTAGTCAAGAAAGGAAATACAGTCATAATACATTAGGTGGCTCGGCTGGGACCTACTTTCATGATTATAATGCGACAACAATGAATATTGATTTAACTAAAAATTCTGACATAATTGCATTGAGCAAATGGGGTGAAGGGAAGTACATCGCAGGTCATTGTAAAGTGAGGGTTAAATATCAGATCTATCTACATAAGACATAAACTGGGAAATTAAAAATTTTAAATCAGGAAATAGCAGTAAAAGCATATCAACTGGTTTAAAACTCAGCTGAAAGAAATGCAAGAGGGAGCAGGAAAGGGATAAAGAGAGGTAGGAAAAAGGGTAACCAGTGGCGTGTTTTATTACTCTTTCCAAAAACATTTAAAGAGACCATTGATTTATGAACTACTGAGATTATTCTTCTACTTTCCACTGCACAGATAAGGGGACAGCAACAGGGAGCTATGTGTTTCACTATCTAGAGAACAGTACATTTTGCAAAATGGTGATTTGTTGTTGTAAAAGAATGATTTTGAAGGCATTTCGGCAGATTTTATGCAATTTAGAGCCAGAAAGTCTTTCCTGGGGGCACATCAATCTTTCTTTATTCAAAGATACAAAATATTATGCTACTTATTTGATCACCAATTGTAATTAGACAAAATATGTTCATTCATTCATTCTTTGACTGAATAACCACCATGTGTCAGACACTCTACACTGACTCTGAGGACAATGAGAAATCTTTAAAGGATCTTAAACAGACGAATTGGAAATGCAGGACTCCATGAGAGCAAAGATGCTGCAGTCCCTGTCTTGCCTCTTGTGGGACTTTCTGAATTGGTCAGAGGATAACTAGATATCTTGATCAAGTTCAATTTCCCTATTTCTTGTGAAGGAAATGCTTTGCTTTAAGGTGAAACTCAAACTTGAATCCGGTCATCAGTGCCAGACTCTGTTGTGAAGAGGTAGATGACAAAAAATGTTTACAAAGGTAGCAGAGGTATTGGGCAGGCACCACCAGGGTGAGAAGCGAGCCTCTTTCACAACATTTGAGATTCTGTCTGGGAAACAATTGGAGAAAACATCAAATAAGATATTAAATATGTATTTCTCGGACTTTGTTATGAAACCCTTAGGGAAAGCATAGTTTACTTTCTCTATTAGTAAAAAAGGGAAAAACCATCAGCTTCCTGAGGGATAAATTAATGCATCAGAGACAAGCTGGAAATTCATATTCAGACTCAGGATGGCCTCATTCTTTTCATTACAAACATTAACTGCTCATTTACCTACCAGGTCCTTTTTACCTTCTCCATTGTACTTTCCTGGATGAAGATAAGAAAATTGTTAATATTTTTCTTCTCAATATAAATGAGACATCTCTCTCTCTCTCTCATTCTCTCTCTCTCTCTCTCTCTTTCTCTCTCTCTTTCTCTTGCTCTGTCTCTCTGTCTCTGTCTCTCTTTCTGTGTCCCAATGGACTTATATAACAAAGCATTCCAGGGACTTCCAAAGGGGTCATGAGAATGAAGTAGAAAATATTTTCCTTATATAGAAAAGTTTCTGAAGTTGAATACATGAGAGAATTTTAATAGAGAAATGAAGGAATGTTCCAGTCACGGGAAGAAATCTCATATGAGCATTCTTCACAATAGTAACACTAATATATTCAACATGAATAAGAAGACAAAACATCAACATCAGTGAAATCACTGGAATCTCAAATTGCTTGCACATATTCTTATCATTTTTCTAATTTCTTATAATATGAGAATGCATACAATTCTCACATTTAATTCTTCAGGACTCATGATAACTTAATAGGCTCCAAGTATAATATTTATCTGGACTAAATAATACACACACATACACACTTCTATCTATATAATGTCTATAAAAATATCTTGTTGAAGTAATTTTAATTCTAGTAGAGTCTTCAAATTAGACATTAAAATAGGTCAAGTATACTTAAGCAACATAAATATGTTCTTAACATTGCTCTTGCTTCATCTTTGTAAATATAACCTCAGCAGTCCTTGAGCACATCTCATAGAAAACTCATTTTTTATTTAAGTCCTAAGAAATAGCATAAAAATTTCTTTCAGATTTTCAAAACATATGGCATTTGGTTGTTCAAACGATGCCTCCATCCATGAAAAGGAGCATGTCTGAACGTTGAGTTGTCTACAAAATGAGTCTTAAAAATAAGAAAGTGCCTTCCAATATGATTTTCTATATTAAAGTTTCTCACTCCTTTAGATGGCAGGCTGATGTTCACCACAGACTCAGTGGAATTCTCCCTGGGATAAGGGGGCATGCTCTCTACTCAGCTGTGCTCCAGGGCCTATGATGAACACTGGGTTTTTAGGTCTTCTGGGGATATTTAGGTATCAATATTTGGAAAGCAGCAATTCCTCAGAGCTAAAATTCCTAACAACACACATAATGGCTCCACTGGTATCTTTTCTGGGCCACTTTGTACTCATGAGCTCCCAAGTCCTCCTGAAGTTGGGGCTGACATTAGAAAATCATCTTTTTATTCTCTTTCCAGTCTTTATTGTTTTGATTTCTGTTCCGGGGCTTACTCCAGGAAACCCCAGTGCCCTTGGACTATTTGGAGCTGCCCAGAGACTCACAACCTGTCTCCCCAAATTATATAATCAGTATTCCTCAGAAGCTGTCCCAAATTAGGACCCCCCCCCTGAAAAATCAGGTTTACTAATTAATATGTCATGATGTGACTGAAATAGTAGGTCATACTAACACCAGGATATTTCCCAGAACCCCCAAATAAGTCCATTCTGTCACCTGTCATTCTGTTCATCATAATCAAGCCCACTAGAATATGAATGTGGGAGAATAGCACGCATCCTACCATTCCTTCCCTCCTGTGTCCATGGCATACACCTATAACTGATGGACTATGCTTTACGTAGAGGAGTAGACAAAGCCTCAAAACCCTACTCAAGGTAGCCAGCACCAAGTTGTATTATTTATTGTTCTGTTACAAATCACACTAAAATTTAGTGACCCACAACAACAAATATATATCATCTCACAATTGTCATGGGTCAGAAATACAGGCATAGCTTAACGGGGTATTGCTGCTTTTCAAAAATTGAACTGGATTAGAATCTGCTTCCAAGCTCATTCATGTGGATGTGAGCAGACCTCAAGTCTTCAATGGCTATTGGCTTCCAATGAGGTCCTTATGGAGAAGGTGGACTTCTCCATAGCAGAGCTCCAGAAATAGTTCTTAACTTCTCTTGGAACTACTCAATGAGAAGGGGTTGAGTAAGAAGGAGAGAGGATAAACTACAGCCTTAGTGTAGCAATCTGATAACATTGTATCACTTTTGTCATTATTTTATTCACTGGAAGTCGGTCACCAGGTCCAACCCTCATTCAAGGTGTAATTACACAGGACCTGAAAACAAGGAGGTAAGCACCACTGGGGGCCATGTTAGAGATGACGTACATGCTGTTTATCAGTCAGAGGGAATGCGCAATAGGGAGCTCACTTTTCCCACTTTACAAATTATTTGGCAGACTAAATAATCTCAGCCAAAGGTAAGAAAACTTGAATTTGGCAAATGACTAAATACCTAAAACAACAGTCTTGCTTGAATCTATTATTTAAATCTAAGTACAGCCATTTTTTCAGAGTTCTGGAAATGTGATACTCAGTTTGCAGTTAGATTTCTTCCTGTAAATATGATTTATACTTTTTTTGTTTAAAAATGTAATAGCCATTTAGGAAGTTTGTAGAACCTAGAAGAGTATTGCATAAGAAAAATAAAATTACTTATGATTCTGTTGCTCAAAAATAACCACCTTTAACAGCTTAGCTTTTTTTTCAAAATTAGCATAATATATGTGAATTTATATTCTACATTTCTTAACTTACATTTGGTGGTGAAAACTGCAGCATTTCCCTAAGGTGAAATACAACTAGAAATGTTATTTTGTGAAACACACATTAAGACAGTACACTCACTCACAGGGATATGGACATCAACTTGAAGTGAATGTTGTACAAACCATTTGGGCCATACCATAGGAGGGTGCCTGTGGAGGCATTTTTATTCCTTGTTGAAACTCTGCAACTGCCACAATAGTGGTTCAGCAAGAAATGAATCCCTGTGAGAAGAAGGTGATAGCAGATTTTCCCTGCTTCACTAGATTGGATACTTACCCCAGTAGCTATGAGCCTTTGGAAGAAGATACAACAAATAAATTTTCTGATGAGTTCAGCCTCCTATTATCATTGTTTAGTAATTGAGCTAATTGCCATTCAGCTACACATATGAAATGTGTGGGGGCTTGGATCTATATCCAATTACCTAGCTATGTTACCCACGTAACAAACCAACCTACACCTCTAGACTCGAACATCAAGGAAGAAAGAGGAGGTAATGTGTTTGTGTATCACCAGCTCTGGCCTCCTTGCCTGAAATTTCACTGTCTTGCACCAAAGCCAATCAGAGAAACTCCACCATAAAATAACAACTCTAATGTATTTTGAAAAGTGAGACACAAATTAGCTGACACAGGGTATGGCTAAGTTATTTGTAGCATCAGGTGGCATAAGACATACTTGAATAGTTAAGCAGGGAAAAAAAGTAGAAGCAGGAAGTCTAAATGAATTAATTAGTGAACACCAGCAGTTTGTAGTATCTGCTATAAAAAACCTGGAGCCACTATTCACTGACCCTAGAGACCATCCTGGGGGTATAATGAACCCCACATAATGGATATACTGTACAACTAATGAAGCCTGCTGCCAAGGAAGGTGGGTCTCAAGATTTTTCTAGACAGAAGGCAATTGTCAATTCTACTCTGTGCAATATTGATTGACTTGCTAGAGTTTTATGATCCAGCAGTTCACCCCAGGGCTGCCATTCAAAAACATATTCCCAGCTGTGTTATTGACTCTGATAGGGTAGAGCCAATGAAATTGACCTTAGCCATTTTCCTAGTCACAAAAGACCTCTAAAGGTCCACATACAACTAAACAGGACTTTCACACCAAACATAGCTACAAAGAACGTGCACCAAAAATGAGGCAAACAACAATGCGCTAGTCAGCTTTTCATCTCTGTGACCAAAATACCTAACAAGAACAAAGGAGGAGAAAAGAAGTTTACATTGTGCTCACAATTTCAGAGGCTCAGTTCATGGTCAGCTTACCTCAATGCTGTGGGCCATAGGTGAGGCTGCACATCACAGGAAAAGGGTGTGGTGGAAGAAAGCTGCTCATCAGTTCATGGCAGCCAGGAAGGAAGGGGGCGTGAGGGGGAGAGGCCAAAGACAGATATACTCCAAGGCCATTTAGTTTCCAGGGATCTACCTCCTCCAGCCAAGTCAACTTGCCTATAGTTACCACCCAAAAGTCCTTTCAAATTATTAATCCATTTAATAGATTAATTCACTGATGAGGTTAAAGCCTAATCACTGTCTAAAAGCCCCATTTCTGAATCTTGCTGCATTGGGGATCATGTTTTCAAAATATGAGATTTTGGGGGGAAATTTCTAGATCTAAAGTGTAATAGACATTTAATTGAGGACACGCAGTAGACTTAAAAGGCAAATAATTTTAGGAACGTTGTCATACATATTTTTAATTTTACTTTAGACTGATAAAAATCCATTAAGCTTTTATTTTATATTAGTTGAGAGAAATAACAAAGTGACTTTCTAGTGTTATTTCTTATTGAAAAATGTTAAGACATAGAGCACAAAAGATATATTAATCAAACCTAAATGGTCACTGACTCTTTTTGTACCTTTCAAAGTACTCTTTTACTACTTCTATGCTTAGACCTAGGTCACCAAAGCAGAGTTAAATTGTTCAGATGCTGGAGAATTACTGTGGAAGCACAAATCTTGTATTAGAATTGCAATAAGGGAAGGTTGCTATAAAATTGAACTAGTATCAACAAAAATTATCATCTACCCTCTCCCTCTGCCTCTCCCTCTCGGGAATGGCTCATAATGAATGAGATTTTTATGGAGGAAGAAAGTGGTAACTGTGATGGAGATTATAAAGTCATAAAGTCTATATGATACCTAAGTAATTCAAAATAGTGAGCTCCAATGATCTCCAATTACAAATTCTACAATCAATTAAGCCATAAGAACTATGTATTCCCCAATTGAAGTGGGAAATAATTATTCTGGGACATCCACATTAAACAACACATCCACTTGAAATATTGAGGTGATAAGTCACACATTCCGGTCCTTTTCAAGAACACATGCATCATCATAATCCTCTAGCTCAATTTACACCTGTGAAACATGGTCCAAAATGACATTTGCCTAGGGCTTTATTGACCATCATTCTATTTCCCCAAACTAGACAAATCCCATTGCTTATACCAACTATCTCACATGATATTTACTATTCCCAAGTAATGATGACTTTCTGTACTATAAATGTTAGGAGGCTAATTGCATAAAGTCCTGATAGTTCAAAGTGGGAGGGGAGGGAGAAAGGAAGGTAAGTGAAATTTTATAAACATCTCCTCTGTGCCCAAAATTGGGGAAGGAGCTTAACATGCATGCTACCATTTTATCTCTACAATATCACCAAGAGGAAGGAGCTGTAACTCATTTTACAGATGAAGGAATTGAGGCTTTGGGAGACCGAATAATTTGTCCTAAAATATACAATTGATGACTGGACTGGAATTCTAATCATGTCTGTCTGATCCTAAAATCCTGTGCTTATTCCTACAACCTCCTGCTTCTCAGTTCCTCTGAGTCACACACTCTTCTCGTTGTCTAAATTGTGAGCTTCAGTGAGGTAGTATGGTCAAGAGGAATACATTTGACTATGTTCCTTCAAAGCACAGTGATACAGGCAACAGGCCTATAGGTACAAAACCCTCCAACTCACAAAGGATTAACCAAAAATCATAAATAAAATTATCACAATGACAAAATTTCCTTTTAGATCACCTGTCAATCTTAATAATCCCAGTAGATAGAGAAAACCACACTTTGAAACTAATCCTCCACCTTTGAACATTTAACTATTAATCAAAGAAATGGGATACAACAGAAAATACAATAAGAGGTTTTTGGTGCATTCTGTAAGATTCTAAATGTAATTAGATGTAGGATGACCGCTTTATTGGCAAGGAAGCTAATAGAGCACCTAATCAAGGACTTGGCAAATCAAAGGGGAAAACATCAGATTTAAATCTATCCAAAATTGTAGCTTTCAATTATAAGTACTCAGTGGGCCTTCTGGAGAGCTTGGGCCAAGGTTGATGCACATTTCCTATAAAGGACCACAGAGTAAATATTTTAGGCTTTGTGGGCATTTGGCCTCTATATAAACTGCTCGGTTCTTACTTTACTGTGCTTGAGAGCAAATACATACCATGCATAACAAATGAAGGTGGCTGCATTCTAATAAAACTCTATTTACAAAGAATAGGTAATGTTGACCTCTGGATCGGGGTAAGCAGGGTTTTTTTTTTTTTTTTTTTTTTTTGTCATTTACAAGATAGTAAGTTATTGAGGAGGAGGAAAGAAGACACAACAGCCAGGAGGACAGAAGCATTGTCATGAGGCTGAACAGAAAGGTCAATCTCTTCAGAGAAGGGAGCTGTAGAAACTGTGTCTGGACTGGAAAAAGAATTTCCTTGGATTTCAGGATTCTATCTTACCATTAACAGAATAAAAGGCTGAAGTAGACCCTTGAGCTTGAGAACCTTTCTTCAAATAAAGTCTTGAGGTCTCAAGATGTAGAGCACATTAGTCCACAGTCATTCTGGTTAAAGTTGGAATGGTCAGGGTAGGGAGGATGGGTGGAGGATGCCTCACAAGATGGATCCCAAGGCAAATAAAACAAAGCATTTCAAATAAAACAACACATTTTCTTCCAAGAAATAAGGACTTTCTTTGAGTCTGGGTTGAAAACCATTAGGATAGACAAATATGAAGACTCTTTAATTCTGACATTGTATGATTATGTGGTTTAATTTATCTGTGTTCCTGTTCTTAATCAGTGATCTTTAACCAGTAATCACCTTAATCTTAAGGTGTATCTACACATCACTATCAATATTCCCATCTTAAGATGGCATTATCATTGAGGGAATCTTCAGAGAAAATATGTCAAATCATTAGATTTCCCAATGATTGATGTTGGTGATTTGTTTTAACATGTTACTCTTTCATTCTGCACAGCAAACTGATGGCTCTTATTTGTTCAATTGTTCAATTTGCCTAAAATTTTTAAATAACACAATCAAATATGCCTGGTCTTAGGATCTATCTGATTAAATTTCAGACCCACCCAGTTTGGATCTTCTCTTTTTCTACTTGGCTACTATAACTAAATATCACAGACTGGGTGGCCTAAACAAGACAAGCTTATTTTCCTATAGTTCTGGAGGCTAGATGATCAAGGTGCCAGTATGATCACCTTCTGGTAAGAATTCTCTTCCTCGCTTGTAGGTGGTTGCCTGCCTTCTCACTGTATCCTCACATGGTAGGAGAAGAAGGAGTCTGTTGTCTCTTCTTAAAAGGGCACTAATTCTATCATGAAGGTTCCACCCTCACAACCTCATATAACCCAGTTGTCTCCCAGAGGCCCCACCTCCAAATATGATTACATTAGGGGCTAGGGCTCCCATATGTGAATTTGATGTAGTGAAGACACAATTCCATCCATAGCAGATCTCATGGGTTGTAAAGGAAAGATCTGGAGGAAAAAGATAATTTGAAGTCCCCAAATAAAAATGAGATAAAAATACTTCTGTGCTTGGAAAAGACACATTCATAAAAAGCATCATCTTTAATATAAAATTTATTATTCTTCTTAATTGACAAATCATAATTGTACATATTTTTTGGTACAGTATGATGTTTTAATACAACGTGGAATGATTACAATGGATATACTAGTTAATCTAATATTCAATTTTTCTTTTTTACTGATTACATATAGGAAAACCTAGTGAAGCATTTTTTCCTCCAAACACTGCAGATTTGAGTACAGACTCTAATGGTCTACTTCCAGCAACAAGTATCTTGATGATGAAGGTGTTCACAGAAGTTACCCTGATATATTACTGGAAATTGAGTTACTTCTGTGAGATTGGCAAACAGACTGACTGCAGGGTTTAGATGAGGGAAACACTACCTAGGTAGTAATTGAGTTTGGGTTTTCATCGGAGGTGGAAATAGTCCTGCTGCTAAGTTTTCATCTTTGGCGAATGCCTTGCTCCAGTTTCTAGCACGATGCTGAGTGAGTACCAAAAAGACATTCGACTTTCCAGTGTTCTATTGCCAGGAAGCAGTCTCCAATCCGAGAATGAGGATCATTCAGGAAGATAATACACAGAAACCCTGGAGGGTGTTGTTACAATGATTATCTTTTGTAAATAGAGTAAGTTTGCTCCTCCAAAGATAATTCTAGTTTTTCAGAAAGAGATGGGCCATTTTTAACCTCATTTTGTCACAGACAGCTGTGGCACTTTGTGTCACAGTTCCTTTTCTCTTTCATTCCCTTAACACCAAAAACAAAGTTTTCTTGTTCCTCTTTCACAACTTGCAATACGCAGTGCAGTCACTGTAACGATTCCAAGTGACCACATGGTTCTGTATTTGTTCCATTTTATCACCCACTTGAGGACACCGCATTTCCTCTTAGTGTTGGTGAACTTGATGCCGTTATGTTTAATTTCTTTCAGATGAGCCATAGCACTTAGCTTTCTGCTTCAGAGTATTGAGTTATGCTTAAAGCAAGCCCGGCTTCTACAGAGAGATTTCCCAGTGCAGAGAATTCAAGTCTAATTAAACACATCACTTCCCCATCAATGTTTTCTCTGTGCCAAACCATTTCTTACAAGGTAGGCAGGTAGCAAACCAGGCTGGGAAATAATTCTTAGGTTTTGGGTGGACATTAATAAAGACAAGAACTTACTGAAACCTAATAGCTATGAGTGAATTAAAAATAACTTATAAAATAATATGTTTTTTAAAAGTTGCAGTTTAAGGGTTTTTGTCTCTCTGCTTCATTGCATTCTCATAATCCTTTTGGGGTTTTTCACTCCTTTGTTGAACACAGAAATATGAATTTAAAAGAGATTTTTTTAATTAATTGCCACAGTTCACCAAGTGCCTACTGTGTGCCAATGATGTAGGCAAGTTATATAGTTCATATCTATTCCTCACAACCCCCCAAAAGATAGTATTACAGATATGCAGTCCCATATCCAAAACCTTCAGAAGCAGAATTTAGAACTCTCTGGGTTTTAAAAGATAGCATGTTGCATATAGTCCATTTTCTATAGCCAAATGGGCTCCAATACAATGTTTTGGAGGCAAATAAAATAACATTTGCAGTAAATTATGTAAACTCATTATATAAAGTGGAATTTTTTAAAAGTCATCAAAAATGGCTTCATGTCAGGCTTTGTCACCAAATAAACCTGCCATATATTTCCAAGCAGATAAAAAGGATTTTCAGAGGTTTTGGGATCTTGAACTTGTGAATTAGGAATTAGAGATTACTTGAGGACTTTACAAGAGAGATTATTTGAGGAGTTTACAAGAGAGATCACATAATTTATTCAACACAATATTTAGATGCTGGGCATGTTGGCATACCGCTGTAATCCCAGTGGCTCAAGGAGGCCAAGCCAGGAGGATTGAAAGTTCAAGGCTGGCCTCAACAACTTAGCAAGGCCCCAAACAACTTAACAAGATCCTGTCTCAAAATTAAAAAAAAGAAGAAGAAGAAGAAAAGGGTTGGGGATATGGCTTAGTGGCTAAGTGCTCCTGAGTTCAATCAAAACAAACAAACAAAATCCCATACTAGGTTGGATCCTGGACCCAGGCTCATCAACTTCCAAAGTCTATATTCTAATAAATGAAAAGAATATGGCCTGTCAAAAAAATTACCTTAGGGAAGGAAAAGCAGAACAAAATAGAGGTCAAACAACTGCAGAAATATGATAGGAAAAAATAAGAGTGTATGTTGAGTAGAAGATAACTGTAACACATTTGTTGCCTGAAGGTAAGCAGAGAGACTACGAAACCAGTCATAAGAAATAGCAAGAGAACATTGTGCTAAGACTCCATGTGCTCTTGTGGAAGAGACTGAACTGCGTGTGGTCTGGAAGCACTGTAGGATGAGGCAGTAGGGATGCCAAAACTTGCTTACAGTACCAAAATGAACTTCATGTTGCAATCGTTCCTGACTATTCATTAAATATATGTAAACAATGGCTGTCATACGCCAAGCATTAAGGAAAAAGCTATGGAAAAGATGGGCATGTGTATAGACTTGGGCCTCAATACTTATTATCTGTGCAACTTTAGCAATTATTCAACCACTGTATGCTACAATTAGTTCGTGTTTAAAATAAGAATAATAGTATCTACTTTGTGGATATTAAATGATGAGAATTAAATACTATAGAATATGTAACAAATACAACACAGTGCCTAGGGCAAAGCAAATGATGTGATATTAGTCAATATTTTTATAGGAATTTTATTTTTTCAAGACTATCAGCTTCTCCAAGGGAAAATGCCCATATTCTGGGATCGTTTGCCAATAGCAAATCAGAGCACAAAGTACTAAATTCTAGTCAAATATAATTACTGTTCAATCACTAATCCTGGGGAGTTTGCTCTGTTTTCAGCTCCAGCCCTAACTTCTTGTGCTACCCTGAGTTAGTCATTTAATAGCATCTACTTTCCCCTCTGTAAATAAACTTCTGCTCTTTAACTCAAGGGTATTGGAGGAGACGTTACGGATAAATGAAGGACAAACCATTGTCCCAACTAAGGGGCTGTTCCAAAATATGGGTTTCTAGAGAATTCTCTCCAACTTGTTGACTGAAAGACAACACTGAAATAAAGCATGCTTTGCTTGCAATGCTTAAACTTGACTGAGTAGAATCTGCATGAGTGACCTGTATAAGAAGAGGTATTCTGAATAAATAATGCTTTTCTCAATACTGCACTGATTTACTCAAAAGGACTGTTCTTATTTGAATACAATGATTATTTTCTCCAAACTCAGAAAAGTGAGACTTATTAAGAGAACTGATTTATTGCAGTTGCTTTTACAGTGTAGATGGACAATACCAAGGACAGTTATTTGTTTCTGGCAACTGTCATCTGCTTGGGGGTCATCAATAATATGCTTTATTGGCAATCACTTTCACTGAAATGACCCACTGTGGTCTGCCTACTTATAAAACAGGGTTGTGCAAAGGCAAAGAGTCAGGGACTAGGGTGTGTCCAATGCACAACCGGAAATGCAGTTGACAGGAGATGCAGAAAGCTGCCGTCTTCAATACAAGAAATACACATGGAAAAATTCCAGTCATGACTGTGCTCCTTCTATCTATGGAAGACATTTGGTAAAGTTTTAGGGCAGTAACAACAGAGCAATTATTTTCTTTTCTTGGGAATTGAATACTAAAGTCATGAGCCAATAGCTTCATGAACAGACTCAAAAGCTCTCCCACAAATATAGACACTCTCAGTCTTAATTTTCTCATCTTCCAATCATTCTCTAGTCTTATTGAAGTATTTACATGTCTCCAACTCTGCTGTGGATCCTTTTTCAGCCTTTGTTATCTTGTTCCTTTTGCATGGAAAACTTTTGCAGTCTCCCTTCTTTTGATATCTTGGGTAACTCATACTTCCTGTCTCAGATTGTTACTCTCTGTCTGGGAAGGTTCTCTGACTACCTATGAATTGGGTAAGTGCCCTTCCTCCGTGCTCAGCCAGTATTTGTTTGTCTGCATGATAAAAAAAAAACACAAAAGAAAACAAAACTCTGTACTTGTCTGTGCCTTCCGCTGACAACAAGCAAATTGAAGATAAAGGCTTTGTCAACTAGTCATAGAGCAGAGTCTCAGAAAGTATCTGTGGAGCACTGACTGATTCATTCATTTTTTATTCATTAAAAAAGAAGCCACTCAGATGAAATAAATCAAAGGATTACTGATTTTCCAGTACTTACACTGATGCCTGTATTGACAACTCAAAAAACCTTAGTGTGTGTGGTTCAGGAATGAATGCTTAGGAGGTTTATAGTTATTCAGAGATGCCTAGATCAATTTGAGGCCCCAATTCCAGTTCAAAGTTTAAGTAAATTTATGGTTATAACCTCACTGACAGAAAAACATGTTTTGAAAGCTCATTGATGGCTTTGTTGATGATCATGCATGGAACAAACAACGGAAATTTCATTAAGCTTGAAAGTATTTTTACCTTCCAAATGGAAGGGAATTGTCATGAAAAAAGTAAATATGTTAGTAAAAATGGTCAAGTGGGATCGTGATTCAAAGAATTGCCTACTATTTCTATGAAATCATAGCCTGGTTACCCAGCAACCACCCTATGTGGGCATTGCATAACAGGACAACATATTAGATCCTAATCTCAGAAGTGTCCCGAAAGCCAAAACCATAAGTCTAGTACTACAACTTGCATTAGCTCTATCACCTTATTAAACTGGGAATAAGCCTCATCCCCTGCCTATAAAAAGGGTAAGATCTTTTAAGACAGCAATGAATGCTCTGGATGCCCTGAGATGGCTTGGATGTCTTGAAGATGGGGATTCAATGTGTGTACAGGTTTGATTACTTGTGCTCTCTTGGTCTTTATTTTCCTTGTACTAGTTGGTCTATCAGTGATGGAAGGTGATGCTAGCCTGCTCCAGCAAAAAGACAAAGAGGAGTATGTATGTCTTATGTACCACTTGAGTCTCATCTTCCTCTCACTTTTACCACCTACTCACAAATAAAAGGAAAACAATAAACTGCAAACCTAAAATTCTTACTAATATTTTAAAAATTAATCAATAGGAGAAAAGAATACTTTAGTAGAAAGACAAAAAGACATCAATAAATCTATGAACAAAATGAATGAATGAATAAAATCAAGTTAACATTTGTTAACTGCTATATGCCAGATATTCTTTTATGTACTTGAGTTGGTACTCATATGACTTTATTTTATGGGATAGCAACTATTAATATTATCTTCAACTTTTATGTAAGGATACTGGTCAACAAAAGCTTATGCAAATTGCTTCAGGCCAAATATCTAGTAAATGCCAAAAGCTGATTCATACCAAGGAATTCCCTCTTGAACCACTGAACTATATGATCTTTCAAGACGAGGCAAAAGAGCCAATGAGTCTATCCAAAATGTTCCTCTTGCTAGTACTCATCAATTATGAGTCAAACAAAATGTCAAACTGTTATTCAGCAATTAAGCTACAATTTCAAACAATAATAAAATTCAATTTAGACAATGGTTGTATGATGTTTAATATAGGAATTTCTTAAAATAAAATTTTTTCATTAATTATCATTGTGGAATGAGACATTAGGGGTGTAATAGTGATTCTCCAGATTAATCATATATCTGTGTATTTTCAGTGAATAATAGGCAGTTTTGTAACTTTTATCTTAGGATATATTTTTTAGTCATGCTTATTGAAAAGTAATTTTATGTCTATTTAAACACAAAAACATTAGACTTTTAAAAAATCAGTGTAGACAAGGATACAGTGAAATTGACACTTTAAAAAGTTGCTTATGGGAATATTAACTAGTGTAAATTGTCTAGAGTGAAAATAAGTATGATATGTTAAAAGCCTTTGAAATACTTACATCTCTTGAACTACTTTAAGAAATCTATCCCAAAGAAATAATCAGTATCACAGACAAGCATAAATATTGCATAGTATTTACAAAAATGTCATTTAGTGTTAAAGAGAATTAGAAGCCGTATGAAGTCCAAAAGTACCTATTTAAGTCTTTATGTACCTATTAAAGAATATCTGGAGAATTAATAATGTCATGGAAAACTTCAGAGGAACATGAAGTGGAATTAGCATAAAACTATTGAATGACTCCCATATCATATATCTTCCCATAGCTATTATTCAGAGGGAGAAGAAAAAAGAAAAAGAAGGATTTTACTAAATACATAAACCATTAGCAGTGTTTTTGTATGACCTAATAATCATTTATATCTTTTGTTCTTAACTTTTTCATTTGCAATGTTGACATGCACATTTATTTTTCATCATGCAAAAATATTTTTAAATAAATAAAACCTGTTCTATCTTCTAATAATTCTCTTTGAGTCCGGTTTAGGTCACCAGGAAGCAAATCTAGTGACAAATTATGCTTGATTTTTAATATTATCAGGGTGACTCAATATGTTTACTGTTCTCATTTCACATTTTAATTTAAATAAATGTCTCCAATATCTTAAAACAGAGGAGAGAATATTATGAGCATTTCAGTTAAAAAAATATTAGAGCAACACTGTGCTTTATATTTTACAAAGTCCTTTCCCCAGAAATGCAAGGTTCATTTGATTCTGAGACAACCATTGAATAAATAAATCCTAATACTGAAACTTAGGAGAAGGAATAGACTTCACTAATACATAAGAAAGGTTCGCTTTCTCTACAACCAGAACCAACTCAAGCAAAGGAGTTCACTGGCCAGGATCACATGGTGAGTCAGTAATGGAGTCAAGGCCCAGACCCAGGACCAAGTTCCTTTGTTTATAAATCTGGCACACTTTCCATTCAATTGCAGAGTATTCACATGGTCATTCTCTGAGGGACACAGCAGAGAAAGGCAGAATTTCCATTTTTCTGAGCCCCTTCTGGAGACACATAGAAAGGCAGAATGGAGAACACAGGCTTTCAAGGAGACTAGACCATGAGTTTTATTCATAGCCATATATTTACTACATGACCTTTGCAAGGTACTTAAATTTTCTAAGCCTTAATTTTCTTGTCTGTAAAACAAGAATAGTAATATTTAATCTGTAGGACTGTTATGAAGATTAAATAAGACAAGACTTGTAATATGTGCTTGGTGCCACATGACCTTGTGTGTAGCAAGTTCCATCGATCTCCTCCCTCCTTCCCACCCCCTCTAGCTGCCCAACTGATGAACAGGCAGTGTTCATCACCTATCATCTACCTATCTTCCTTTTGTATTCAAGAGAACACCAAGGTAAGCACCACCTGCAAACATAGGAGCACAATGGATATAAATCTTAAAATGCCCCCTTTCCTCAGATTATCTTCTTATAATTCTATACATTTGCTCAGAAGAGTATTTCGGCTAATATAACCTATCAAATCTTTTTTGATGCTAAAAATAAGCAGCTACTTGGATACATTCAGTCATGTGCTCAGCTTAGAGAATGACTAAATAAGATGCAATTTTTACTGCATATGACCAAGGCCTCCTTAAATCTTTCATTTTTTTTTCTTTTTAAACATGGAAAATCTGGCTTGAAGATATGCAATAGAAAAAATGCACATACATTTTATCTTGTCACCCAGAGAGCTTTATCCTAAGTCTAAAAGCTTTTGGCTAAAGTGCAAAAACACTAGAGACCCATTTTTTGAATAGCAAGAGAAATTGAAAGGATTTCAACTCATCTGTAGTTCCAGTAGCTGGCAGGAGGTTCCTTTTTAAATTGATTTTTCAAATGCACATAAGTCATCAAGCTTGCAGATTTTAACCTTTCCAATAAAGTATTAACAAACCTTCTCAAAGAATGAGACTTTTGAAAAATCTCAAGTCATTTAGATTCTTGCCCTGGAAGAAGTGACTCGCAAGATTTTGATAGCAATCTTAATGGAATGAAAGTTCCCAAGTGAATTTTAGATATAAAACCAATTCTTAACTTCTTGTATGAATAGAAAGCAAAGGCTTCATTTGAACAGTGCTCTGCAAACTCTTGCAAGCAAGTTCCAAAATTGGGCGGTTTTGCTTTCCTCTTCTCTGCCTATATCTGCTAGTCTTGTAATGTGAATGCTGAAGAAGTTATTGATGTGCAATATACAAGGAAAGGTCAAAGGGTATCTAAATCTCAAAAGAACCAATCCTTTTATAGCCAAACTACCATTAAATCAGTGTACCTGTGGTCAACACAGCTGTATGAAGCTCTTTGATGCCCCACCATGGTTCTTTCAAACTAAGATTTTAAGCCAGTATTCATGGTGCACACATGTAATTCCAGGACTCTAGTAGCTGAGGCAAGAGAATCATAAGTTCAAGTTGGAGGCCAGACTTAGCAATTTCCAGTGACCTTGTCTCAAAATAAAATAAAAAGGACTGGAGATGTCACTCAGTGGTAAAGTACTTCTGGGTTCAAGCCCTGATACTCCCACCACCACCAATAAAAAAATCAAACTAAGAAGATTTTAAATCATATGATTAAGTGGAATAAAGTGCAACAAAACTCTCATTTTATCCTTCATGATTACATATTTTCTTTTATTTGAAAGATCTAACATTAAATGATGAACAGATATGTTGTTTCACTGGTCCCGAGCATAAACTTGATCTGCATGTTAGACCACCAAGCATTGGAAAAATAAATATTTTGCAAAAACTCTAATAGTACTAAATCTTTTGTGTTCTAGAAAAATAGAAGCATGTAATTTATGTCCAATTATTATTTTTGTTTTCCTATTTGTTATTCACATAAGAGTTGAAAATATGAAGTGAATTTATATTGAATATTTTATATCAAATATAGAATGTTGTCTTAATACAATTTGTGCTATATAAAAGAATATCTTGGACTTTAACAAATTTATTGGCTCATAGTTCTGGAGGATGGGAAGTCCCATGTCAAGTTGACGGCATCTAATAAAGGTTTTCTGGCTGTGTCATCACATAGCAGAAGGCAATATGGTGAGGGTGAATAGGAGGCTGAACCACTTATATTGACACCAATTCCATTGGCTGAACTTCTCTTTTAATGTTCTCTCTCTTAATATATTACAAATGGCTATTAAATTTCAACATGAGTTTTGGAAGGGAAAAACATTCAAATTACAGTAAACATTACATAAAATAATGGGGTTTATAGTATTCCCTGTTTATATATCTATATTCTCTGAGGTCAGAGATATGATTTTTCCTCTTTTTGTAGCTTATACACCTAGGAGAGTATGTGGTACACAGCAAGAACTCAACTTATCAATGTTTAATAAATGACTTGACAAATTCTCAGGAATCAGAATTGATTTTTCTTCTTTTGAGCTTAGTGGTTTTATCCCTTACATATTGAGAATTCCAAGAAGTCCCATGATTTCTCAAAGTCACATAGTGGTAGAGATAGAACCAGATCCCACAGAAGCTTCCTGATAGGCTGTCAGTGCCCCCATGCTGTACCATCCAGCCTAGCCAGTCTACCTTATCTTTGTGTTGGTCAAGTTAAATAAGTAATTTCACGGGTTAAAAATAATACAATAGCTCCCTGAGGCCGATTTATATTGGGGAATCCTATAAAATAACTGCCTTCCATAAACTTAGCTACAAAAAGTATCTATAATTACACATAAATATGGACATAAATGTTTGATTGTCAAATCATATATTATTAATTTCTCCCAGACAGAAGAATCTCCTTTTGGTCTAGGAAAACTCTCTTTCCACTTTTGGGGGCTCTCAGCAAGTTTCCTCAAATCTTGTCTTCTTCAACGAGTCTGTGGATTTTGAGGAAGATGGAAAGAGAACCAGAATTTCTTGGTGGCTACTTCTTTTTTCTACACTTTGGTCATACCCTGAAACAATGCTTAAATGTGAGGAGGGCACAGTGGTGGAAGGGTAAGAAGAGAATGCAATAAGAAAAACTAAATAAAACTTATGTTTCAGAATATTATGTAGCCATATATTATAAAATATATTTAAATAACATACATTAACATATAATAATAAACTATACATAAGCATATATTTATAAATCAGGAAAAAGCAATACTAGAACATAAACATGATTAGAAAATTCACAAAATAAGAAATAAAAATATAAAGTATATCCCAGCCCCATTTTCAAAACAATCAACTTTGGTCATAATAAATAAATACAAAATTGGACCATTTTTTAACTCTCATACTTGCAAAGATTAAAAAGTTTGATAATATTCTGTGTTGGAGAGAGTACAAGGACACTCAGGATAATAGACTAGTCAAGGAAATTAGAAAATATGTTTGAAAAGCCTTAAAAATGTGTGTGTCTTCTAACCCAGAAATTCTAATTTTATAAGTTTATTCATTAAAAATAATCACACAAATTGACAAAGATGATTGCATGGCGATGTTCACTACAATCATCCTGAATGCCCAGCAACCAGATTGTTGGCGCAATGGTATGTTCTGGAAGTATTAGAAGTAATGCTGATAAGTTAAAGTGGAGGTTGATAACAGTAGTAAATTCTACTCTTGAATATTTATTTTCATGCATAAAACTTGAAGTACCTTATAATATGAATGGAATGGGGTTGATTTCTTGAAATTCATTTCAGAGGTTATTATTTTCTTCTTTGGTTTGCCAATTTTGCTTTTTATTGGTAATTTTGAGAACATATTGCTTTAATAATTAGAAACACATTAAAAATGGTATTTTATTTCCACTTTATATGGAAAGAGAGGGACATCCAGTATCTTCTTAGGTAATTGGAGTGACATTACCTAACCCAAAGTTTTGGCAATATAGAGTGCTTACGTGGAAGAAATGGCAAGATGGCCATAGACATCAAGTTCCTCAAGGGACTTTATTCTTTTGTCCCACTAGAGTTCCTTTATAAGGATAAGGTCCATTGGCCATGTGGTAAATAAATACATAACTTCCACCTCAGGTATTCTTGCCAATTTTCCTGGTCTTTCTTCTTCAGTGCTTCCCCAGGAGCCCAACATCAGGTTCCTTTATGAGCTGAAGTTCCGTATTGCTCAAATTGCATATTGTTTCTCTCCATGAACACTGCTAAGGTTCCTATCTCTCTTACCTCTCAAAATGCATACATTTTGCTCTCTGCTAAATAGCAATAGAAGCCAATAAATTATGACATTAACTGTGGCTCAACAATTTTTTTTTAGCATTTTATTATTAGGTAACATGTTATGTGCTCTGGGGAAAAATAAGAAAATATCAATTATGGTTCATACACCCAAGTTTAAAGACTTAAAATAAAGACTATAATAAACACTATAATAAACACTATAAATAAAATAGAAACAACTAAATATTGTAAGAGAATTAAATAACAACAACAGTGCATTGCATTAGGCTTTAGTGTGTTAGAGGAATCTGTGATGGCAGATGAGTAGATTTGGATAAGCCCTGAGTTTGAGACACATATATGCACTTTCTTGGTCAATCAAGGTCTTCTAATTCTTCTGGCTCTCGGTTTCTTCATCAATAAATTACATGTTATAATCAAACATTTTCTTCACAGGATTTAAAGAGATTAATATATGTAAGATATTGCATCCATGAATGGATAGCCTCTCTAATTCCATACAAGACAACCATTTACATGAAAGTGCCCCAAATGATGGGCTGTCTCCTTTATCTCCATGTTAGACCAATTCTCTTTCCTTCTCCCTACCCTGGGAAGAGTACCTAGGTTAATACTGTGCAAGAACAAGACACCTGAGTCACAGATGCAGTCACACTGTTGCCTGGACCGTGGAGATAACTGGTCACTTCTCTGAGTGACAAAGAAAAGCAGACTTTAGTTGCTTTTAGATTTTCATTGAATGATTACTGGTAAAGCAAAACTATGTGAACTCTGTATTTTAAATATTCTCTTTAAACCATGGTTTCTCACTCCCAAGTTTTCAGAAACAACAAAGGTAGAACAATATAATCCCATGTTACTTCTGTCTCTATCTAAATGAATGATTGATTTTCAGACTGAAAGGGAAAATTTGAAATTTATTTTAAAGGCTTGTGTCCTTTCATGTACTTTCCCACTTAATTGGACTTAGGCTTTAAAAGGCTCTGAAGTCTAATAGAATAGAGTCTGGTTCCTTAAAAATGTCAAATAAACGACTTGAATAGTAGTTTTGATGGTAGATCCATTGCTTATATTTGAGATTTAATGGCAAATGAAGGTATTGCCATATGTATAGAAACTGACAAAAAGTAACTATAAAGAGAAAAAAGGCAAAATTATACAAATTATAGATTTGGAGAGCTTATCATCAAATCATAGTAAAATCCTGGAACTGCTTATATATTAAGTGATTCTTTAGAGCATAATCTTGTGATCGTTGGTTTACTAAAAGTAAACCACATTAAAATGTGAAAGAATTTGTAAACTTATTTTATATATAAGCTCATGTGTTGAAAGCATGTTCCCCAATGCAGCAGGACTCAGAGATTGGGCTTTGAAGCAATCATTGGATCCTGAGGGCTGTAACCTCATCAGTGTATTAATCCATTTGGTGTGTTAATCATTTGAAAGATTACTGGGTGGTAACCTTAGGTAGAGTGTGGCGGGAGGAAGCAGGTCACAGGAGGTGCGGCCTTGGGAATGGTTATCTATCCCTTGCTATTTCCTATCACACATGCTCTCTCTGTTTCCTGAGTGCCATGAGTTGAGCAGCTTTCCTCTACCATACGCTTTCACCATGATACTTCTGCCTTGAAGCCAGCTGACCATGGACTGAATTCTCTGAAACTATAAACCAAAATAAATCTTTCCCCCTCTAAATGGTTCTTGTCAGGTATTTTGATCACAGCAATAAAAAGCTGGCTAACACAATGACCAAGGATGCTTTTTGTGTGTTTAACATTTGCTGATTTCCCAGCTGCTTTCACATTATTTCTTGAATCCCTGTAACAGCTCCATGGGCTAAATATAATATTTTTCTCCAATTTCCTACAGTAAGAAACAAACAAACAAACAAAATTGTTAAGAGTTGCAATGGAAGGCTTGCGTGAGGCACTGGGTTCAATCCTCAGCACCACATATAATTTAATAAATGAATAAAATAAAGATCCATCAGCACCTAAAAAAAAAAAAAAGAAAGAAAAGAAAGAAAGAGTTGCAAGGGAGCTGGGCTCAGTGGTTCATACCTGTAATCCCAGCATTTTGGGAGGCTGAGACAGGAGAATCACGAGTTCAAAGCCAGCCTCAGCAATGGCAAGGCACTAAGCAACTCAGTGAGACCCTGTCTCTACATGAAACACGAAAACAGGACTGGGGATGTGGCTCAGTGGTCGAGTACCTCTTAGTTGGAACCCAGTACCGGGGGGAAAAAAAGGAGTTCAAGGGAGCAAAGCTAGCAAATGAAAGAGCCAGAATGTTAATCTGAATCTGTGACTATTGATCCACAGTCCTGGCCACAACAATCACATTTCCTCTCCAGTGTTCAGATTTACAGATGTACAGCTAATTTAAGAGGAACATTTATTTTGTAATTTAAAAAAATTAGCAGTGACATAACTGGGGACAAATACAACCACCTTCAATTCAAGTGTCAAACTAACAGCTTGATGGGCCAGATGTAGGACAGATAATTCTTATGTTGGCAGCCACTCAATTTTTTGCCCCTTTAAATCATAAACTAAAATTTTTAATGCTTCAATCAATCAAAAGACCAGAATTTCACTGAACATTTGCTACATCCTACAAATAGCTTAATTGTTGAATCATTGTTAAGCAAACTGGCATTGGAATGATTTCAATCAAAGCAATCATTCACAATTTCTACATAAATTTTAAATCATTGTTTTCTGGGTTATTTCTTTCCTGGTTTTATCTTATAGTAGAAGTGATGATTTTGAAAATTGCCAATTCTATTTTTGCATATTTTATGCATATAATTATGATATAATAATAGATTGTTGTCCACTTAAAATATCTATTTATTTAATCATTTTATATTACCTTACACTTAAACAACTCTTGATTATGGCCCTTTCATCTAAATGCAACTAATCAGTAAGCACTTAAAAATCTCTAATTTTTAAGAATCTTGCTTAAAATACTAGCTAAAATAAAATTGCTCTGATTTTTCCACCAGTCTCTTATCTCCACCACTACTGTACTTTCCCTTGACATACACATGTACATGTGAATATTCACAGACATTTATGTGCACACACGGATACACATACATACACACACATACACACAGTCACAAAATTACATTTGGAGAAGTTTGAATATTTCTCCAGGGACACATTTAAATTCAAAGAGGATTTTTGTCCTGGACATTTAAATAAACCTTAACCACAAACCAACAGGCAATGAAAACGAAGTATTAATCCTCCGCTATAGCTAGAACATAGTCCATCCCCACTGCACTCCAGCTGAGGCTTCATCCCCAACAGGGAAGTGCTGGAAAGCGGTGTCTCTGATGGGTTTCAGGGCTCTTGAGAAGGATTACTGCTTTTCTTAAAGGACATGAAGCACTGGATTAATCTGAGAGAATGGATTGTTATAAAAGAAAGATCTGGCCCCTCCCCAATGGCTTGTTTCCTCTCTCACCATTTGATGCTACTGGTCATGAGGCTCTTACCAGAGCCACATGCTGGCACTATGCTCTAGGACCTCCAGAATTGTTAGGTAGGTAAAAACTGCTTTCCTTTTTATATTATTATATTTTATATTATTATTTATATTTATATATTATATTATTATATTATTTATATTAATATATTATATTTTATATTATCAATATATGATGGTCCATTATACAAACACAAAGTGAACGAGGACATCCTTTTAGCTCCATTCTGTGAAGTTTCTTGAATTTTCCCCTTGTCTCTCTCTCCTCATCCTATTCCAATATCAAACTGGCCCTGAAAGTGCTTGGCCCATGTAATGAGATACCTACTTATCTCTTTCAAGGTTTCAGTGCTTCTCAGAACCATTTTGTTGTTTATCCTCCAGCCTTTCTACATTTAGCCACTCTATCAGCCCCCAAATCAGTTTTCCCACATCCACTACATTAAAGCCTGTATTTGGCTCATCCTTTTGAAGAAAAAAGAAAGGATGATCAAGGAGAGAAGCACTAGTTCTACCAAAGAATGATAGTTTGTCAAATCTTTTATCTCCAAGGAACCCACCTCTAGCCACTCCAGATGAGGGGTACTCCCTTGGAAGGCTTCAAATTATGTCATATTTATGGGTTCCTAGTTATCATTGTGGAAAATTAAACTGGGACAAGATTTTGCCATAGGCATTTTATTTCCATTATTTTTCTAGGCCTAATTTTCCCTGAGAAAGCAAGTAAGAGAGAAAAGTTACTAATGTTCAGCTAATATGTCTACTTAATAGGCAGTGAAATGGAGTAATGTCATGTCCCATGAGTCGAAAATATTCATTACAACTGCTGATTTATAACTGTTCTACAGCAATATTAGTTAGAATATTTGGCAAACAAAGCAACTATGTTTGAAAAATGGTGTCATAGAGCTAGTAATAAAACTACCAGTTTTCAGACATAGACAAAGGATACAGATTGAATCCTGAAACTAAGGTTCTGGTTCATATTGCAAAGCAACATTACCTATATGCATGGACAAAATGGAAGATGACTTGAGATAACAAAAGAAGATACTTCTGATTACAAAATCTACCAAGATGGGACCGCCATGGTGCCACCATTTTAAGCACTTGAGACTAACTTGACTTTAGAAATATTATCTATTATCTATTAAAATGAGAATAGGTTTAGGATACACAGCATATTAATTCAGATTTAGTCATTAATATTTTAGAGTAGATTCATTTATCAGACCTTTTCTTAAATAGAGAACTTTGTATGACTCAGGTCTACTGAATTATATTAAGGAGACTGAGAATCAAGAAAAGTGCAAAACACTGCAAGGGAGCACCATCCTGGCCAGAGTCCTACAGGGGAATACAAGGAGGAAAACACGAGTTAAAGTAAAATGAAACAGTAAGGATGGAAGCTTCTGCTTCCCAAATAGTTGAGTAGATACACTTTTCTATTCCTCCAACTAACTACAGCTGAAAATGGTTGACCTTATGTATGTGAACCTAAGAAGACTCTGAAAAGTGAAGTGAAGAAGGAAAATGGGCTAGGCACCTGTGGATGAACAAAGTCCTGAGTTTTCTAGGTGTCATGTTTCCTTGGTTCTTGGTGTTCCTTTGAGGTCTCACATTGCTATCTTTGCACTTTAAGATGCAGTCACCTCCTGTAGTTGTCACTGACTGGCTTCAGGAGAGATGCCTTCATCAATCAGCCTGAGTAGGTATTCTGAGGTGCTGTCAGACCTTGTCTATGGATATCTCTATCTCTTGTTCTTATTGGTGGGAGTGGGGGAATGGAGTAGGGGGATTCTGAAGGTTGTATATCTTCTCTGAATTCCACAAAGCCTGGTCAGGTGCTGAGAGCTTCCCATTTGTTTTCCTTAGCTTAGCGCCCTGAAATGCTCAAGTTTGTGTGCCTTATCCTAATCCCACAAAGCTGAACCAGCTATCAGGATGATGCTTGTACTGGCCACCTGTGGGGTCACACTTCCTTATCAGGCTGGAGGGATGAGATGAGGCTGGCAGAGCATTTCAGATGGCCATTGATCTGCTGAAAAAAAACATCCATAAACAAAGCATCCTAAGCAGTTCTGGGTGAGCTTCCTGACAGTGTGTGGAGTGATTCATAGGGTGCACAGCTTCCCTTCCCAGCCTCTCTGAGAATTCAGTCCTACAAATCACCTCAGTGTTCTGGGCAGAGTAAAAAAAAAAGTGAACCTCTTGGACAGTACCCCATTTAACCAGAGTAGCTGTACATGCAGTGTGTTTTCTGTCCCTGTGGGGGAACCACCAACCAAAGGGGTCTCTCTTAGCACTAAGCTCTACTGCCTCTGAATAAGAGTGTTAAGGGGTAAAGCAAAGCACTTCTTAACTGTTTCAATGTGTCTATTCTCAGAGTTCTGACCCCAATGTTGTGTTAGAACTCCTCCACTAGAATCTTTAAATCCCATAAAAACACTCTCCTACATGGATAGTGGTCAGAATCAGAGGCTCTATTTAAACATTACAGTGCAAAGCTTCTATTCCAGCATCATCTTACCAAAGTCATTATCCCTATCTGTTTTTCAATTTGTGTACTTAGACCACTTGATTTTCATGTAATAATTGATATTTTAGGGTTACCAATTTATTTTTTGTTTGTTATCACTGTTTTATATTTTTCTCTTTTACTTGTTTCTTGTGGTTTGATTTTGCATAGATACACTTTTCATTTATTTGAAGTGGTTTTAAATGTATCTCTGTATAGCCTTTTTGGTAGTTGCTTTAGGTTTTAATTCATATATACATAACTTACCAGCATCTGCTAATGTCAACATTTTGTCAGTTTGAAGTATAAAAATCATTACTTCCCTCTACATTACTTTACTCTTTATAGTTGTAAAATAGTCTTAAAATTATTCCTTCTATATACATTGAGAACAAAATTAGGAGACAGTGGGGCAATATATTCAAAACACTGAAAGAAAAACAACCTGCAAGAAAATTTTTCTGCATCAAAATTTTCCTACAGAAATAGAGAAATAAAGATTTTTTCAGAAAATGATAAAGTTCCACACCACTAGATTTGCCTAACAAACAAATTCTAGAGGGAGCCCTTTAAGCTGAAATGAAAGGCATATGAAAGTTTGAAGCGTGTCAATGAAGTTAAGTATATATCAAATTCAGAATACTCTAATATTATAATGGCAGTGTGCAAATAACATAACTCTAGTACAAATGTTAAGAGACAAAAACATTAAACATACCTGTAGATACAATAATTTGTTAATGGTTATGCAACATAAAAATATCAATAATGAGAAAAACATAAAATATGATGGAGGTAGCAAAAGTGTATAGTTTCATATGCAATATATGTTAAGTTGTTATAATTTTTAATTAGATTGTTATACTGCGAGGTGTTTTATGTAAAACTCATGGTAACTATAAAGCAATAACTCACAGTAGATGTGCAAAATTTAAAGAGAAGGAACTAAAAGAATAGCACTATAGAAAATCATAGAATCACAAAGAAAGAAAGCAGAAATAAAGGAAATAGCAAGGAAAAATGAACAGAATGACAGTAATATATCCTTATGTATGCACAATGACATTAAATGTAAATGGATTAAATTCTCCAATCAAAAGAAAAAGAATGGTTGCATAAAATACAAGACCTAATTATATGCTGCCTACGACAAACTCACTTCACCTATAAGGAAACACACAAAATAAAAGTTACGGGATGGAGAAAAGATATTCCAGGCAAATGGAAACCCAAAGGTAGCCAAGATAGCTATATTTAGACAAAATAGACAAAGTAAAAAATTTCAGCCAAAGAGAAAGATATAATGATGAAGGGGTCAATTAAGAAAGACAATAAAAATAAATAGATATACATGTGGCATTGGTGCTTCTACCTCTATAAAGCAAACACTAAATCTGAAAGAAGAAAGCAACAGCAACACAATAATGGTAGGGGAATGCAATACTCCTCTTTCAAAAATTAATAAATCATGCAGAGAAAATGTCAATAAAGAAATGCTGGTCTTGGGGCTGGAATTGTAGCTCAGTGGTAGAGCGCTTGCCTCACATGCGTGAGGACCTGGGTTCGATCCTCAGCACCACATACAAAGCAATAAAATAAAGACATTGTGTCCATCAACAACTAAAAAAATATTAAAAAAAAAAAAAAGAAACGCTGGTCTTGAACTGTACTTTAGACAAATTGGACCTAATAGACATATACAGAACACTCCATCTAATAGCGTAATCTTTTAAGTGTAAATAAAACATTCTATAGGACAGATTATATATTGTTCAGCCAAACAAGCCTTGAAAATTTTTAAAATATTGAAATCATATCAAACATCTTCTTTGACAATGACTACATAAAACTAGGAATCAATAATAACAGGGGAAATGGAAAATGCAGGATATGTGGAGAAAACAAAATGAGCTAAAAAAGGAATTGTGAAGTAAATTTAAAACTTCTTGGTGGCAAACAATAAAAATCAGAAATGAAGTAGATTCTAGGAAAACAATAAAAAAATGGAACTCAGACATTGTTTTGAAAAGATAAATAAAATTGACAAAATTTAGGTAGACTAAGCCAGGCATGGTGGTGCATGCCCATAAGCCCAGCACTTTGGGAGGCTGAGACAGGAGAATTGTAAGTTCAGAGTTCAAAATCAGCCTCAGCAATAGCGAGGCACTAAGCAACTCAGTGAGACCCTGTCTCTAAATAAAAAACAGAAATAGGGCTGGGGATGTGGCTCAGTGGTTGAGTACCCCTGAGTTCAACCCCTGGTACCAAAAAAAAAAAAAAAAAAAAATTTAGGCAGACTAAGAAAAACAGGAAAGACTCAAATACATAAAATCAGAAATGAAAGATGGGACAATATGATAACAAAAAAATATATAGGCTCATAAGAGACTACCATGAACAAGTACATGTCAGTAAATTGAATAACTAAAGAAAAAAAAGGATAAATTTTTAGAAACACATATTCTGCCAACACTGAATCATGAAGAAATGGAAAATGAACAGAACACTAATGAGTAAGGGAGTCAATCTAATAAAAGAGGTGAAGGACTTCTACAACAAACATTCTAGAAGACTAAAGAAAGAAATTGAGGAAGACCTTAGAAGACAGAAAGACCTCTGATGTTCTTGGATAGGAAAAATTAATACTGTCAAAATGGCCATACTATCAAAAGCACTATACAGATTCAATGCAATGCCCATCAAAATTCCCACAACATTTTTCACAGAACTAGAAAAAACAGTTATAAAATTCATTTGGAAAAATAAGAGATCCAAAATAGCCAAAGCAATTCTCACTTAGTGAGAAAAATGAAGCAGGAGGAGGGATTTCCCTCTCTCTCTCTCTCTCTCATACACACACACACACACACACACACACACACAAATAGCTCATTTAAGTGGCTTTCATAAATAGAAAAGGAAAAGAAATAAGAGACACACTGTAGAAAGGAAGAAATAAAATCATTCTACTTATAGGTAGCATGGTTATTATGTAAAAAATCCCTAAGAGTCTAAAAAAATTTTAAAAAGCCCTTGCTAGAGGTCATGAGTAAGTTAGACAATGTTGCAAGATACAAGATCAAAGTAGAAAAATTAGTTATATCAATCATATTTCTGTATGCTTAGCAATGAAAAATAAATCATTAATAATCACTCAATAAATGAAATACTTCATTGTAAATGTAACAAAATATGTGCAGGACTTGCATCCTGAAAACTATATAATTATGTTGAAAGAAATCAAAGAAAATCTAAACAGAGATATATGGTATTTATGAATTGAAAACCTTAACATATTAAACAAGTCAATTTACTCCAAAATTTATCTTTAGGTTTCACACAATTCATTTCAAAATCCCAGGATGATTTTTTTTTTTTTTTTGGGTACAGGGATTGGAACTCAGGGTTACTCTACCACTGAGCCACATCCCCAGCCCTATTTTGTGTTTTATTTAGAGACAGGGTCTCACTGAGTTGCTTAGCCATTGCTGAGGCTGGCCATTGCTGAGGCTGGCTCTGAACTCGCGATTCTCCTGTCTCAGCCTCCCAAAGTGCTGGGATTACAAGCGTACGCCACCACATCCGGCTGATTTTTTGTAAATATAAATAAACTATTCTAAATTTATATGTGGATGAAAATAAATTTGAAGAATTTTAAAACTTTGAGAACATTTAAAAGGAAGGAATGAAATCTACCCTATTTCAAAACTCATTATATACAGTCTTCAAGATTGTTTAGTATCAGTGGAAGAAGATTCATATAAACCAACTGAAGACAACTGAAAACCAAGAAATAGCCCCACATATGTATAATCAACTGACTTTTGACAGGAGTGCAAAAGCAGTTCAAGGCAGGAAGGATAATCTTTTTAACAGATGGTCCAATAGCACCAAGATATCTGTAGGCAAAAAAAAAAAAAAAAAAAAAAAAAAAAAAAAAAAAAAAAAAAAAAAAAAAAAAAAAAAAAAAAAAAAAAAAAAAAGAACCTCAACACCTTTCACAAAAATGAACTGAAAAAAAGCATCAAAGTTAAATACAACTATAAATGTAACAGGAGAAAATTTGGAGGATCTAAAGGTTGGTGACAAAGTCTTAGACATAACACCCAAAGTACAATTTATATAAAAAAAATCCAATAAGTTGGACTTTATCAAAGCTGAAAACTTTTTTTTTTTTGCAAAAAGAACCAACTAAAAGGGTGAAAGAGAACTATACGGTGGAAGAAAACATTTGCAAACCATTTATCTAATTTAAAACTCATATCTATAATATATAAAGAACTCTTAAAACTTAATAGTAAAAAATAATAGAAAATGGGCTACAGACATAAAACAAATACATGAATGATAAATAAGCACATGAAAAAAGTGTTCAATGTTATCAACTATTAGGGGAATGCAAATTAATATCACAAAAAAGTATCGCTACCTACTTACATAACAGTTAATATTTTTAAAATAACACCAAATGCTGGTGTGGATGTGAAAATATTGGAACTGTCTTACATGGATGAAGGAAATGTAAAGTGGAAAAGCTACTCCATAAAATCTTTCACCAGTTCGTACACACACACACACACACACACACACACACACACCTTGCCACACAAAGCAACATTATTACTCCTGAAAATTACCCTAAAGAAATAAAAGCTTCCACCCAAAAATTTGCATATGATTGTTTATAACAGTTTTTTTTTTTTGTAACACAAAACAAAAATCAAGAAAATCCAGAAAACTGGAAAGACCCAAAATATCAATTACTAGTTGAATACCACAGTTAAACTGTGGTGGTATACCAATTCCATAATACTATTATTTAATAATGGGAAGGAATAAACTATTTATATATACAACAACTTGGACAGATCTCAGGGGTGTTATGTACAGTGGAACCAAAATATTAACGATTTCCTTCATGTAATATTATTAAACTATCAAAATTCTAGAGATGGTGCAGTGTGGTGGCCAGAGGATAGGGATGCCTGGGGGAGGGGAGGCATAGCTGTAAAGAGGGAAGCACCAGGATCACCAATCATTGTGATGATGACTGGTTCTCTGTCTTAATTGTGGTGGAGACATGAGTCCATTCATGAAATAAAATGACATATTCTACCCATGTCAAATTTCTGGTTTTACACAGTACTGTAATTATATAAGATCTTTACACTGGAAGAGACTAGAGAAAGGTACATAGGTCCTCTCTGTTCTACCTTTGAAACTCTCTGGGAGCCTACTTTTATTTTAAAAATAAAAAAGCAGAAGAAAAACAAAGAGAATAGAGAGAAAGGAAAGGAAGGAAGAAAAGAAGAGAAGGGAAAAAAAAAAGAATCCAAGCCAAGGTTAGTTGTACACACTCTGTAGATATCCACTGGATTCTTTGGGCCACATCAAAAGTATCAAACAACAGAACAGGTTAGTGTTATGTACTATACCCTGAACAATTTCATCATCGACCCCTTTCCTCCCTGCAGAACTACTGAGTTGCAATAATTGAACTTATTACAAACTGTAAGTTGGTTGTGAAGATAAAAATAATGAATGTGAAGTCTTTATGAACTATTTAGCAGAGTTTGGCAGACTTCCATAAAGAAATAGCAAGTAAATATTTTAAGCTTTATGGGCCATTGGGTCTCTTCTGCAACTAGGCAACTCTGTGGCAAGGAGCAAACACAGCCACATACAACATGCAAAAGATTAAGCGTGGCTTTGTTGTAGTCCAAGTACTTGCAAAAACAGAAGCAGCTCAGATCTGGCCTGTGGGTCATAGTTTACTGAACTCTGCTTAAAAGCCCTTACCCAGAGTCTTATTTTTATGTTTAAGTTTTCTATCTCATATAAATAGTGAAGGAAAAAAACCATTAAATTTAGGACAACTGGCCTCCACTTTTGTCAATGAACTGTAAAAAGAAAAAGATAAACAACAAAATCTCTTCCAAGGTCTGAAATGCTTCCATCTATCATTGATTGACTAGATAATTTTCATGAAACATCTTTTCTCCGATTGTGAAACCTGAAACGATTAAAGTTTATATTTAGCATATAGATCATTGACATGGATCGCTGGCCAATGAATATGAATATAGCCTCTTTATTAAAAAGAAAACAGTTTATGCCGAAAGGAAAAACTTGTTGAAAGAACCTTAATGGTGCAGTAAATGCATTTTGGGTATTTCATATTTTATCAAGGTCCCATTTCAGAATAGATATTTCAAAAAATCACTCATATCCTTTAAGAGGCAGTTATTTGGGGACTAATTTCTTAACATTTCATTAAAAGATATATTTTATGAAGGTGGCATGGTTATTTTAAAGTCATTATCCTGGTTAATGTAAAATATTATTTGGGAAAATAAGTTCAGATACATTAATGAAAATTAATATATAAACTTAAAAAATCAGAGGAACTGCCATAAACTATAGATTATATTAGAGACATTAGTGGTTGTTACAGTGCTTAAAGATAGAAGTGCTAGTAAAATACATTAATTATAAATGTATTTGAATTTTTAATACACGTTTAATAAAACATGATGATTAAACATTTTGAAATTTTTCTTAAAGATAAACAGAATAAAAATAAAATAATGAGTTTTCTGTCATTGGGAGAGTTCAGGCTCATTCTTCACATGCTGAATGTTAAACATGCTTATTAAAAAAATGTATACCTTGCATAAGGGTTTGGATTCACCAACCTCAAAGATAATTTCCGGTTTTACAAGTTTATAAAGTCAAACAAACTGTAGTTCTACATCTTGAATATTTTAGCTGAAGCATTTTCAGCTAAATGTCCTTTGTGGGCAGGGTAGAGAAGACTCAACAGATAAGGAGGCATGAATGAGAAAAATAAAAAGACACAGACCTCTTAATAGACTATGAAGACATTTTTACAGATTTCCACAGACATGGAAACTAGCAGGCCCAGAGTCCTGACTCACACCATACAGCTGGTTATTGGTGGAGCTGAAATTAAAAATGGTCCTTTTTACTTCTTATTCTAGGGTTCTTTCTATTTTACACATTGAGCCCATGTAGAGAAAAGAAACATGAAAATAAGAAGAAAAGCAGAATATAGACAAGGCCTGGATGTTACACTATAAGGTGAACATTAGGGCTCTCTTTGAGGCAAGCACAGATCTTGTCATGACAGAAAGAGGTAAAAAGAAAGGAAGTGAGGAAAGAGAGATGTCAATCATCCCAGGCAAAGGGAATGCTAGGCATTGATTCTTTTAAACATAAGCTAACTGCAGAAGAGAAGACTGTTTTATATACTCTCTTGACTCTGGAACAAAAGAAAATGTAAGAAGGGAATTGTAAACAGGGGCCTAGTTTGTTCATTTGCTCAGCAAACATTTCTTAGTACCTCCTACGTGCTATTTGCAAGCAAAGCCCTACAACAATAAACCAGGAAGATGGGGCCCTACTCCTTCAGTAAAGGAGACCAATGTTTTACCTAGGCATATCAAAATAACAAGGACTGTTTTAGAGAGAGTAGAGTACTTAGAAGGAACTTAGATAATCAAGGAGTGGCAAAAAGAAACTTACTGAAGGGAGTAGCACTCATTTGAGAAAAATGGGTGAGTTAGAATCTCACTCTCTTAAATTACAATCTTAATCTTTTGTAACTATCTCTCTTGACTTCTCCACAGTCTTGGCAAGATTGGAACATCCTCCTGCTTAGATTTCATGACACCACCAGCCATCCTTGGCAATTCTCTGTGTAGGCTTGGCCCCTATTCAAATCTGCCTATTGCTGAGTCTTGGTGCTCCCGTCTATCTGCATCCATTCTTTTGGAGAGTTTATCCAAATCAGTTACCCATCTCCAGGCCTGAATTACAGAAAAATGAATCCAACAACAAGCTTCTCATCTCTACCCATTATTTACAAGACACTTGGAACACAGCATGGTGTGGCTGGGGTAATCCCTCACCTCTCTCCCAATGCCACTGCTGAGTGTGCGTGTTCTCTGAGAACACACTAATTCTAGCAAGAGGAGCCAAAGTTGCTAAGGAGCAGAAGGGAGAAGAATTTCAGCTAAGACACAAAATATTACTAGTATTTAGCTATGCAGGAAGGGAGAAAAACAATATTCCAAGCCAATAAAGGTTCTCTTTATTTGTTCTCTCAAAAGTAATTATCTCTATAAAACATAAGTCATTTTTATTTTATTCTTTATTCCTTTTTATTATCCCAAATTCTTATAAGAGATAGACTCAGTAATATAAGTAATCTTAAAAAAGAAACATTTATCAACCTAGATCACTGGAAGAACGGAGGTGATGCTAGTGAAGACTCTAGCACAAGCATTAGAGACTATAATTACTTTGCACAGTTGCACCAGCCCAACTAACTAGTCACATATAGCCAATGAAATCTTGGAGCAATTCAAATGAGTCATAAACAAATTAAAAGACAACCATGTGGTTGAGCAATGTGTTTGAATTCCTAGGTATAAGATCTTGCCTTTCAATTAAAATAATCCATGGTTTTTAACCTAACCACATCCTTCAGTGACAGCTTTTTGTTGCAAATACAAAATGCAATAATGAAAAGAGCCAATGGTTCAACTCTCAGACTGATTTATAATGACAGTTTTTCTGATACAGGGGAAATGAAGAACTGAGCAAATTCTGTGAAGTGAAAATTCCCAATTATATTGTTCCCTTGTATTAATTAAACAGGTGCAAGGTAGTTGTTGGAGTAGTACCTCTGAGACCTCTCTTATGCAGAATTACTTACAGTTGTTAGATGTTATACTCTTCTCAATAAAAGCACTAATACAATCTGGTTTGAGCATCTTAGGTACCGAGTACAATTCTGCTTGGACTCCCTAGAGAAGTTACTGATGAATCCTGAGGCACCTCTTTAACAAGTTTTTGTCCATTAGGAAAACAAGTTTTTTTTGTTGTTGTTTTGTTTTTTTTGGAGGACCACCAATGTTTATTAACTATGCTACTGACAAAATTACTTTCTTTAAAATCCTTGAGCCTTTTTAGTACCATCATCTTGTTTCATCATTCCAATAAAAAAATACTTGTACTGGGTCCCATGTTCATAAAAGATAATGATCCATATTTTTAGCCTTATTTTTAAGGTCTTCTGGAAACTGGAACATAGCATCCATGCTCATGGGTTAATCTATTCTAAGTTGATGAATTTAAAACCTGAAGTTTTTGACAAAACTTCATTTTTGAGTTCCAGGATCTAAGAATCAAATGAGATTCTTCTGTTGGATACCTTGCAGATGCTTCAAAATCAACATGTGTAAAATAGAACTTGTCATCCTCAATAAAACCACTCTTCCATTCAGATTCTCTCCTTCTTTGATTGGGGATCAAGTATCTTAGAAGCCAAGAAGTATCCTGGAGTCTTTTTAACCCCTTACCTTTCACATTCTGTCCATTATCAAGTTCATCAAATTCTATGATTTAAACTTGTTGAGAATACTTCCTACCTCTTCATTACCAATTGCGCTGCCCCAATTCTGGCTCTTTTCATGTCTCATCTGAAAAAATTACAGCCTCTTTTTAATTATTGCACTTCTTCTAGCTGTGACATTTTTCTCATTAGGTACCTTGTACTATTATACGATTTATCTTTCTAAGTCACAAATCTTATCACAACTAGTCTCAAAATTCCTTAATGACTTTTATCCATATAGACTATGATCTATACCTCCTTGCATGGCTTACAAGACTTTTTAGAATCTGGCTTCTTGCCTTCTTACAGGCTTAAGCTCTCTCCCATACTTCATAAATACTTTATTTTCCAGTTGTCAGGAAATACCTTCACTCACTAGTTCACCTCTCCATGTCTACGCACTTTAGGGTTGTTCTTTTCATAGAACCTCTTCTTGTTCATCCACCAAATTCATAGATGAGTGGAAAAATACATAAATGCATGAGGATAATTTAAAGAAAATAAGGCATTATTTTTACTTCAACAGTTTTCTAAAACTACCACCCATTATACCAGTATCCTAAGTTGCCTTGGAAACTTGATGTTTGCATCCTGCCTTTTTGTTAAGTGCCTTAAGGGCAGTTTTATGAAATCTCCTGTAAAAAGAAGCTGGGACAAAATGGGAAGAACAGATGTAGGCAAAGCAAAAGTGGGTCTGGCCTTGATCCTTCCCAAGTCTCTTTCAGTTTCATCATGTGTGAGTCCGTCAATGGTTGAAGCAAATGTGTGTTAGCATAGATGAATTACTTTAGGTCATTTATCAGACAGAACAGTTGGCTGGATGTCATAAATAGTAAGAAGAAAGAAAGAATTGAGTAAAGAAAATGACATTAAGCAAATCTGCATTCTCCTGTGAAGGTAGGAACCAACACAGGATCTAAAATGCATTAGCTTCCTTTACTGCCTTTACTCTGGAGATTTGCCTCTGTAGGATCCAACTCGGTCCTGAAAGACAACAATACAGAATGTCTGGGACTAGATGCCCCAACATGACAAAGCTTCCAAAAGCACATGAACAAGTCTAAAAATTTAAATATGAAATGAAATAAAAACAAAGTGACCCATACCCTTTGTCTCACCAGGATTTTTGTTTGAGGGTCCATATTACTTAAGTTGCTATTCTGTTTGTTTGACTTCCTAAATCTTATAACTGCTAAGATGTCACATGTAAAATTGGATCCTGCTTGTATTAGAAAAAGATCTCAGAAACACATAGATTTGTGCTTCTCCTGAGGCCATGGACTCTAAGATGATGGGTGGCCCAGGGATTCAACCTGGGAGAGCCAGATCCTGCATCTCTTATTCTGGTTCATTTGATTGCTTTAATAATGCAGTCCCATACAAGTTTTCATTTGGTGGAGATAATTCTCTATAAAATCTTTAATTTTTTGTAACTTCCTTGAACTATAGATGGGAAGTCTGAGGCTCAGAAAGACTGAGTAATTCAACAAGTCAGTGTCAGATGACTTGCACCTGCCCAGGTCTTCTCATGCTCACTAAAATGGAGACAGCATACCTAGGAATGAGGTTTATAGCCCAACTACCATTGAAACTTGACTTTGAGGAATTTATTGATTTTTTCTGGTCATCAATTGCCATCTGAGAAATACAAACTTCATAGAATTGCTTTGAGGAGCAAATGGATTAATCTATAGAAATCAATGTTACCTATTATTACTGTGCTGATTTTATGTAATTCTCTATTTTATCAAACTCAAAAACTTAAGGGTTGGACAGTGCATTTCTTATTTGTGCTATAACAAATACCACAAACTTAGTGGCTTGAAACAGTGCACACATATCTTAAAGTTCTCACTGGGCTAAAATCAAGCACCACCAGCAGGGCAGATTTGCTTCTAGAGGCTCTAGGCAAGAATGTTTTTCAGACTTTTCAGTTGTCCACATACCTTAACTTGTAGCCCCTTCTGCCATCTTCAAAGCCAGCAGTTTAATATGACCCCATTTCTCTCTGACTCTGATTCCTTGTCCTCCTCTTTCTTTTCTCTATAAAAATCAGTTTTGTCAAGATATGATTTACTTATAACATCGATTTTATGTATACAATTCAGGGAATTGAATATCTATAGTCACACAATTCCCACTCTTCTAATCATAATAGGCTGCATTTTTATCAATAGAATTTTTAATTTTCCAAGTCCTCTATTATGGTTTAGATATGAGATGTCCCCTCAAAGCTCATGTGTGAGACAATGAAAGAAAGCTTAGAGGTGAAATGATTGGGTTATGAGAGCCTTAACCTAATCCATGGAAAAGGACTAAAAGGGAGATACCTGAAGGCAGGTAGGGTGTGGTTGGAGCAGGTGGGACACTAGGGCATGCGTTTTGGGTATGTATTTTGTCTGTGGTGACATGCCAGATGCTTTCCTCTGCCACATATTTCCACTTTGATGTTCTGCCTCACCTTGGACCCAGAGTAATGAAGTTGGCCATCTAAGGACTAAGGACTGAGACCTTTAAAACCATGAGCAACAAATAAACTTTTCCCTCTTTAAAATTGTTCTTGTCAGGTCCTTTGGTCACACAGCAGAAAAAAAAAAAAAAAAAGTTGACTAAAACATACTTGAAAAATACTTTAACTATACTTGAAAAATAATGATCAATTTTAGTTGTATATATTTATGGGGTAAAAAGCAATGCCATGATTTTTTAGTACAATACGGAATGATTAAAACAAGCTAATTAATATATCCATCAACTAAAATATTTAACATTTTTCATAAGAACATTTGAGATTTACTCATTGAGTGAAACTAAAATGTATCGTGCTGTCATTGCCTATATTTACCACATGGTGCAACTGATCTAGGAAAATCAAGCTTATTGCTCCTGTTTGAGATTTTGTACCTTTACCCAACATCTTCCCATTTTCCTTGCCTCACAGCCTATACTAACCACCATTCCATGCTCTCCTTCTATGAGTTAAATTGTTTTAGATTTCGCATGTAGGTGAGAACATGTGATATTTATTCTTTATTAGTGCTTTTTTTTTTTTTTTTTTTTAAACCATACTGGGGATTAAACCCAGGGTTTCACACATGCTAGGCAAGTGTTCCACCCCTGAGCTACATCCACAACCCATCTGTGTGGAGGATCTAAGGACTGAAATAAATTAATAAACATTAATTATAACTCGGATAGAAATGGAAAACATTATGTTAAATGAAATAAATAAATCAACAGCCCCAGCCCCCCTTCTTTCATTTATAAGGATCCTTATGATTAATTTATTTCATTTAACATAATGTTTTCCATTTCTATCCATGTTGTCACAAATGACAGAACTTTTTTCCCCCTTTTTAAGGCTGTATAGGGTATATATACCAGTTTATTTATCAGTTCATCCATTGATGGACACTTAAGTTGACTCCATATCTTGGCTCTTGTTAGGAATGCTACATTGAACATGGGTGTACAGACATCTACTCAAAATACTGATTTCAAATATTTGGGGTATCTCAGAAGTGAGATTGCTGGAGTATATAGCAATTCTACTTTGGGTTTGTTTTTTTTTTGTATTGGGGACTGAACTCAGGGGCACTCGACGACTGAGCCACATCCCCAGCCCTATTTTGTGTTTTATGTAGAGACAGGGTCTCACTGAGTGGCTTAGCGCCTCACTTTTGCTGAGGCTGGCTTTGAACTTGCAGTTCTCCTGTCTCAGCCTTCCAAAGTGCTGAGATTACAGGTGTGCGCCACCACACCCAGCTTCTATTTTTTGGTTTTTGAGAAACCTCCATATTAATCCCCATAACACCTATTTTAATTTGCTTTCCCACTAACAATGTAGCAGGGTTCATTATTCTCATAATACATTTTATCTTTTGTCTTTTTGATAATAGTCATTGTAGCAGGTGTGAAGTGATGTCTGTTTTAGTTTGTATCTTCCTTATGTGTTATGCTGAGAGTTTTTTCATTTATCTTTTAACCATACGCGTTTCCTTTATAGAAATGTTTATTCAGGTACCTTGATCATTTCTTAATTGAATTATTTTTATTATTTTTATAGAGGATTTTTAGTTTCTTATTTATTTTGGATATTAATCCTATATTGGATAAATGACTTGCAAATATTTTTTCCCAATCTGCAGGTTGCCTCTTCACTCTGTTATGTCTTTTGCTGTGTTCTGTTTCCTTCTTTTTTTTTTTTTTAATATTTTTTAGTTGATGATGATCTTTATTTTATTCATTTATTATTTATATGCGGTGCTGAGGATCGAACCCAGTGCCTCACACATGCTAGGCAAGAGCTCTACCACTGAGCAACAGCCTCAGCCCACCTTCTTTCATTTATAAGGATCCTTATGATTTCTTTGGGCTCACTCAGAAAATTTGGAATAATTTCTCTGTGTCAAATTCCTTGACTTAATTATATCAGCAAAGACTCTTTTGCCATGTAAGGTAATACAGTCACATGAACATACCTGGGGAACCATTGTTTTGTATATCATAGATGGATAACAAAAACAGCAAAACAGCTTTCTACAAAAGGAGGGAATTGTGTGTACTGCAATCGCCTTACCTACTGGCAATCATGTATTTTTAAAGACCAGGCTAAAATAAAACATCCCAGATTCCACTTGGCTGAGGCTTTGATTTGGGGCTCCTTGCCCTATGAAATTCCATTGTTTGGTCAGACCTGGTCTATATGATGGAAAGCAAAGAGGAAAGAAGATCTTGCTTGCATCTGTACTGTATAAGTCAACATATTTTTCCCATAATGAAACCAAATGATAAATGTTCATCTGAATTCACACAGTCTGCCTCCTACATGCTTTAAATACCTGACTATGGGAAATGACCCAGTTTCTATCTCCCTCTGTTGACTATTTCAAATTAAACTCTTTAGCAGCCAACAACAACAGGAGTCACACCAACAGGTGCTTCATCCTACACTTCTATTTCATGTCTCTTTTTTAGCCATTACACCTGGTTGACTTGGAGATCCTCCAGGGATGGCATCTGTTACCACTGCCTCCCTTGAAATCCAGGCCCACTGTTGTTGATCTGCAAATGTGGAAGAAAATCTAGACTCTACTCGTGTCTGTTGTCTCATGGCTTTCCTGCCATATGCCAAATCGAATTACAGTTCACCATCGACTGTTGAAAGAAATGAGAGAAGAGTCGATGCAAAGATACCTTCTTTGGCAATGTTGGAGAAGTTAAAACGTAAAACCTGCCTATTAATGCACCTCCTTTATTTAGCCTGATTGCTATCATTGTGAACATATAAAGCAACATTTTTAAAATGGCCATTGGGAGCTTCTTCTGAGCCCTCATCTTGGTCACTAAAATCTAGGTTCATGTAGTTGGCACAAGCAGGAGGAAGTGAGACACATGAAGGCAGCACAGTGTCCTTGTTGCTGACATGGGGACGACCAAGAAATAACATGAGAGATGGCAAGTTGAAAAGAGATGAAGCAAAACTCTGTTCCTAGGTAAGATAAGGTGGATACTCAGGAAAACAGTGATTGTCAAAAGGTTCGTCAATTTCTGGCTAGAAACTAGATGAAAGAATGCCAAGGGTATAAAGTCTGAAGTCTGTGAAAACCATTGCTTTACTGAACTTTAGTTTCTGAGTTATTATTTAATCAAGATGCAAGGAAAAAAATATGGTCTTTTGTTTTTAGGAAAAAGGCAACTCTCTAACCACTGAGTGTCACTTCACTGAATCAGTTCTTTTGTTTCTGTAGTTACATCAGTGTGACCACCAAAACCAAGTGGGAGAGATGCTGGCATTAATGAAGTGGTTTTTTTCTGTCTCTTAGATAACATATATATTTCCTCTTGCTATTGTTACAAATTACCACAAAATTAGTGGGTAAAAAACACAAATTTATTATCTTATAATTTCTGAGTTCAAAAGTCTGAAGTAAGTCTTATAGGACTAAAATCAAATTGTTGACAAGCCTCCATTCCTTCCTCTTCTTTTCCATTTTCTGCAGGCCACCTGCATTCCACAACTCTAACGCCTTCCTCCTTTAAAGCACACCAATGTCTGTTTCTATCATTACACCTTTTTTTTTTTTTCTGATTTACACTCTCTTGTCGCCTTCTTATAAGGTTCCTTGTGATTGCTGGGTCTTTGTGGATGATCCAGGTCAATCTGCCCATCTAAAAGTCCTTTACATTAAGCACATCTGTGAAGAGCCTTATACCAGGTCAGGTGACATGTTCATAGGTTCTAGGAAATAGAACACAAACATCTTTAAGGAAAAATTATTATGTCCAGCACAAAGTCAATGAAGACTTTTGCTCCAGCAGTTACAAACTCAAATGCTATAGAAGACAGGCAGGTAATATAAACAAATGAAACAAACCAAGGAATGGTGAAAACAGAGGCAAATTATAAAGTGAATGGTATTCTCAGACATTCAAAAATTTGAAAACCATATGTAATTCCTGTGTGGGTGAAACAAAAGATATCTCTGGTTCATGCCTGCATATTTCTAATCTTTGTTTTAAGCCAAACATTTGCTCTGAATGATCCTCTCTGTCACAATAAAGGGAGACAGTTCATGGCAAAATGGCCACAGGCATGCTGCAGCTAATTACACACTGACATGAATATTCCAAAGGCTAAAACACAAGAAAGCACTAAGAAGGAGAATGAAGCCTGTGTTAACTGAGAGACCTGCCGAGGACTAATTAGAAGAAATAGGCCAAGAAGGAAGCTGACCATTACAGGAAAAACAGGATAAAAAAAAGAATGGTCACTGTTCCCAGCAGGCCCAGAAGGGTTTCTCTGACTTAGAAGGCAGAAAAGAGCCAGCTAAGTACTCTGCAAAGATGGATGGCCCATAAATTTTTGAAAGTAGCAACTGTGACATTCAGCACAATTTCCAAGGACACAGGCAAAGACATCAGCAGTGCTATGTTTCTGTTCAATTGTATTTTAGAGGATTTCTACCAAACCCTGAGATTTGATATGTATTGTAAGAGAAAAGAGGTTGGGCATTACTTTATGAGCATACATTGCCTGCTTGGCCTAGGTAAGAACTCAATTCATCTTCATTTGTAGGGTCCCGGTGAACAGACAGACTCTGAGGCCTATATCATAATCAGAACACATATCAAAGTTTTATAAAGATTTAGATTAAAGGTCATGAAGAAATGTCTCCAGGAACCCAGTGTACACACCCACACAGACAGGATTTAGCAGACATATAGCAGGGAGAAACAAAAGGGTAAAAAGTGCGAAATCTGTGACGGGAAAACAACTGTGGCAGTTCATGTAAGAGGGGAGCATGAGCCCTTTTTAACACAGAATTAAACAAACAAACAAACAAGTATATGCACTTTAGGTTACAAAAAGAAAAGCCTGGTGCTTTTTTTCTACAAGGCAGAAGCTAAGACATCGGGGAGAGGGGAACAGCAGAAGAGTAAGACAGAGACAGAAACGTAGATGAAGGTAGAGGCAGAGAAAATGCATGATCTGTACTCAATAATGGTGAAAATATAAATTAGCCTTTCCTATTATTCTAAGATTCTACCTTCCAACATGTTTTGTCAATCATTTTCTTGCCTCTGGATGAATCTCAAAAGCATAAATTAGCTTTACCCATCACTCTCACATATAACTGAATATTCTCTTTTCATGTAAAATACCTAGTTTGGTCCAGTTTCATAAGAAAGTCTTATTCTTTGGTAGAAATCAGAACTTCTTTCCTATCATCTTGCATCTTGAGCTTGATTTAGGCTTGGAGATAGGCAGTACAGAAAGAGCTTGGTCAACTATCAAGATCTGTTCGTGTGCTCTCCTTTTCTACTCCCTAGGCTGTTTCTGGTTGTTTCAGAGTTCAAGAAGAGAATGAGAGGAGAGGGAAGAGGCAGTCAAGGTTTTACTTGACTGGTAGGGTTGTTTCAACATTGGTGGACACTGAGAGAGCCCTTCCTTTTCTCTTCCATTGCTCCCTCTCTTTGTGTTCTCATTGTGTCTCCCTCTGTCTGTGTCTCATGGAGCACTCATGTGGGGTCTTCACAAGCCTCCATTACTCTCTATTATACAACAGCAATCTTGACAGCTTACTTCCTTGGAAAATCTCTCACCTGCTGCTCTCCTGTCACTGGTGATGGTATGTTTGCCACCTCTTGCCTTCTCGGGAGATTCTATAGCCCATGTGTCTGCTCTCAGACCACAGATGCTTCCACTTAGGCGCCTTCCTTTATAACTTTTAGGTACAGATCAAGTTCCTAAATGCCAATGAGCACAGGCCAAGCTTTCCAGGGGATTTCCTGAACCATTTCTCAGTACCGGTGAAATCAGAGTTAAATATCTTGCCCCTCTCTCTTATACACTCTCCTATGGTCAAGCACAACCTTAGCATTTCCTCTTCAGATGAGCTGGCAGCTACTGTTGTCACCACTGGAATCCCTTCAAGATACAGGAAAAAGCCATAGGAGACATTCTGTTGATAGATACATAATTAGGTAGATAAAAGAAACTGAGAAATAAGGATATAAATTGAAATACCTATCTCTCTTCTCTCTTCTCTCTCTCTCTCTCACTATGTATCAGCTATTCAGTGTGTGTGACAAGCTGGCTAAGAAATGAAGTTACAGACAAGTATCAAGAAGAGAGTAGTCTAATTACTATAGGAAGGGGAGAAATCTTCACAACAGGCATCACTGGTATTTAATTTTTAGTTGTTTCTGGACTAAGGAAGAAATTTCTTCTGTTGCTCTCAAATCTTCAGGACAATCTAGCACCACTATGTTAGCTCAATGTTGCTGAGCTAACATTGCATTGGCTCAGCATTACTCTAAGAGGAGTGAAAGAGTAATATTCATTTCTATTTGGGACAGAGGGGCAAGACAAAACTGGATCAGGCAGCATCCATGATGAAGTGATGGAGGGATGCTCTCCATGATGGAAGCTGAAGGCACCCTTCAGCCTGTGTCAGCCCTTCTTTGGAACTCAAAAAAAAAAAAAAAAAAAAAAAAAAGAAATGTTGATAGTCTTGAATTTGTCCTCGTTATTTGAGTTGGAGACTTCCATTATTTCTGTAGCTGTCAAACAAGATGGTGCCTTCAGAAGGCTAGAGAATTTACAGGTATTCATGATACATATGACCAACACAGTATTCTTTGTTTCTTAAGCTTTATAATGTAAATGGATAGAGTGTTTGATCAAACTTCAAAATCTTCACGGTTATTGAAAAATAGAAATATGAAAACATGAAGCATTCTATGGACTTACAATACCTGGAATGATCCCAGTAGGAGCTACACACCTATAGGGCTAAGTAGTCTTGTGTATTTCATTAGTAATGGGAGAGTGTTAAGGATTAGACTGGGCAATTCTCCCTCAACGCTTTTTAGCCTCTCATTTTAGTATTTTATTCCTTGACACTACACTTCCAGTCCTTCAGATTTCCTTATCTAGAGCACATGTTCTCAACAGCCCTTTGAGGGTGACAAAGAGATTAAAATCAGACAAAAGCAGAGGGCAAGGAAATGATTTGTTTTCCCAGGATACCAGAAGTTTCTTACAGAGGTCTTGCTATGAGCTAAAGGGCAGCATGCAGAGCCAAGTTTAATCCTTGTCATGACTTGATGCCCTGTGTTGCCATGTTAGGGAAGGCTGTGTAGGCTAAGCTGCAGGGTCTGCTCCCTGTGGCTGTGGTTTCATAGCTTCTTCTGCTCCATAGCCTGGCAGGTTGCCTCATTAAAGTCATGCTCAAGTTCTCCCCAGGCTGATTTGTAAACCAGAGGATCAATTTGCTAATTTGCAGTGATTCACATTCAGCTACCATTTGTTTTGAGCAAGCTGCATGTCAAACACTGAGCTTTAGGCTTTTTTACCAATGATCTCATTTAATGCTCCTGTCAATCAATGGTCAGTGGATGTCCCCAGAGGGAAGTCTATTTAGGAAAATGAATAAGCTTGAGTTTCTTGTAAATGCCAAATAAAGGCAGGAGAACTGGATGATCCATGGAGATTATGTTGAAATGTAAGGACGATCTTGAATCTATACATACACCTGCTTATGAAACCAATTTTAGGAAGTCCAGCCTCCTCCCATAGGCAGTGCTCGATCCTTACTCATCAAAGCCTTCTCCTACTCTTTTCAGGATTGTATGCAAGCACACTGTGCCACCCCACAGCATCTTTTTCCCTTACTCAAAACCAGGCTGCCTCTATAGAAGGAATCTAGACACAGTATACTTTTCTAAACACAGTGCAATGTCTTCCATCTGTAAAGTACATGCAAACTTGTTTTAGAATCTGATTTATATCACTTTCCACAACAGCAGTCTCAACAATTTACTTCCTTGGAAAAATCTCTGGAGTCTTTCGACACCCATGCTGGGACTGAGGTAGAAGGTGAGCTATCAGCTCTGCAGCTGTAGGTATGGCAAAAAGGTGTAGGAAGGAGGAGAAGAATAAATGAAAGAGATTCAAACTTTTAAAGTTCTAATCACATAAAAGAACTGACTCTTATGTACACATTTCATATTTTTAATTAATTAATTTAAGCATTTATGCAGTGCCAAGCACTGGGTATACAGGTATGAATAAGGCCCTCTACTTTCAAAAACCTAGTATCCAGTGGCAAACACAAACATGCAAAGAAATCACTTCAATCAGTTAGCTAAAGTGAAAATATGGTACCATCTGAGAATCGAGGCTTGGGAAATTGTGTCTACATAGTCAGACAAGGTCTCCTCGCTAAGGTGACATTTGGACAGCTTCAAATTAAGAAGTTCACTGGACAGGAAAGGGAAGGTGTCAGTGGAATGAGGGACTGTGAAGAGCTGTTTAGGGAGGGCATTCCAAGCAGAAGGAACAGAGGCATAGGAATTCTTAAAAGATACAAGATACTTGGTATGCCTACAGCAACCTATATGAATAGAAATGAGGCTGAGAGGCAAGCTCAGATAAAAACTGGCTCTTATTTATAAGATTAGAAGTTTAAATTATATTCAGTAGCCAACTGGTACATAATTTAAGCCATGTAACATTGTGCACATTGTGTTTTTAAGGGATGGTTTTAATAGTGTTATGATTGGTGGAGATTGTTTTGTAACTACTAAGTGAAATCAATACATAGGTGAGAATATGTATTTTAGTGAAGTATATTATTCTATCCCAATATGTTTGAAAATGTAATTTTGATAATATTATTGATAATTATTTTGTAATAACCTTTTCTTCCCTTATTGTAATCTTTCTTGATCCAGCCGAAGCTTAACATGTAAAATGGCTCTGAGTCCTGACTCTTCCTCTTCCTCTTTCTAGCTGCTTCTTTGGGTAAATCACTTAACTTCTCTGACACTGAAGTTCCTTATCAGGAAAATGGAGATATTGAGATACACCATCTAATTCATTGTGAAGATTAAATTAAATAACAGACTATCTAGGATTTGGGACCTCAAAGGACTTCATAAAAGTATAGAAATATGTATGTGTGTGTATAAATTTCTCACTCCCAGGGATTCTAATTTATGAAGTCTAGCATAGTTAGGTGAAAGTTAATAAACCCTACTGATCCTGACCTGGTAAACTTAAATGTCTGCTTTTCTTTTCTGGATGAAACCATTAAGGCTCAGATAATGGTAGGAAATGATGGAGCTGAAATGGAAGGTTGGAGTCCAAGAACTATGCATTTTCCTAACTTAGAACTGGTTCCCCAGGATGGCTCAAGAAACTGCAAACCCAAACCACATTCAAAATTAAAACTTTCATGAAGGTGCTTTGAAATGTATGGAGAGAGATCCTGACTCCTTGCTCCAAAGGCAATGAATTTGCTGTTTAAATAGAAGAGAAGACAGGCGTAGTGGCTCACACTTGTAATCTCAGTGTTCGGGGGGCTTAGGCAGGAGGATTGCAGGTTCAGAGCCAGTCTCAGCAACTTAGCGAGGCTGTAAGCAATCTAGTGAGACCCTGTTTAAAAATAATAAATAAAAAAATAGGGCTGGGGTTGGCTCAGTGGTTAAGTGCCTTTGGGTTTAACTCCTGGTACCAAAAAAAAAAAGAAGAAGAAGAAGAAGAAGAGAAAATCTGATGGTTAGAAGAGGGCCACCTATACTCCAAATTCTTTCCCCTAGTGAAAGAGATTAGGTCTTGTTCTTACCACAAACTATACTATAAATTGATAACTATTTCTAGTACTATCTTCTGATTAAAGAATGGTTTGCTTCAAATAAAAGAAAAATCATGATAATCCAACTGACAAAAAAATCTGTAGATTCTTGTGTTAAATGGACTTGGTGATGGAGTTTTCAGTAGCAAGACTCTAAATAAATCTGTCAAATATAAGCAAAAATTAATACTAATAAAAGAAAAAGAAAAAAGAAAAGTATACCAACAGAAAAGTACCAGAGCCCCACTTAAGAACAGACTATTATTCTTTTTAGTTCTGAAACTAAATTGAAGAGAATAAATGAATTTAAATAAGACCATTCAAGTGTAAAAGGAGAAATTTCTCTTTTAGAACTCTAATAAAAATTCAGAGTAAGATGTCTCATTTCAGAGAAAACAGTGAGATAAATGATCAAAATCTCTTGCTGAAGAAAAGTTTAAAATGCTGGATAAAATGTATTTTCTAGAATCTCCTCAAGAGCATCAGAGAATGAGGAGATAGTTAGATCCTAGCAGTTTAAATCCTAAGGAAAAGCAGGAACTCTTAAATGAAACTGGGCATTGAAACTATTTTTGTTCCTATGGCATTTACCAAACATGGAAAAATTAAACTCCAGGTTTAACAACTTCGTATAGCAACGGGGAAAATTTCATAGCAAAGTGTGTTATTGGTTAATAACACACTGAAGAAGAAATGACTATAGGCTAGTTGTCAGGCAGATTTGTATCTACAAATCATAAAGATTTGGTCATTAGAAACGAATCCCTCAAAAAGTGATCCCAGAATAGAAATGGCCCCAACAACATCACAACATCACAGGAGAAGAAAATAAAATCCTTTCTAGAGGAACAAGTCTTCATGCTGTGCCTCACAGACCATTACAAATAAATATTTTCAAAGACAAGGAGTTAAATAAACCTGAAGGACTCATGAAAACCTTGTACCTCAAGCAAGCATCACAGGAGGAAGAGATCACAAACAGAGCCACATTTACGGTAATGGAAATAAATGAACAGATTATAAATCAGCTATGCTTAAAATGTTGAAGAAATACAGACAAACTTCAAAATATGTACATAAGAGGACACTATAAAAATGACCTAATGGGAGGCAGTTCCAAGATGGCTGCCTAGACTGACAGGGCATCCCTAGTCTCACCAGGACCTAAGTTTAAAGTAGTGGAAACACTGTTTCTCAGTGAGTTTTTAGAGGACACCCAACAGCTGCCTCCACACAGAAACTCCACTTGCTCAGCATTTGTACAGGTCTCCAGCCCCAAGTGGCCCAGAACTCCAGCTGCGGACTCCAGTGAGGGACTCAGACCCAGGGCAAAGCCTGCTCTTACAGGATCCACGGCTCCAGCGCCCACACACCCTGCAGGACCTCAGGTCACCCACCCACACAGGACCCCAAGTTGTTGCTCCTGTGGGACCTCCGGCTCCTGCGCAGGAACCCTGGCTGCTGTTATTGTGTGGATCTCCATATACCAGGGTGGAACCTCCCTGTTTGCCGACACCTGGGGGCACAGGACAGGATTTGGAGACAAACTTTTACTTCCCAGAGCTGCATCTCCAAATATTGCATCCCAGACCACCAACCGATCTAGCACTTCACCCTATCTCTGAAGTGGACAGCTTCTTTGTGAGATTATAGCTGCACCATTTTTTCACCTGAGCGGGCACATACCAGCAAGCAACAGACAACTCCACCTACTGGAGGAGAAGGAAAGCAATCCTGTTTATTTACATTGAGATCTAACATTCCTTTTTTCTGTTTTATTCTCTTTTCTTCCTTTCATTTTTTTTCTTCTTTTTTCTCTCTCTCACTCTTTTCCTGCCCTCACATCCCCAACATTTGTGAAACCAAGTATTTTTAATGCATTAGGAAACGATAGACTGGGATATCTGATCAGTATACTACAGATGTATTGTATAGTCTCGTAACTTCACCTATACATATTTTATTTCTCTTAATCTTTATGTCTCCTTATTAGTTGTACTCTATTTTCTTCCTTCTTATTGGTCTTCCCCAAATCTCTTTCTCTCCTTTCAACTAATAACCAACTTCTTTTGGATTCCTCTTTCATGCTTTCTAGGATCTAATAACTATATCCTCACTTCCTACCACCCTAACATCTTATCCTATACCCCACCCCCAGTTCTCTCTAGCCCACCAGCACAAACTGTTGACCATTATGCAAACCTAGTGTTTATATAGTACATGCTAACTGAACTCATAATTTCTGTATATCGTGACTAAGCCATAAATGTATTTAGGAGCTATTAGGAGCTACTTGGTTTGAAACTATATATTGTTTGTATTGAGATCTGTCAATATTGGTCTCCCCCTTAAAGGAAAGGTATTGGAACCCTGTAGGGAAACTAGAAGCCTATAGGATAAAAACTGTAACAACTTAGATCTGCAGAGCTAGAAGGAAAGATATACAAACAACATGAAAAAAACAAGGGAAGAAAGTGCCCCAAACAAACGAAAATTATTATATTATTAGAATCCATGGTCTGCACAGTGGAAGAATTGTTAGAGAAGGAGTTTAGGATGTACATAATTAAAATGTTCTGTGACTTAAAGAATGATATAAGAGAGCAAGCCCAGTCAGCAAAAGATCACTTTGATAAAGAGATACATAGGCAAATACTGGAAGCAAAAGATTACTTCAATAAGGAGGTAGAGATTCTGAAAAAGAACCAAACAGAAATCCTTGAAATGAAGGAAACAATAAACCAAATTAAAAACTCAAGGAAAAGCAGCACCAACAGATTATATCACCTGGAGGGTAGAACCTCAGACAATGAAGACAAAATATTTAATCTTGAAAATAGAGTTGATCACACAGTGAAGACAGTAAGAAACCATGAACAGAACATCCAAAAATTATGCAATAACATGAAAAGACCAAACTTAAGAATTATTGGGATAGAGGAAGGCATAGAATTTCAAACCAAAGGAATGAGCGATCTATTCAATGAAATAATATCAGAAAATTTTCCAAACATGAAGAATGAATTGGATAATCAAATACAAGAGGCTTAGGGGACATCAAAGGTACAAAATCACAACAGATCCACACCAAGGCACATCTTAATGAAAATGCCTAGCATTCAGAAGAAGGAGAGAATCTTAAAAGCCACAAGAGAAAGGAATCAGATTACATATAGGGGGAACCAATTAGGATCTCTGCAGACTTCTCAACCCAGACCCTTAAAGCTAGAAGAGCTTGGAACAACATATACCAAGCTCTGAAAGACAATGGTTGCCAACCAAGAATCTTATATCCAGCAAAATTATGTTTCAGATTTGATAATGACATAAAAACCTAAACAAAAATTAAAAGAATTTATGGCAAGAAAGCCTGCACTACAGAGCATTCTTGGCAAAATATTCCATGAGGAGGAAATGAAAAACAACAATGAAAACCTGCAAAGAGAGGAACTACACTAAAGGAAAGGCCAATCAAAGGAGGAACCCTGTCAAGTTAAAAACTAAGAATAAACCAAAACGTCTGGGAATACAAACCATGTCTCAATAATAACACTGAATGTCAATGGCCTAAACTCAGCAATTAAAAGACATAGACTGGCACATTGGATTACAAAAAAAAGGACCCAACAATATGCTGCCTCCAAAAGACTGATCTCATAGAAAGAGATAGTCACACTTGAAGGTAAAAGGATGGAAAAACTCTATCACTCACATGGACTGCGTAAACAAGCAGGGGTTTCCATCCTCATATCAGATAAAGTGAACGTCAAACCAAAGTTAGTGAAAAGGGATAAAGAAGGCCATTTCATACTGCTTAAGGGAATCATACATCAACAAGACATAACAATCTTAAATATCTATGCCCCAAATAATGGGGCAGCCATGTATGTCAAACAAACCCTTCTCAACTTCAAGAATCAAATAGACTCCAACACAATAGTACTGGGTAACTTTAACACACCTCTCTCATCACTGGATAGATCTTCCAAACAAAAGCTAAACAAAAACCATAGAACTCAATAAAACAATCAATAATTTAGATGTAACAGACATACATAGAATATTCTTTCCTTCAACAAGCAAATACACTATTTTCTTGGCAGCACATGGACCCTTCTCCAAAATAGCATATGCTATGCCACAAAGTTAGTCTTAGTAAATACAAAAAAATGGAGATACTACCCTGCATTCTATCTGACCATAACAGAATGAAATTAGAAATTAATGCCAGTTTAAAGAAAGAAGCTACTCCAACACCAGGAGACTCAATAATATGCTATTTAATGATGCATGGATAACAGAAGGCATCAGGGAGGAGATTAAAAAACAATTATTAGACGTAAATGAGAACTCTGATACAAAATATCAAAATCTCTAGGAAACTATGAAGGCAGTACGAAGAGGAAAGTCCATTGCATTAAGCTCATATATTCAAAGAAGTAAATGTCACCAAATCAATGACTTGAAACTACATCTCAAAGTTTTAGAAAAAGAGGAACAAACTAACACCAAAAGAAGTATTATACAGGAAATAATTAGAACTAGGGCTGAAATCAGTGAAATTGAAACAAAGGGAACAATTCAAAAAATTGACAAAACAAAATGCTGGTTCTTTGAAAAAATAAACAAAATTGACAAACCCTTAGCTACCCTAATGAAAAGAAGGAGAGAGAAAATCCTAATTACTAAAATTTGTGATGAAAAAGAAAATGTCATGACAGACCCTACTGAAATACAGAGGATAATTAGAAACTATTTTGAAAATTTATAATCCAGTAAAATAGTAAACCCTAAATACATTGACAAATTTCTAGAGACATATGACCTACCCAAACTGAATAAGGGGGACATTCATGACTTCAACAGATCAATTACAAGCAAGGAAATAGAAGATGCCATCAAGAGCCTTCCAACAAAGAAAAGCCCTGGACCAGACAGATTCTCAGCCGAGTTCTACAAGACCTACAAAGAAGAACTAACTCCAATACTCCTCAAATTATTCCATGAAATAGAAAGGGAAGGAACCCTTCCAAACTCATTCTATGAGGCTAGTATCACTTTGATACCAAAACCAGACAGAGACACATCAAAGAAAGAAAATTTCAGACCAATAGCCCTGATAAACATAGATGAAAAAATTCTCAATAAAATTTTGGCAAATTGCATACAAAAACATATTAAAAACAGTGCACCATGGTCAAGTGGGGTTCATTCCAGGGATGCAAGGTTGTTTCAACATACAGAAACTAACGTAATCCATCACATCAATAGACTTAGAGATAAGAATCACATGATTTTATCAATTGATGCAGAGAAAGCATTTGACAAAATACAGCACCCTTTCATGTTCAAAACAGTAGAAAAACTAGGGCTAGTAGGAACATACCTCAACATTGTTAAAGCAATCTATGATAAACCTAAGGCCAACATCATCCTAAATGGAGAAAAATTGGAAGCATTCCCTCTAAAAACTGGAACAAAACAGGGATGCCCTCTTTCACCACTCTTACTCAATATAGTCCTTGAAACACTAGCCAGAGCAATTACATAGACGAAAGAAATCAAAGGGATACAAATAGGAAATGAAGAACTCAAACTATCATTATTTGCAGATGACATGACATGACTTGGAGTATCCAAAATATTCCACCAAAAAATTCATTTGCTGAATAAATGAATTCAGCAAAGTTGCAGCATATAAAATCCATACCGATAAATCAAACGCATTTCTATACATCAGCAATGAGTCCTCTGAAAGAGAAATCAGGAAAACTATCCCATTCCTAATAGCCTCAAAAAGAATAAAATACTTGGGAATCAATTTAACAAAAGAGGTGAAAGAACTCTACAATAAAAACTGTAAGACACTAAAGAAAGGAATTGAAGAAGATCTTAGAAGACAGAAAACTCTCCCATGCTCTTGGATAGGCAGAATCAATATTATTAAAATGGCCATGCTACCCAAAGCACTATACAGATTCAATGCAATCCTAACTAAAATCCCAAAGTCATTTCTTATAGAAATAGAAAAGGCAATCATGAAATTTATTTGGAAAAATAAGAGACCCAGAATAGTCAAAGCAATCCTCAGCAAGAAGAGTGAAGCCGGAGGGATCACAATACCAGACCTTAAACTAAACTACAAAGCTATAGTAACAAAACCGCATTGTACTGTCACCAAAATAGACATGTAGACCAATGGTACAGAATAGAAGACAGAGACTAACCCACATAAATAAGTTATCTTATACTAGACAAAGATGACAAAAACATTCATTGGAGAAAAGATAGCCTTTTCAATAAGTGGTGCTGGGAAAACTGGAAATCCATATGCAACAAAATGAAACTAAACCCCTATCTCTCACCATGCACAAAACTCAACTCAAAGTGGATCAAAGACTTAAGAATTAGACCAGAGACCCTGTGTCTAATTGAGAAGAAGTAGGCCCAAATCTTCAGACTCCTAAAGCGCAAGAAATAAAAGCAAGAATCAATAAATGGGATGAATTTAAACTAAAAAGCTTCTTCTCAGCAAAAGAAACAATCAATGAGGTGAACAGACAGCCTACATTCTAAGAGCAAATTTTGGCCACACGCACATCACAGAGAGAACTTATCTCCAGGATATACAAAGAACTCAAAAAACTTAACACCAAAATAACAAACAACCCAATAAATAAATGAGCTAAGGTGCTGAATAGAAACTTCTCAGAAGATATACAATCAATAAACAAATATATGAAGAAATGTTCAACATTCTAGCAATTAGAGAAAAAAACTAGTCTAAGATTTCATTTCATCCCAGTCAGAATGGCAGCTATCCAAAATACAAGCAATAGTAAGTGCTGGCAAGGATGTGGTAAAAAAGGGCACATTCAAACATTGCTGGTGGGACTGCAAATTGGTGGAACCTATCTGGAAAGCAGTATGGAGATTCCTTAGAAAACTTGGAATGGAACCACCATTTGACCCAGCTATCCCACTCCTTGGCCTATACCCTAAAGACTTAAAAACAGCATACTACAGTAATGCAGCCACTTCAATGTTTATAGCAGCACAATTCACAATTGTTAAACTGTGGAAGCAACCTAGATGCCCTTCAATAGATGAATGAATAAAGAAACTGTGGTATATATACACAATGGAATATCATTCAGCAATAAAAGAGAACAAAATTATGGCATTTGCAGGTAAATGGATGGAATTGGAGAACATCATGCTAAGTGAAGGAAGCCAATCCCAAAAAACCAAAGGCCAAATGTTCTTCCTGATTAGTGGATGCTGATACATAAGGCAGGTAGGGGTGCAGAGCATGGGAGAAATGGAGGAACTTTGGATGGGACAAGGGGAAGGTGGGAGAGGGGAGGGGGAATGGGAGTAGCAAAAATGGTTGAATGAGATGGACATCACTATTCTAGGTGCATGTATGAAGACACAAATGCTGTGACTCTATCTTGTTTGCAATGAGAGAGATGGAAACTTGAGCTCTATATATGTACTATGACTTGAAATGCATTTAAATAAATTAATTAATTGAAAAAAAACAAGGCAAAAATTAAAAAACTAACTTTTAAATGTACCTTTTATATCTATGAGTTCTAGATTTAAATATATATTATTAAATATTTTATTAATTAAAAAATAACAACAAAATGACCTAATGAAACTTAAAAATACTAGAGTACTTAGACATTTTTAACACAATAACTGACACTGAAAACTCAGTGGCAGTATTTGACAGCAGATTAGATGGTTTAAGAAAGAATCAGTGAACAGGAAAATAAATAAGAATGAATTTAAAAGAATAAAGTACAGAGGGACATGAAATTGAAAATATATAAATGCAAGTTTAAGAGACATGGAAAAGGAAGTGAAGAGGTCCAACTATCTATTTAATAAGAGTTCCAGGATATAAGGAAAGAGTAGACAGAACAGAAGCAATAGTTGAAAAAACAATTGCTAAATTGTTTCTAAAATTGATGAAAATGTGAAGTATAGATTCAAATATCCCAAGACATCCAGAGGAAAAGAAATCTTTGTTATGGTGAAAATGTTGAATCCTAATTATAAACCAAGAGCCAAAGATTTAAAAAAGAGATTACTTTAAAAGAGGCTGTCATTAGTTCAGTCAAACTCACCAGGAACAAGTCAGAAGACAGTCCAATAATATAGTAAATCAGTTGGAAGTACATAGGTAAAAATCCCAAGTTCTAAACCTAGGAACAAACACATTTCAAGATTGTTGACAACATTAAGACATTTTCCAGGAAAGCAAAACAAGTGTTGTCTTTGATAAGTGCTATTCTATGTTTTTGAAAGAAATAATTTTTAAGAATAATTTGATACCTAGAATGAAGGTGCATTACTCCAGAAAAGTTGTGCATTTGTGTCTCCATCTAGGAACACTGTTAGTGTGTGACCATAGTAAATGAACTTGAAGTTGAGGAACTCATCAGTCAATACAAACTGGCCTGAAAATCTTTGCAAGGGCAGGTCAGTGGCCACCAGTTTTCAAAAATCATTTGCCCTATTATGGGGAGACAGCCAACATCTCAGTGGGGGGTTCTTCTTCTTGTGGAGGAGGGTGTAAGCCACCTGAGAAATTAAAGTTAATTTCTCACTAATTAAACAATTAGTGAAGAACAAAAGACAAAGAATTAGGTTTAAGGTTTGGAGCACCTGATAGATCCAGTCAATGCAGGAGTTAGGTCTAGACAATAAAAAAATGGCTCCCATTGTTTACTTAAGGGGGTACATCAAAGGACAGGGATAAGGATTCAAGGGTGGAGTCTAGCTTCCTTGATGTCTAGCAGTCAGCAGGTTGGTTGGCATCTTGGCAGGTCACACCCATCTCAGAGGGGCTGCCTGACTACAGCAGGTCACCCCATCTCCAGTCCTGTGTGGGACCTGGGACAGAGCTATATAGGGCTCACAATGTCAGGGCAATCTTACACAGAGGAAATGTCCACTGGAAGTTCCTGGACTCCAGATTCTACTATTTATTTAGGCTACAATGCGTGACAGTCCATACACAGCTCTCTACACCCTTCTCTGCTCAATTGCAAGGCAGGCTTGGGACTTGGAGTTAGGTGGAAGTCGGTCCTATTTCCAGGTTAGTCTTGTTCTGTATACAGGCATTTGGAGGCTGCAGTTCAATGCAAAGAAAGTCTTCTGTTAGGCTTCATATCTGGGTTCTAGAATTTGGTTTCTTTATTTTAGGGCTATTTATATCAAAATTTACATTGGCAAATTCTCTTCAGGCAAGAACAACTTTGATGGTCAATTTGCCTTTCTGGGTCTTCACAAGTCCTTCTAGCTTAACCAGGTAGCTCTTTTATCAACTTCTGGATGTTTTTAGTAAAAATATTAAAAACATTTTTCCAGCAATTGTGTGTGTGTGTGAGAGAGAGAGAAAGAGAGAGAGAGAGAGAGAGAGAGATGTATGGTCATCAAGGGGGATGGTCTAGGCTAAAATACTGGCCCATCACTATAGGAAATTGGAGTCTGCCATTTGAATAATTTTAAAAACGCCACACATGCATACATACAATTTATATTAGGTGGCTTGTTTGGCGTATAAATCAAATCACCAGTGTGATTTTTTTTTATCTGATCCATACAAGACTGTTATAAATACTAGAATAATCATTTTCAATCAGCTATTTTTTATCAAATGTAAAACCTTTGACCACTGACAAACAGAATGAAGCTGCACAAAAGAAGCATGTAAACAAATTAATTCTCTTTTTAAGGTCACCTACAAATTCTGTCCCCATAGCAACACAAGTGCCTCACTAGATTCCTTCCTCTACACCTCATTTTGCCTGGACATGAATTTTTAAAGCAATACCTTAGGCATTAATTTTGTGATTAATTCAATTGCTTTGATGTTAATCCAACTTTCGCTCTAAGAATTTTAAAACACATTGATGAACAGACAAGTAAAACATTGTTGCAAAACTAGTTATTTACAAGAAAATAAAATTGACTGCTTCTGAAATGTCAACAATGCAATGTACAAATAGCATGGTTTTAAATTTAATTGTTAACTCTTACAAAATGATGGGTTCAAATTGATAAGAGCTGTGACAAATGCAGCTCTAACAAATTTAGGAAGATATCACTGTAAAGATTGAATACAGAATTTAAACTGGATCAAAGTAAAAGCAGAAAAGTGTTCCCGAAAATCATTAGGGTAAATTAATTAAAGAACTAAACTCAGGAAATAAGACCAGACCTATTTACCCTTGCAATGAAAAACAGATAGCAAGTTTCTGATGTGTTTTTAATCATTTTTGTTGAAAGTATGAGATGAGTTTTCCATTATCATTTTTAAGGTATATATATATTTTAATTTAACCAATTTTATATTCATTTTATTTTGAATTGCCGAGTTCTTTAATTCAGCATCTGGTAAAAAATACTTAAAAATTTTGATTTCAGAGCTTCAGTCAGATGGGCACAGAAACATTTCTGAAAACAAAATCACAATGGCTGTCCAAAGAGAGCCCCAAGGATGGTTCAAACTTGTGTTTGTTGGTGGTGTTAATACTGGAAAATGTACATTCATGGAACATCACTGGACCAGTGAATTTGAAAAGAAGTATATGGCCACCTTGGGTATGGAAGTCTACCCCTTGTGTTCACTAACAGAGGATCTATTAAGTTAGACATATAGGATGGAGTTGCTCAGGAGCAATTTGGTGGATGCAGAGATGGCTGTTATATCCAAGTCCAGTGTACCATTATAAAGTTTGATATAACACTGAGAGTTACTTAAAAGAATTTGACAGAGATCTCGTATAAGTTTGTGAAAACATCCCCCGTTGTATTACATGACTATAAAGTGGATATTAAACACAGTAAAGTGAGGACAAATGCTATTAGTGTCTTCTCCCAAAAGAAGTCTATGTTAATAATAAGTTCAATAAGTCCTGTGACGTCAGTGGGGCAGTGTGAGTATCACTTGCTATCCAGCTAAATTGAACGAATACTTCATGTTTGGCATGCTGAAGAAGATGAATAGGCTTTGGGGTGATTGTGGAAGTTAAAAAGTTATTCAATTTTTTTGTATCCACATACTGAGCTGCATTGGAATGCAGGTGTCTTCTTCTCAAGTTTCAAATCTAAGACTGCTACAGTCATGTCACAATGTTCTGTTCAGTAGTAGAACTATCGTTCCCATTCCTTTTCATTTAGAGTTAGAATAAAGTTACATTTAGAGTATTTTTTTAAAATTATAATCTGAAAATACATTTGTATTGCTTTTGGTAGGGATTATACAATTGAACAAAGCACATCTTTTATGTGATATAAAGCTTTGAAAGTTTTATAAAAGCCATTTCAAAGCTATTTTCGAGGAAAGTTTAACAATTAAACAGAAAGGGATATATCTATATCTATATCATATATATATATTGTTTTGAATACATTAATGTGGTTTTAAAATGATTTAAATTATAGTCTAAGAACAAAATCAAAATAAACTTTTGAAGACAAGTTAGGATCTATAATAAAGTTACATATACATTTTAGAGCTTGATTGGCTCTTAACACTATTTCAAGATCATCTTCTGGGATAATTGTGTACTAGTTTCTTAAAATTAGAAAGGGGAGAAATAAGGAAAGAGAAGGTCTTAAGAGTGGTCTAAAAGGATAAAAGCTCCACTTTCTGGAATTGTGGCACTTGGGGCAGGGTCCTTGCAGAAGTAGGTGCAAATATAGGAATAATTGAGAATATAAACAAAGGATATGTGGGAGTTCACTGTGCAACTCTTGCCATTTTCCTATAAGTTTGGAAATGTTTTCAAAGTAAAAAAGGATTTGTAAACAAAAAATGCAGGATTAAAATGAAAGGATTTTTATTAGGGGAAATACTTTGGATAGAAAATGGAGAGGACTCAGAAGAGACTGGAAAAGGTATCCAAACACCATGCAAGCCTGGCCCTGAGTGAAGGAGAAAAGAAAGGAAACTGATGAAAGTCCCAATTTACTTTGTATCTAAGAAAGTTTCACCAAAGACATTGGAACCTGACAGTCCATGTTCCCTCATCAATGGGTCTGCTTCAGTACTGCTGTCTCCATCATAGGTTGACTGAGAGCCACCTGTGGGGAACAAGGGCAGATGCTGTGATAGACTCAGACCTAACAGCTGCTCCCTGGTGAATCGGGGCTCTGAGTAGATTTAGCTCATGCATCAGCATAGCCACCACACAGAGAAAGGGACATTTGATAGCAGCAGAGTTTTCTCTTAGAGAACTTTCTTTGGGTGGAACTCCCTGGAAACTTTCTTCACTTAGAAATTCTGAATACCAGAAGATGATCCGGAGGCAGATTTTCATGATATATAGGAAAATGTTCCTCCATCATCATCCTTATAGCTTAGCCCTTAGTTTATATAAATATTTCTTCCATGACACAAGTTGTCCAAAGCAAGTTAGATGCTAAACCTCAAAGACCTGCTCATCTTTTACCAAAAAGTGTTTGGGGGATGTTATAAGTTGGCCAGTGTCATGGTTTGGATATGAGGTGTTCCCCTAAAAGCCTCATGTGTAAGACAATGCAAGAATGTTTAGAAGTGAATGATTAGATTGTGAAAGCTGGAACCTAATTGGTAGATTAGACCACATTAATGGATAAACTGGGTGGCAAATATAGTTAGGTAGGGTGTGGCGGGAGGATGTAAGTCACCAGGGACATGCCTTTGGGGTTTATATTTTGTCCCTGGTGAGCGGAACTTGTTCTCTCTCTGATTTCTGGCTGTCATATCCAGAACTATCTTCCTATGTCACATCCTTCTGCCTTGATGTTCTGCCTCACTTAAGCCCAGAATTAGTCAACCATGGACTGAATGTCTGAAACTGTGAGCTAAAATAAATGACTAGTTGTTCTTGTTGGGTCTTTCATTCACAGCAACACAAGGATGAGTAAAACAGTGTGCCCCCAAAAGTTACAGTGAAATCGTAACATCCCATACCTCATGATATGACATTATTTATAAATAGGGTCTTTACAATATGATCAAGTAAGATGAAGTCATAGGGTCAGCAGTAATCCAATATGGCTGAGGTCCTTATAAAATGTAGAGATTTGGATGCAGAGACAGGCATTCATAGAGAAAAGATGATGTGAAGAGACAGCGATGGAAGATCATGGGAAAGTAGAGGATTGGAATGATGTGCCTACAAGTAAAGGGCTGCCAGGAATTGCTGGCAAGCTATCAGAAGGTATGAGTGAAGCATGAGCCAGATCCTCCTTTACACTCCCAGAAGGAATGAACACTGTTGATAACTTGATTTTGGACTCTGGCTTCCGGAATTATGAGACAATGATTTTTTAATTTAAGCCACCCAGTTTATGGTACTTTGCTGTGGAAGCCCTAGGAAATTGATAGAGGAGAGTTACTCTAGATGCATCTATAAGGGAAGCAATAAAATGATTTAAGTAAATTCATAAAGTGTTAGTGCAAAATGTGGCCTCAGAGCAATGCTGCCCAAAGCTTAGTTTAAATCCTACTAACATTCTAAAAGAACCCTTCACATTGGCAACAAATCAGCAGAACATTCTAGTCCTTAGTCTAGAATGATGAGCAAATCCATACACTTAGCAGTGGCAAATTAGTAATCCTTGATTTATAAGTTGGATAATTACAAACCAAAACTAAAGCATTATTAGGATTGCTGAATCTTCTACTGAACAATTAATTAGACTGCTACCTACTTGGTAAGTCTGTATACACAGATTTTGGAATTCCTGAAATTTTTAAGCAGAGCTAATATTGTTAGATCATAAACAATACTGCATTAAGATGGATATGGTTTTCGATTGTTGCTCTTCTTTCATTGAGGAATATATTTAAAGGATAACAAAGGTTTTAAAAATGATTGATCACTTGTTTTTTACTGGTTAGATTTCTCTGCATTTTTAAAACAGGGTTTTTTCCACTGGCAACTGAGAGCAAATTGGATGGTGAGTCATCAGACTTTGTGTCCCATGTAAGTGGATCATTATTGTTTTCAAAATTTGGTAACCAATCCCTTTGCCCCACTTTCACTCCTTATTGGGCATTTTCCTTTTTATTGATGAAGAAACTGAAGACCAATGTCTGGTTCTGATGTGTATGGATAGTTGATCTCATCTCATTATCAAAAAAAAAAAATTCTTGCTTTGATTAAATATTTTTGAGTATTTTCAAGATAGCAAACTACACTGAGATTTCCTAAAGTAAAATCTTGTTTAATACATTAAACAATGAAACAGATACTACTGTTATTGTACTTGACAGATAAGAAAGTTGAAATTCAGAAACATTAAATGAGTAATCTGATGTCACACTGTTAGAAGCAGCCAAGTTGAGATTTGACCATTAATAAGTTTTCAAAGCTCATATGCTTATTCACTGCACTAGTCTTCCTTAAACTGGACATCCATGGACATCTGAGTTCAACTGTCTTTTTCTCAAGGGTGTACAATGTCTAGGCATGGTTTTTCTTTCATTTTGATAGAAGCACATACTGAAATGCTGGATGAGCACCTTACAGTTGGTTAATATTTATTTTTGCTTTAGTACTTACAACCAAGTGCCTGTCAAGTGAAGGCCAATGAGGGTGGGTGATGTAGCCAATGGATTCCCACAGTGTGAACAGAGCAAAGTTGGAGGAACCAAGTCATCCCATGAAAAGTGTTGGTAAAATCATGTTAGTTACAAAGAACTGCACAATAATTACACCTCATGAAAGTTACCTTCAATCTCTAAAAGTTTATCATTCTAATGGATTGCCATGCCAATCAGCATCCAGGAAACAGATGGCACCATGAAGAGGAAAATAGAGGAGAATCTGCTGAAGAGATTATTTACAAAGGTGTGAACAAGGTTAAGGGAAAACAAAAAGAGATGGAATTTCATGTTCCAGGGCACACAGTGGTGAAAAGTTTGGAGGAATTGGGGAGATAGCTGTTACTGCAATCTGAAAACAAACAAACAACAACAACAACAAAAAACCTATGATCTTTTGTAGGCAGGTATGATCAGGTCTTGGCGACCAAATAACAAGGGTGCCAGACAAATTAGTATCTTGCCCTCACTCTTTATCCCTATCAATGTCTTGCTGGTAGTTCTATCCCTTGAGCTTAACCAGAAGTCAAAGCAAAACTGCCCTTGATGTAGCTTATACAATTCAGCCTCTTTGGATCACACAAATCATGGTGGAACACGCCAACAAGTTGACTTGATGGAGCTAATGAAGACAACCAGTCTACTTGTATTACACAATAATGTATTGAAAAATAACATTTAAATTGATCTTTTATTTTATGGAAAGTATCAGTGCTTATTAATCCTCATTATGAAGAACAAGATCCTAAGTATACCTTTCTTCCCATACAGATGCAGAGAAGTAAGATAATATAACTACCAAATTTCATATTTAAACAAGGGATTTGTGATTTTGTGTTCCACGAACAGTAAAAAAAACATTCTTGTTCATTTGCATTTTAATTTTTTTTTTTAGTGGAAAATTTAAGAGGTTGAATTAAAGTTAGAGAGTAGGTGCTTGTATGTAAATGTGTAATTTCCTGGTTAGCTATTTCAAAATAAAAGGCTAAAAATTGGTGTTGAATGACAAATGATTTCAGAATGACCTTCATTGCCTGGAATGATAAATCTAAGTTAACATAAGGAAAATTCCCTAATTCTGTTTCAAAACTTAAGTTTTCCAAATTTAATGGCATGAGGAAAGCAATACCCAAAAATAGTTCTCAAGAAAAAGATTCAGTAACTTTTGATGAACAAAGGTTTCTATGAACTAAAATGTGGCACAATTGATAAGAAATTTAATGTAATCTTAGGCCAAAGGAAAGTTCAGGGGCTTTAGATTAAGGAAATTAATAATTCCATGGGGCTCTGCACATATTAAATAACACCTGGAATGTTGAACTTCATTTAGGAAGGGTATTGGCAAAACGGTGATCTAGTGATTAAGGATCACAGAACTAAGTTATAAAAACAATTTAAACACCCATTTCCTATAGAGCAGGACACAAACAGGCTCAAGTTCTTTGGTTATGGTTGTTCTTCTGTAGCCCCATGTGCTAGTGTGATATAATGTCTGTGGGGTCCCAGAGATGGGAGTGTTGCAGGGGTTTCTGACCCCTAGGGTGTTATGAATTAGGTCAATAACTACCTTATGAAGATGTTGTGTAGCTATAGCAGCCTGGACTTTTGGGGTTATCAAATGGACAATGTGAGTTCCTTCTCCAAAGCAAAGCTACTATGCAGACTGGAGGTTGCTCCCCTCCATAAGTGGCAAACCTCCCCTGATATGCAATCAGGGTCACAATTACGGGTACTCTGTTCCTCTTTCTATGCTGCCTTCCCAGGCCTCTGAGTCTCATAAGGTTCCAGTCTCTCTCTTGCTAAGTTCTAGCATCCTCTCCCACTCATCTCAAAATGCATCTATATACCTGCTGCTTTGGTTTGTCTTTGTTGAGGTGGAAGCCAGGGCTAGAAACCTCTGGTCAGTCAGCCAGCTAGCAACACTAGGACACAAGACCTGGAAAAGATTTAAACAGGATTTTTAATGGCAAAAATATGAAGCTTTGTGGAAGAGGGTTCCTTGTAGCTCCTGACAGTCACACTACGAGCAATGTATGTACGTGACAGGCAAAAAATTGGGACTTAATATAGAGAACTTCTAAGAAATGAGAGCTGTCCATGGGTAGAAAGCCTTGTCTTAAAAAAGAGAATGGATCTCAATGATGTTCAAAGAAAGATTCTTGCAATGAAGACACAACTGCCTTAAATGATTTTTAAGTTACAATAGTCCATGACTTGATGACAGAAGACAATACTGAAACTGATGTCAAATTGGAATGGCTGACATGAGGTGAGGATGAAATTAAAGAGTTTTAGATTTTAAATAAAAAAGAAGAATTCAAATAATAAAAAATCCAATTATTATTCAATAATACAGCAAAAGAGAAAGTTAATAGGAAAAGGGTCGAAAAGTCCACAGAGAATGAAAGAGAAAATGTATTCTGAGAAATTGTGCTTCTTGGAGGTTATTTGCAATAAGATGAACTCAAAATTTATTTATAGCATCCACTTACTTTACCACTTGTCTTTTATAGCTTCTGATTTAAGATAAACTCCACAGAGAATTTGATGCTTTTCCTATCTTTTTGATGCCAACATACTTGAAACAGCATTCGGAAGCAGAATGATAGCAGGATTAAATGCTTTTGTCAATGTCTCAGAAACACTGGGTGATTGTACATGAAAATTGTCAAAGATCTGATGATGGAAGTTAGAGAGCATGATTTTAAGCAGAATATTTATAGTTGTCATCCAACAGCAAATACATAACTGCTTTTGTATCGTAAAGCCTACTAAATAAGTGAAATATCCCTCTTCCTCAGTATTTTTTTTCATGTCACTTGATATTACAAAGTGTTTGGAAGTAGTTGACCAACAGTGAATTATTGTATTATACATTTGATGGAGAGCATTGATTTGGAATCAAATAAAATTTTCAAAAAAGTAGTAAAGAATTTGAAGTTAAATTCTATAGTAGGAATTTTAAAGCATATTTTTAGTTACTGGGCATTAATGTTGCTTCTTTATTGTGCTTCCATTTTTAAGGATGTAACCCGAAGGACTGGCTTTTCTTTCTTGATTCTCAAGATGAAAATATCCTCAACCAAAACTAAAGGCTCAGCAAGAAGGCAAGTCTTTGCGCTTCTGTGACAAGAATTTTTATCTATCGTTGGGACTCTAGAAAGAAAAGCACAGGCCAAAGAAAACGAGGAAGGCACAAGACAGCTCCACACCTCCTCAGAAAACAAAACCCGCGGAAAAGTCAAGTTACCACAGTGGTAGCTATTTCTTTTCATATTGTGAGAATTCAGTTAGCATAACCCAAAGAGTTGTGGCCCATGGCCAAGCCTGTGAGGTCAAGCAACTTGAAGTCAACACCTGCATAAATAAGGATTTCCATAGTTGGAACTGTGTATGAAGATGAAAATGGACATGGACCCTTCCCTCAAGGAAAATCTAGAGCAGAAAAGTGGCATAAACTCTTGTACAAAGATGATAAGAGAGATGTACAAGGGCATGAAACTCAGTGGAAGGGGAGAAGTTCATTAAAAGAGAATCAAGAAAGGCAGAAGAGATCAAAGAAGTAAAGACTTGAAATGCCTGCTACAGCAGTCACTTGTTTAGTACGCCCAGGGAGCCTCCTGGTATCTTCAGCCATGCATCATCACCTAACACCCCTGCATGGACATTCCAAGAACATTAGCTGAGTTTGAATCAATCTGGCTTCCAAAGAGGACATGAGAAAGTTCCTTAGGACAGCTGACTTAACAGAAGCCTACTTCTTCCAATGAACATTTAAGGCTAGAGAGAGATAGGTGAGTATTAAGGTCTAAGTTACCTAGATGTTATTTATGTGTATTTTAGAGATCAGAGTACAGAAAGAAGGTCCACCACCCTGCTGAGAATGCAGCCTGCGCAAATAATTAAATAAATTTAAACTATTCTAGGTGAGAAAATTCAGAGTGGTAGAATAAAAAGGTTCACTGAAACAAAGGAAACTATGTCATTGAAACAACAACAATAATAAATGTATCCTCTGCCTCCTTGCAAACTTCTCAGGCTCTAGCCAATATACCTGAATGCACTCATTTAATTGAGTAGGATATGCAAAGCATGAGCAATCAATCAAAAGAGCTGGCTGTGACAAGTCTCTGGCTCTAAAGGCCAGATATCAAATTAGAAAGTTTTGTTCCTTCAAACACAATTGGCTCTCAAAGCCATCGGTCTGTTGGTGGTGGATTAGCAGTACAATTTTTACAGCTTATATAACTTAGCTCTAGCCCGAACACTAATACAGATGCAGCTGTAATTCATTGTTTATTAAAGTCTTCAAATATACTGTCGCATTTAGGAAAATAAAGCTACTGATTCAGCCCCTGGAGGACATGGAATATATGATGGTTTTCCCCTAAAATTGGTCATTATTATACAGAGTGATTCACCTTCATCAACAGAACTTTCTGTAGATTTGACCAGGGTATTAGGACACAGCTGTCTACTTGGAGGTGAGTGACCTGCAACCATGGTTAATCACTGAGTGCACACCATACTCCATACACTGTGTTAAGGGCTTCGCTGGATCATGCCATTCAACCCTCCTCTCATCCTTATGCAGTTATGTTGACACCTTATAGATGAGAACACTAAGTCTTAGAACGGTTAAAGAACCTGAGAGGTCCCACAATTGCTAAATTGAAGCTAATATTCTAGTAGGGAAAGACAATTCGTACATAACTAATTATGTTTGATAGTAATAAACATTAAGGAGAAAATGAAACAAAAGGGGCAAAAATAAGTGATAAGGAGAAAATGAAGAAGAGAAAGAGGAAAGGGAACAGAGCATTTCTATTCTTGATGGGGCAGTAGATACAAACGCATGAAGAGGTAGGGGACAAGCTTTTTGTCACTGTAGGCAAAAACAATAATGAATGCAAATGCTCCAAGGGGTAAAATGACTGACTTGTTGATACAGAGCTATGAAGCTGAGGTAGCTAGAGCACAGTGAGCCAGCAAGAGAATCTAGGAGGGGAGTTCAGAACTGAATCAGGACCCAGATAGTACAGACCCTGTAAATCATAGACACAATTTGTATTTTACTCTAAATAACTAGAGAAACCATTGGGAGATTTTTGAGGGATGAATTATAGTGAAGAAACAGGGTGAACAGATAGAAGGTTATTGTAATCTAGGATAACATAGGATGATGCAGGATCTGAATGTTTGATCATCAGTTGAAACCTAACCCATTAGGATGTATTAAGAGGTGGGGCCTATTAGAGTTTGGATCTGGAATGTCCCCCAGAGGCCCATGTGTTAAAGACTTTGTCCATAGCTTCGTATATCAGAAAGTGGTAGAAACCTTTAAGAGGTGGGGCCTAGTAGGAGGTTTTTGGTCATTGTGCCCTTGAAGGGGATTGTGGGATACAGGCTCTTCCTCTCTCAGTTTCCAGCTGTGAGGTGAGCAGTTTCCTCTGCTATGTGCTTTCATGATGAGGTACTTTTGCACTACAGGCCCAGAAGCAGTGAGCCCATGGATTGTTGACTGAAACTCCAAACTGTGAGACAAAAATAAACCATTCCTCTTTTTAAGTGTGTTATCTCAGATTTTTGTTATACTAATGGAAAGCTGACAGAGACCTTTGAGAGATGACTAGGTCACGAAGATAGAGCCCTTCTGCACGGGAGTAAGGCCCTTATAAAATAGGCCTGAGGGAGCTTGTCTGTCCCTTGTGCCATCTATCGGGGAATGGATCCTCACCAAACTGAATCTAGGGGCACCTTGATCTTAGATTTCCCAGCTTCCTCAATCATGAACTAGGAGTTTCTGCTTATTTATAAACTACCCAGTCTATGGTAATTTGTTTTATCAGCTCAAACAGACTAAGACCATAGCATAGACTTAGGTAGTAGCAGCAAAGGTAGGTCATTCTGGCCATGTTAAGCAGGTAGACATGAAAATATATGGTGGTTGTTTAGAAGTCAAGTATGATGGAAAACAGGAACCCAAGTTGACTTTAAGGTTTTCAATTGGAGAATGGAAGGAATAAAACATCGATTTACTGGCATGGAGCAGTTAGTGAGAGAAAGTGGGAACTGGTTGGCTATACGGTGTTTGATTATGGTAGTCTGAACATTTGAAGACATGTGGAGAAAAGTCAATTAGGCAGATGGATATAGGAGTTTGGAATTAGGTAAATTAAATTTGGAATTAGGATTGGAGATATAAATTTTGAGATCATCTGTGTATAGAAAGATAACATATAAAGTCATGTGACTGGATGAGATCACTTTGGGACTGAATGCAAATTAAGAAAATAGATCTCAGAACTGAGTGCATGGATGTTCATCATGAGGCCCATATCTTCAGATGTATGACTTCACCTCCTAAGAAGTACTTATAACTTCCCTTCTGAGCTGAAAAAACCATATGGAATAGTTCCCAACTGTGCTTTGCTCATGAATACCCTAACCTAACAATTTGAAACGTTCACACACACAGAGAGACTACATCTTTCAAGAACTATTAGACATTATCTTCCTTACACTGTATTTAGACCAGGTTTAAGGTAATGGGGAAGCTCAGGGATGTAGGAAAGTATGTTCTATAAGCCAACAAATAAAGATGCTTAAAGAAGAGAAAATGAACAACTGTATCAAATATTATTGATGCACAGACAAAAAGATGAGGACAATCTATTTGGGATATGTCTAAGAACAGGAAAAGAACAAAAGAGAAAAGAGTCAAATGTTTGTACCAGGTTATGCTCCCACCAGCAGTCTTCAAGGGACTACTTTTTATTCACTGCAAAAGAAAAGAAAAAAACCCTCCCTGGATATGGCTTTGCTGAAAAATATCTACATGTCCCTGAATTCTGACTTATCCCCATCCTCTCTTCCTTGACACAAGCCTCAATAATGTCCTCAAGCCTTAAATAATGTCCTGTTTTTCTCCTATTCTTCAGCCATTAATTACATGCGCCCAATTACTCCCTAGCAGTAATCAAATTCCTCTAAGTCATTTATCTTACAAGAGTGGGCCCTTTTCTGCATGCTGATTAATTTTACATTTAGCACTAAGAAGCTGCTTCACTCTAAGACTATCTAGATTAAAATGTCATCCACTGCATTTTTCAGTCTTTCCTAGGTATTCACCAGTGATGTCAACCAAATCATATTTGTTGTTGAAAAGGAAAGTACATTTCTTTTTAGATTTTCATGGCAAATCGTAATTCTTGATGAAGACATTCTGGACAAGACACAAAGCGTCTTTGAATGCATAATGGGATTTTGGTCTGCTATGTGGTTAATTCTTTTAGTAGCAATAAAATCCTTCTATGTCAAGTAGAATACAGTTCAGTGATTTAAAAAATAGTATTAGCTCTCATTTCCCTCACAACTTCATAATTGTTAGGGTTACGTTTTTCTACTACATAGCATAACTGAGACTACATGTCAATTATTTATTCCTAACTTTATTTTTCAAAACAGGAAACTGGGCCTTAAACCATACCAAAAGACACACATAATGACAGATAAGAGTGAGGCTCCGGTAGCAAACTGCCTGAGTTAGAACTCTCCCTCCACGCTTCCTAGCTCTGTGACTTGGGTCATTTTGTTTGTCTTCCTTTGGGCACAAAAATCTTGCATAGCTCATTCAGTTATGAAATTAAATGAAATGACAAAGGCAAAACCCTTCATTTGGTGCTTGGAACATAGTAACTACTCAACAAATACCTTCCATTCTTAGGTAGACTACATAAAAGCAAAAATTTGTTCACCATATTTTCCCTTGCTGCTCTTTTCTCAGGCCAGGATATCTTTAGACCTGTCATAACAGCAGAGTTCATGCCATTCTGGACAAATCTTGCCAGAGAATGAAAATGGAAATGAAAATCGGTTTGAACTCTGTGCTTGATCCAATGATGATTTAATTTCAAACAGGAACATTTCTTCCACCCCCCGTTCATTTACTCATTCAGGAACCCTGGTGAGACCTTCACAGGGCAAATGTCCTGGTGAATGCTCTCTGATGAGAAGAGCTCCTTGGAAGGCAGTGGCTGAACCTGCCACAATTGATTGCAGTGTTCTTCCTGATTGTAGGGGGCATGAAGAAACATCAGCAATGTGGCAAGACAAGGATGAGAACTTAAAGACTCACAGCTTTTCTAAGGGGACCAGAGGCCTCACCCTCTGGCCACTATACAGTATACCTTCCCTTTGGGAAAGCTTCCCTACAGAGATCCTCAGATTTGCTTCTGCAGAGCTTTGTACTGTTATTAACTATTTTGAACGCACACAAAGCACCTCCACTGGGGTGGTGTGTAGGCTAGATTTGCAAGACTTTACTCGAAGTGCTTGTTTTATCCTAGTTTTATTTAATTTATTTTTAGCTACTGCAACTTTCTCTTTTTATATGAAAGGGAGGAAGTACCAGAACAAGGGAAATGATTTAGAAGAAAGTTTTTGACATAAATATAGAAGACAAAAATGCCTTTTATGTCTCTAGTTATTGCAGCATGGGTCATTTCTATTTGGGAACACAGATGTTCCAGAATTGACTTTGATGGAACAATCCTAAACTGAGCTACAAAAATCAGAATGCCGCATTTCCCAAACTTACTTCCTTGAAAAGGCTGCAGAACACTGCCTTGGCAGAGACACTTCTGAGAAACTTGTAATATAAAACCCATTCTGACTTTTAAAAACATTTAATGAAATTTTTTAATAGAAGTTTTAGACTCACAGAAAAATTAAGAAGATAGTACAGAGAGTCCCTCTGTATTCCAAATCCTGTTTGCCCTATTATTGATTTGTTAGTACTGACAAAGACTCCTTGATCAAACTTTACTCAGGTTCCTCAAGTCCTCTTCTCAACTAGGCTTTGACCTTCAAACTCAATGTTGTCTTGGACCTGCATCACCCAGTTTTAGCAAGAATCATTAATCAATTTAGAGGGAATCCTCCACCCTTAATCTGATCACACTTAATATCTGGTCAAATTCCGTATTTCCAACCCTTGATATCTGATCACCCTGGTCTGCCTTAAAGAATCTTTTCCAAGTAGTTTAGCAATACCCCCTATCCTTGCAATGATCCATCTATGGACTGAGACCTCTGAAACTGAGCCCAAAATAAATTTTTCACCTCTAAGTTGTTCTTGTTAGGTATTTGGGTCACAGTGAGGCAAAGGCTGACTAAAACAATATATGTGTTATGTTCAATTTCTCTTGCCAGAGACTATATTCTTCTTTGGGACCTGGATCTCTAAAATGATTTTTGTTTAGTTGAATATTTTTAAGTTCACTCTCTGTGCTATAAAATTCTATGGGTTTTAAAAAAGGCAGAATATATTTACCATATAATACAGCACAGGTTCACTACAGTAAAAAAAATGCCCTGTGCTCCACCTATCAAACTTTCCCTTTTTCCCATTGGTCCCCTAGCAACTACAGATCTTGTTACTATCACTGTATTTTAGCTTTACCAGAATGTTGGAATCATACAGTGACAGCTTTACACATTGGCTGCTTTCACTTGGAAATATGCATTTGAGTTCTATCCATGTTTTTTCATAGTCTGATAGCACATTTATTTTTATCACTGAAAAATATTTTATTGTTCAGAAGTACTATTATTTATCCATTCATCATTGAAGGGCATCTTGATTATTTTTAGTATTTGGTAACCCTAAATAAAGCTACTATAAGCATTCACGTGTAAGTTTTTGTGTAGATATACATTTTCAAGCCAGAAGTATGATTGCTGGCATGTTTGGTAAGACTATGTTTAATTCTGTAAGAAACTGCCAAAATGTCTTTCAAAGTGGTAGTGCCATCTTGCATTCCCATCTGCAATGAATGAGAGTCCCTGTTTCTCTGCATCTTCCCCAGCAATTGGTTCTGCCAGTTAACTTGTATTGCAATCAGTCTAATAGGTATGTAGCAATATATTAATTTTATTTTAATTGAAAGTTTCAAATAACAAATGATGTTGAACATCTTTCCTGTATATCTTCTTTGGCAGGGTGTCTGTCAGACTTGTTGGTAAATTTTTAATTGTTTGCTTTCATATTATTGAATTTTAAGTGTTCTTTGTATATTTTTAATACAGGTCATTAGATATGCACTTGCAAATATTTCCCTCAAATCTGTGTCTTGTCCTTTGTTCTTACAGCAGTGTCTTCATAAAGGAGGTTTTCATTTTAATGAAGTCCAAATTATCAATTTTTTATGGGTCATGATTTTTGTGTTGTATCTAAAAACTCATGACAAAACCCAAGATTAACTATTATTTTCTTATATGATAGTTTCTAGGAATTTTATAGTTTTGCAATTAGTACCTATGGGCTATGACCATTTTAAGTTAATTTTTTGAAAAGATGTAAGGCCTGTATCTATATTGAATTTTTTATTTATTTTTAATTGACATATAATATTTGTATTTATTTTTGGATTATAAGGTTATAATTCAATATTCATATACCATATACAGTAATCAAATCTGGGTAGTTATTATTTTTATTTCCTCAAATATCATCATTTCTATATTTTATAAACCTTCAAACTTCTATAATTATTTTGAAATGAATAATTAATTCTTGTAGACTATAGACATCCTATTGTTATATAGATGATTCTTTTTTTTTTTTTTTTTTGCATATAGATGTCCAATTTTTCTAGTACCATTGGCTGAATTTTTCTTTCTCCACTAAATTGCCTCTGTTGAAGATTAGTTCACTGTAATTTGTGGGTCTGTTTCTGGGCTTTCTATTCTGCCTGTTGATCTATGTGTTTATCCTTTCACCACTACCACAAAGCCTACATTGCTGTAGCTTGAAAGTAAGTCTTGAAATCAGTGAGTATAAATCTTCCAACATCATCTTTCCTCTTCAGTATCATGTTGACTATTCTAGGTTTGTTTGCCTTTCCTTACAAACTTATGAATCAGTTTTCCAATACCTACAAAACAGCTTGCTGCAATGTTGACTGCGAATTGCATTAAATCTATAGATCATCTTGGGAAGAACTGACATCTTAATGATATTGAGTCTTCTAATCTATGAACACAGAATAACTTGCCATTGATTCAACTCTTTTTTGATTTCTTTTATTAGAGTCATAATTTTCTCCATATAGATTTTATATTTTGTTAGATTTATAGACAAGCATTTCTTTTTGTTGTTGTTTTTCTTGTTGCTATTATAAATGAAATTTCTAAATTTCAAATCCAATTGTTCATCACTTGTATAAGAAAGCAACTGACTTTTGCATATCAACTTTGCAAACTGTGACCTTGGTATTCCCACTCAATTTTTCTAGATTTTTGTTGATTCTATGGGCTTTCTAATATAGGTAACCATGCTATCTGCAACCAAGTGTAGTTTTACTTCTTCCTTCCCAATATAATTGTTTTTATTTCCTTTCATTGTCTCATGATACTAGCTAGTGCTTGTAGTGCATTGTTAAATAAGAGTGGTGAAGGTGTCTCTTGGTTGCTATCATGGTAGGAGAAAAGCATCCAGTTCCTTACCAGTAAGTATGATATTAGCTGTAGGGTTTTTGTAGATCATCTTTGCTTTTTATATTCTATGTTTACCAAACTTCTTTGATCATGAGGCCCTTTGCTTGAATTAGAACTATAAATATTCACATAACAATGGTGTTCTGTGGAACACAGGAAAAACTGCATTATAATAATAATTGTTCAGGAGTAACAAGTCAAGTTTACCTACAGGGGAAAATATGATTAATTATAGGGAGTGATGAGAGAAAATATTGGAATGATACCACTACCTGGTTGCCAAAACAATTTGAACTGGTACATGAATACCTAGGATTTTATATTCATGGTTTCTAACCCATATGTTCACCTCATTCATTCATAAAATATGTTGTCAGAATTAGTAAGTTATAGGAATACAAAGTAAACAAGACATAATTCTTGCAATGGTGAATTTATATAGTCCAGTGGAAAAATAGTAATTATTTATCCTCAAGCAGCCCACCCTTTTGTATAGAAAAAGCACGTGCCAAAATTTCCCCCAAACAGGACTCTTCAGGATAACTTTATCAGTCTAACTTCAGAAACAGTTGACTTTTCCTGGGACTTTTTAATCATGAAATATTTTAGACATTTTTTTTAAAATTAAGCCCCATTATCTACAACCTACTTAAGAAATAAAACATGACAGATATTCTGAACCCTGTTAGTACACTCTCAACAACTGTATTCAAATTCCTGTCCCTCATTCAAGTAACTACTATTTTGAGTCAGGCACTTATCTTTTCTGGACCATGCTGAATAACCATGTATTTCTAATAACGCATACTATTCAGCAACATATGCAGATTATATAAACAATTTCATAGTAGACACAGCTTTCTATAACTTCCTTTTTCCCTCTATATTTGTGAGCCATATCCATATTGGTAGACAGAGCTCTAATTCATTTTTTTTCCCCAGTACCGGGGATTGAACTCAGGGGTACTTGACCACTGAGCCACATCTCCAGCCCTATTTGTTTTTTATTTAGAGACAGGGTTTCACTGAGTTGCTAGTGCCTCGCTGTTGCTGAGGCTGGCTTTGAACTGTCGATTCTCCTATCTCGGCCTCCCAAAGTGCTAGGATTAAAAGCATGTGCCACCGTGCCCATTTCTAATTCATTTTTACTACTGAATAATGTTCCATTATGTAAATATGGCAATGTAAATGTTTCTATTCTCCTGTTGGTGACATTTAGATTGTTTGCAAATTATGAATATTTAAAAATATATGTGCCTGAGTTTCACTCAGGTGTACTCCCAGAAGCAACTTCTGCCTGGAAGAAGACAGGCAACTCCATCTTTCCTAGTTTTTGTCAAATTGCTCTTCAGAGTGGTTACCTACTTTTTATTTCTATCACTATTGCCTGAGTTCCTCTTACTTCACATTTTTGCCAATGCTTTCCCAATCTGATAGCTGCAGCTGAAATGTGGTGTGTTATTTTTAAGTTCATTAGAAATATTGAACATATTTTTATGTGTATATAGACCATGAATTTTTCCTCTTCTGTGAATTTCCCACTCAAATCTTTGCCACTTTCTCCGTTTGGTATTTTTTTTTAATCCAAATTTTCTGGATGCTATCTAATCCTTTGAAAAATAGACTCCAAGTACTTTTCCCAATATATTCTTGACTTTTGGCTTTGTTGATTTATATGTTGTGATATACACAAGTTTTAAATTTTATGTAATCACCTCTATTACTCTGTCTTGTTAAAGAAGTCTTTAACTTCTTGTTAAAGAAGTTTTTTCTTGCACTTAGGTCATAAAGGTATAATCCTATATTTTCATTTAAAGCTATTAAATGTTGATCTCACATTATATATATATATATTTTATATATATATATATACATATGTTGTATATGGACTCAATATCTTTTTTTAATTAATTAATACTTACATGGTGCTAAGAATTGAAACTAGTACCACACATGCTGGGCAAGCACTCTACCACTGAGCCACAACCTCAGCCCCTCACATGTAGTTTTTATTCCACCACCTGGAATTAATTTTGTATAACTTATTTTGAGACTTTTTTTTGTAGATTTTCTAGAACTTTGCCAAACTGGTAACTGTGTTAAACATCCAGTTTTTATCACAGTATATTATTAGTTAGTATAATTGCACGGTAATTCTACATTAACAAACCACCCTAAACCTCATTGGCTCAAAACAGTAACATTCACACTTCTGGGTTGTAGGTCAGCTGGGGTATCTGGAGTGGTTGAAGAGGTGCTGTTCAGAAGGTACTGGTGGCTCTGTTGACAGCTCTGTTGACTTCAACTGGCTTGTGGCTACCCTTGCATGTCAGAAGATTTAAGCTGAGCTGGGCTGGGTAGCTCTATCAAGTTACTAGTCTCTGAATTGGCCAAAGAGCTCTGCTTCAAAGGACTCATCTTGACCTTCACATGTTTTTTTGTTTGGATGTGAGGGGTACCCCCAAAACTCATGTGTGAGACAATGCAAGAAGGTTTAGAGGATAAATGATTAAATTATAAGAGCCTTAACCCAATTAGTGAATTCATCCTCTGTTGGGGATTAACTGAGTGGTAACTGAAGACAGGTAGGGTGTAGCTGGAGGAGGTGGGTCCCTGAGGGTGTGCCTTTGGGGTATATATTGTGTATCTGGTGAGTGGAGTATTTCTCTGCTTTCTGATCATCATGTGCGCCACTTCCCTTCACCACATTCTTCCACCATGATGCTCTTCCTCCCAGGGAATGGAGCAGGCTTTCTGTGGCGTGAGACCTCTGAAACACTGAGTTTCAGTGTAAACTAAGTAAACCCTTCTTCCCCTAAAATTGTTCTTGTCAATCCTTTTAGTCATGGAAGCAAAAGCCAACTAAAACAACAGAAGGACAAGAAATAGATTTATCATATATCCCTTCTAAGTCCTTGTGCATCATCCCTACCAGATTCTCATTGATCAAAAAATAGGGCATGGCAGAACTCTAAGTCAAAAGGCAAGGAAGTACACTCTCACTTTTGTGAGAAAATTGCATATTTACATGGCAAAGACTGCATACAGGAAGGAGTGAAAATGTTGAGCCAATATTTCTATCCACCACAACATAGCCTTCTAATATATTGTTTGGCTTTGTAAGATGAAAAAAAATCTTATTTATTAAATGCATAATTTTAGAATTATCCTTTTGTTAGTATTGTAACAGAAACATTTTCAAATAATATGCTCATTTCTTTCTCTCATCATGAAAAATATGCACAAAGTGGTTACTGCCAAAGCATCCATCACAGGAATTGCCCAAGAGATTTCTTAATTAAACCCTGTATTTTTGGAAAAAAAATTTATGTTTCAAGAACTCCTTGACACATTCAAATAAACGGTGTCCCTATGGCTATATCACTCTGAGTTCAGTCGGGGAAACAGTCACTGTGACATAGAAATGGGAGTTTGATATGGGAATTTGAGTATTGATAAGGGAGTGAAGGTCTTAAAGGATCAAAGTATGGATACAAAAGAAACCAAAGTATGGGAAGCCTAAGAAATCTCATGCATTTAGATACCAAAGTGAGACTACAGTGTGGGAGTTTATGGAGAAATCAGCAAAACAGAGAGGACTGTCAAAGCTACTGAGTCGGACTACTGATCCATCTGACTGCCATGATCTCCTGAGAATAACAACATCTGCTTTACTTCTTCTTCCTAAATCTCAAGTGAATTACTCTCACTAAAAGATTTGGAAAAGCATAGGCCCTAGCATTAGACAAGGATGGTTGGTGCTGGGTAACAATAAAGAATCCAGGAAAATGGACACAACTGATCCTTGCAGAGTCATTATCAGTACAAAGCATGTCATTCCACAAATACAACCAGCCCAGCATCTATTTTTTAAACATTATTATTTGAATTGCAAATATTTATGGAGCACGATGTATGATTGATACATGTACATACACTGATAACATCGATTCCTAGCAGGACATTTTCCAAATATAGTCCAAAGACTCTTTGACTTACTTGATTCATTTTCCAAACATACTTAGTCTAAGAATAAGATATCACTGACAGTAGCCATAAAAAAATACAGTAATGCATACATAAAGCCTTTCACAGAAAATATCTTAACCACATTAAAAGACCAAAAAAATTGAATAAATTGAGTGGTACACCATGTTTATGCATGATGGGCTGGCTAATATATAGTAGAGGTCAATTTTCTTCCAAATTAATCTGTAAATTCAACATGATAGCAATAGGAAGCACAACTAAAGGGATGAAACAAAATCATTCTAAAGTTTATATGGAATAAAAGATAAAGTATAGCTAAGCCAACTTTAAAAAAGAACAGTCCCAGTCCCAGTAGACTGGGACTGTTCTTTTTCAAACTTGTAAATGTAGTAAACTGTAGTAAAATTAACATATTACTAAACCATGGTGATTTTTCATAAGATATGACATTGATCCAGAAACAGAAAATGGACTTAGACTAGTGGAACATCACAGAAGAAACAGAAATAGAACCATGCACATATGAAAACTTGATATACAACAAAGCTAGTCCCACAAAGCAAGAAGGAAGAGAGGCAGACATTATTTTTTGTATATTTACAATCATATCTGGCCTCATAATTTTTAATGTTATATACTATGACTCCCAAATTGACATCTCATCTCAATAAATAGTAATTAGATTCTTCCAATTGCCCAGGTCAAATAATCTGGGAGTTATCCTGCCTTCTTTCTGTCACATTTCACAAAGACCAAATATTCTGAGATTCTACCTTTGAAACACATCTAGAATCCAGCTACCTGTCAGGACCTCCCCTGTCACCACCTCTATAAAAGCCATCCTTCTGTTGTCCTTAGATTATTGCCACAGTATTCTGTCTTGTCTCCTTTCTTCTACCTCTGACTCTCTTCAGTCCATTCTTAGCCTGCTTGCCTGCTTGCCTTCTTTCCCTCCCTCCCTCCGTCCCTCCCTCCCTCTCTCTCCCTCTCTCTTTCTCTCTTTCTCCTTCCTTCCTTCCTTCCTTCCTTTCTTTCTTCAGAGGATTGAACCCATGGGCACTTAGCCATTGAGCCACATCCTCAGCCCATTTTTATTTTTTATTGAGACAACGTCTCAATAAAAGGTCAGTTACTGAAGCTGGCTTTGAATTTGCAATCCTCCTTCCTCAGCTTCCCCAGCCACTGGGATTACAGGTGTTAATCACCATGCCCAGCTTTAGTTCAATCTTAATTTTTAAAAAAATCCAAAATATTAAAATGCAAGTCATACCTTGACCTTCTTCTGCTTGAAACATCCCCTGACTTCTTGTTTTCTCTCTGACTAAAAACCAACCAATGGACCTACAAGGAAGTGCGCTGACTACCTGACCCCTCTCTCACCTCATCTCCTACAATTTCCCCCTTGCTTGCTGTTCTCCTAAAACACTGAGCCTTTCTTTTATAATTAGAATGCACCGGGCACACTCCTCCCTCTCTAATGCTGATGTCTTCTGTCTGTGCAGTTTCTCTCAGATATCTCACTGGCTTCCCCTCTTACTTTCTTCAAATAGTTTCTAAAATATCCTCCAAATAAGGCCTCATTTTGAACATCCAATAAACAATATAACTTCCTTGATACTACCTATCCTTATTTTTGTGTTTTATTGCATTTTTGTCCTTATTCCTTATTACTATCATGCATATTACATAACTTGCTTCCTTGTCTGTTTTCTCTTCCTGCTAGGATATGAGGTATTTGACAGCAGGATTTATCTGGTAGTTTATTCCCTATTTTCCAAGTGCCTAGAATGCTGCCTGGTACATAAGAAGAACACAATAAATATTTATCAAATGAATGAATGAATGAGCAAATGAATGAAAACACACTGAATGCTTTTAGTGTCATAGGCTAATCTGTTAGTTTTCAATGAACTCCTATCGAAACCTCTTTTGCAAGAAAAAAAAGATAAAAAAGATGGTTTGTATAGTTGATGGTGTTACAAGAAACTAGCTTGCCATATGGAGAAAAATGGAGCAGGGCCTTTTCCTTTTTAATCTCATGCCAGCTGAGCACTAAATGAATAAAGATCCAAACGGAGAGATAGAAACACACAAAGGAAAATGGGAGAGAATATATTTTTGACCAAGTTTGTGGGAAAATCTAAAACTATCATTCAAATAACTGTACACTTTAAAAAAAATGAATATGATTTCACCAAAACCATGGATTTCCTCAGGAATATTTATAAATAATGTGCAGATGGAAAGATTTGGAGAAGCTATTTGCAATCTTTAAAACTAATAAGGAAATAATACTTAGATTATATTTTTAAAAGATCTCTTGACAACAAAGATAAATGAAGGAAGTATAGTAGGAAACTAAGGAAAACCCAGTTGAATAACAAAGCCAGGTAAGATGTTCAAAATCACAATTAGTAGAAAAATGCTTTAAAAAAATGAAAAATCAATTTATACCCAGTAGAATCGCAAAAATTTTATGAAAATGATAAAATCTAATGTTGAGGGAGTGTAGAGCTGAACACTTGTAATGTTGCAAATGGGAACAATAATTAACTGAGCCAGCCAGGCCAGAAGGCAGTACGGCACTGTTCAGAGAGATCAAATATTTGTATGTTTTATGAAGCAATAATCCCACTCCTGGATAATTATATCCCAAGAAACTTCTCTCAGAAGGATAAGTTCATTGTGATATTGTTTATAATGATGGGAATAAGGGGTATGCTCAATGTCTATTTCTAAGACAAAGGATTTGTAAAAGGAGGTAGGTAGTTGCATACTATAGAATATTATGTAGCTCTAAGAAGCAACAAACTATAATAATGTGAAAGGACCTTAAAGACAATGTAAGGAGTGAGTAAATGATTAGAGATTTATAGTGCAATACTATTTCTGTAAATTGAAAGCAAACACATCCAAATTAAAACCATATATTTTACAAAGGTATGTATATATTGTCATGCATCCCTTAACAACAGGGGCACAGCCTAAGAAATAAATCATTAGGCTATTTCATCATTGTGTGAACATTATCGACTATACTTATGCAAACCTAGACGCTACAGATCCATCAAGAGGATGTAGCCTCTTGATGCAATGAAGAGACACAGTAAACATGAGGTGTACAAGGCTGCTGCTGGTGTGACACAGCAGTTTTATACTGAATTTTTTTTAAGTCGAGGGAGTACAGTCTAAAATAATAAGTATGATGATACATAAACCAATAAGTCATTTATTATCATTATCAAGTATTATGTACTATATATAATTATATCTGCTATAGTTTTATAAGGCCAGCAGCACAGAAGATGAATTTATACCAGCCTCACAACAGACACTGAGTGATGTATCTTACTATGATGACATTACAAATATGACAATTTAAGGGATATTTCAGCTACACTGTTTTAAATGTGTTCCATCCTTGATCCAAACATCATTATCTAGTGCATAACTGTATTTACCAATAGAAAATATATAAATAGGTGCATGTACGTACAAAGAGAAAAAATAAAAAGGCACAAAGCTTTGCAAAAATCAATTATGACAATGTTATATGTATTAAAGACTAGGATCAGCTCCACTCTCTGCCTGAGTTCCAATAGTTAAAAATGAGAGAAATATAAACTGTGTACAAATTCCATAACCCTGAGGGTTTGCAATAACAAAATCAAAATACCATATAATAACAAAACATTTCTGATGCAAGATTAGAGACTAGAACAAAAGACTGAATCTAATCTAATAAACTTTCTCTGTCATTGATATGCTTTATCTATAACAGACCAAGATTTTACAGAATTAATTCCCCCACATCCCAGGTTTTACAGTTTCAATCCAGGCACAGTTCTTTGTAGCATGACAGAGGCAAAAATGGGCTTGCTAATTAATGCAGCCTCAGGAGACAGTACTGCTTAGCAAAGGCTGTCTCCTGCGGGGTATATAGACAAACTTACTCTCATGCTAATGAGATTATCTGATAAAATGTAACTGATTGGTGCATTTTTTTATTCTGATGTTCAGACACATTCTGATGGTATTTTTAATCTTCCATGGTCTATTGACTCATTAGTTTTTGCATGTGTTTTTTTTTGGGGGGGGGAGTACCAGGTATTGAACTCAGGGGCACTCAACCACTGAGCCACATCCCCAGCCCTATTTTGTATTTTATTTAGAGACAGGGTCGAATTGAATTGCTTAGCACCTTGCTAAGTTGCTGAGGCTGGCTTTGAATTCACAATCCTCCTGCCCTAGCCTTCCAGAGCCACTGGGATTACAGGCATGAGCCACTGTGTCCCTCATTAGTTAACATAATGACAGACTGCTGAAGATTTGAATACTAAAGCTTGTCTATGGTGCCTTCTTAAAGAAGTTCATTGCTTAGTGCTTGTCTGTAATCCAAGCAACTGGGGAGGCTGATGGAGGAGGATCACAAATTTGAGGCCGGTCTCAGCAACTTAGTGAGACTTTGTCTCAAAATAAAGAATATAAAGGACAGGGGATGTAGCACAGTGGTTAAGTGCTGCTGGGTTCAATTCCTAGTACTGAAAAAGAAAGAAATTCATTGCTAACTCTTCTCTCTTGGTCCCTCTTACTAATTTCCAGTAAGAAAAATACAAGAAATAAAATGGCAAAGACTAGTTATAATCCTGCCTTACAAAACTCCATCTGCTTTACTGCATTTGTGTTGACGTCAGAGTATTCAATAAATATTTGCCACCTAAACTAAAAGGAAAGAATATTGGTCCACCCAAGACAAAAAGAATTTTTAAAATTCCATTGTCATTCACCAGTCAGATCTGAAGAGGTAAGTTTAGTTCAAAAAGTCAATTTTTGAGAATAAAGACTTGGACAAATGTATTCCTATGCAAAGGAAAATGAACATGGTAGTATGGAGTCTGGAAACTACATTAAACAGGACCAAAGAAGAATTCTAATATTTGTGTGCACACATTTTTAAAATGCAATTGTTTGGGTTCTGTTCTTATCAGGGTCTCCAAAGATCTGCCCTGTTTATAAATCTCACATGTTCTCAAATAGAAAGAGAATTCTTTCAGTCTTTATAGTAGATTGCAGGAAGATTTAACTATGACATTAGATAGTTATACTAAGTGACACCAAATGGACTCCTATATCCCTGAATTTCAATCCATCTGTGAAAATGTTTTTAATGTGTAAAGGGAAATGAAGATGCTCTGTTTAGTAAAAGGCATATGCACTTGGTTTTTAAATCACTTTTTTTTTTTTTGGTTCCAGATGGAATGAGATAAAAGGAGTTTTTACCATCATTGTGGATCCTTTTACTGCTAGCTTGACTCTGTTGGACACATATTACTGAGACTTCAATATCTGCAAAAACCTAAGAAAACAATCTCAGATGAGTCACTTTTTTTTCTTTTGTAATGACAGAGGCTTAAGCTGAAGGTCCAAAGCAGAAGAAATATATTCGAAGCAGGGGCTATAGCTGTAATAATGTAGAGTATATTTCTGAAATTATCTGTTTCCCCTTTCTTTCAAGCCCTTCGTCTACAGTGCCTGGAGATGGGAGCATAAGTGTTTTGTATTAAGAGCATGTGAGCCTATTGTAAAGGCCAAACTGGCTTTTTAAGCTGGTTTACTCATACTTGAATATACATGAAATGGCAAATATGAGATTTACATTAGTGACAAAAATCAAAGAGATATACAAAAGGAACACTGTTTCTGGATCTTTCCTTTCAGAAAGAGGATGTTTTGGAAAGCAAAGCCTTTGTGCACAGCCAGTACCAAGGACAGAGGTTTGGGAGACAGTTTTCAAGCCAGTAGGCAGATCAGAGGATCAGGCACACTGTTGACTCAAAGTCTCATGAGACTTGTAGGTTTAACCTCAAGGTTTTTTCATCTATGTCAAGCTATTTGCAGGGCCCAGCTTTTAATCTGGCATCTCTCTAAATGCATTTCATTCTCTGTCAAGTTTGAAAATATTCATTTTGTCAGCTTTTATGGGCAACCTAGCAAGGAAGCAGCTGCTAACTTCTTTATATATGCCAGACAACAATTCAGCAGAGGTGGTCTCCATCATTTTGCTGGTAGAACATTCTTATTTCTAAAATGAATAAATAAGTATTTTGAGACATACCAACTGATAGACCTTTATTTATGCATTTATCTATGGAAGAAGTAAGATAATAGGAACAGAGAATTCTCCATTAAGATATTGCCTGAGCCAGAACAATCTTTGTGGGGTTTTTTTGGGTTTTTTGTTTTTTTGTTGTTGAATTAATGGAACAGTGGTTTCTAGTACTACTATTTTCCTGGAGACATTTTAGAAATTTTTTAAATTGTCACAATGATTAAGGAACCACAGTTTATTAGTTGGGTCCTGCAGTGAATTGGACAGTTTTATATATCATAGAATTGTAGCTTACTCAACTTTTGAATGTACCATTGGACTTGCTTTTGAGTGAAAACTTGTTATTAATAACCCAAGGTGAGAACCTAACTCCATCTTACACATAAACACAGAATATATTTTGCATAATTTTAATGTACATTGAAATTTCCAAAAATTTAACTACCATAAAAACAAGAGAGGCCTTCGATTTGTTTAGGCTTTTCAATAATTATTTCAGAAAATCATGTAACAGTTGGCATCTCTCTTTCTGGTACCACCTGTGATATTCAGAAAGATCCTACCTCTGATCCTAAGCCTCTGACTACTTTGCTTATGTATTACAACATATTTCATTTAAAATTGTTTCCTGTTTTGCCTTAGATTATAGTTGGGATACCGTATTAATTGGTATTTGATACTAATCCTTAGTCATGTACATACTGAAAATTTTTTCCCCAGTTTATGGCTTTTCTTTCCATTTTCTTAGCAGCTCTTTTTTGAAGAATGTGATTTTTAATCTTGGTGGGCCTAATTTATGATTTATTAATAACTTTTTATATTCCTGTCAAATCTGCCTATCCACACTTCCCAAGGATATTCTCTTTTAGAACTTTTATGATTTTAGTTCTGGCATTTAGGTGTATGTATATATATATATATATATATATATATATATTTAAAATTAATTTATGTAACACATGACGTAGAGATTGTTATTCTTTCCTTTTTCTGTGTAGATACTGAGTTGTTCAAGTACCATTATTAAAAATACAAAGATTTTACCATTGAATTACCTTACAGCTTGTTAATAATCAGTTGATCATATACATCTTTCTCTCTCTGGACTCCTAATTATGTTATGTTACTCTGTTTCTTACACAAATACCATGTTATCTATTGAGGGTTTATATTATCTTGATGTTAAGTGATATAGTTTATCTAACTCTATTCTTTTCCAAAATGTTTCAGCTAGTTTAGGGCCTTTATATTTCTATATAAATTTAAGAACCATCTTAGTTTCTACAAAAAATGATGCTAGCATTTGTATTAGGATGGCCTTGAATGCACATTTTACATTGGTGAAACCTTAGTTTCACCAAAAATTTGACAAGTTTCTTCCCATTCAAGGAAAGACTATCCTTCAAACAAGCAGATTTTCTCCTCTGCCTGCCCTCCTGCTACTGTCAATAACTGATCTTGGGTATAAAAAATGTCTTTTGTCCCTTCCTTACCTAGGAATGGCCTTTCTAGAATTCAAAATTTTAAAAATATTTCTTTGCATTCACAGATTTTGTGTGTGTGTGTGTGTGTATGTACATGCTTGCTGGGAATTAAAACCAGGGGAATTCAACCACTGAGCTATGTCCCAGTCCTTGTTTTTCCCCACTTTTTCTTTTTTTAAGACTGAATCTGCCCAAGTTGCTGAGGATGAACTTGAACTTGCAGTTCTCCTGCTTCAGCCTTTCATGTCTCTGGAATTATAGGAGTGCACCACCACACCTAACAGATTTTTTATTTCTGAATTGTGTGATTTTTGTTGCTTATTTCATGACTTGGCTTTATTGGCAGAGATGAACATCTTTTATATCCCTCTGCATCTTAACTGGAAATAGAGTTCCATTCAGAATTTTCAAATTATGTTTTAGGTATATATTATAATGTATGAATTTTAATATAGTAAAGAATAACAATTTATTTGTTACAAAAAGGAAATTTAGACTGAAAAGTCAGTCGCTGGATTAGAAAGATATATGATTTTACAAAAATCACATATCAAACAAAATTTATTTTGTTTTTATCTCCTCATCTATAACCTAAAAATAATATAACTTGCTTTACTCTTCCCTCAAACTTGGGCATATTTCATAAACATCTGGAAATTTTTTAATTACCCTTATCAGGAACTACTCAAAGATTCTGATTCATTGTATCTCTGGGGAACCCAAACACCCTAATATTTTAAAAGTCTCCAGACCAATTCTCTTGTCCATTTGATGTTCAGTGTCTCTCTCATGAAGTTTTGTGAGGCTCAGTAATGTGTTTATAAAGGTATGTCATAAACTGTACATTCTTAGGTAAGCGTGTAGGTATTTTCACATCATTCCCTTAAACCATTATCTAATTCAAATCACTATTAGTGTACCAAGCTACAACTATTTATAAGTCTTCCAAGATTATATTTCCTATGTGCTAATTAGTGAGTGAGATTTAATTAATGACACTCTGGACTAAAGAAAAAATAGAAAATTAGAAAAGATTTGGTACATAAGCTTGATGTCAGAATCAAAGAGCCAGTGATATTAATGTGTTTCTGAATTAGTGTCTTATTTTCCTAACGACAAACAGAGACAAGGGACTCAAAACTGTGGTCATGACTATGCCACAGGCAAAGTGCTTATCAATGTAATAATGTGTGTTCCTGTAGGAAAAGGAATGATACTGAAATATTACTAAGATTAAAGACAGGAAAAATTCCATCATCTGAGAAGGAGAACATAGTAGCTATAGTCATAATTCATGAATCTTTCTAAAATATCCCCATGCAATTTAGTATGTGGAAAATTGCAAATTTCTCCCTCATTCTCTGCACCTGACCTTTGCATATAATTTTTCTTCTGTTTGGAACTTTCTTCTCTCACATCCCTCACCTACCATTCTCAGCTCTTATTATAGTTGAGTTTTACATTTGTATGAGCACTTATTTGATTTATGTTGTCTTTTCCCACCAAAGTGCCCATTTATTGAGGGAGGGAACTTCAATTTCATCTGCACTGCAATACCTGGTACACTCCAGGGGCTCAATAAATGTCTACTCTGTCTGAATTAGTGAATTAAGCCCTCCCCAGAACACTTGGAATATATAATATACTGAAGAAGCATTTCTTCCACAGCTTTATCAATTATTAATTTATAAAATCTACTGTTTAGATTTCAGTAAAATATCATCATTGCTTGTGTATTATATGAGAATTTGAATATAGATGATGAGAATTCTTGGGAAAACTTTGTGAATTCATTTTTTCTTTCTATAATCACAGTGACTTCACACATTTTCTTATGAAACATGAAAAGAGTTGGAAAGAGTACATTTACATTTTGGAAACCAAGGCTCTGTATTCAAATGTCTACTCCTCTACTTACTGTCTACATGTTCTTGAACACTTACAATCAGGATAATAATTACATATTCCACATTTAACCAGGATAATAACAAAACCTACCTCACAATGTTGTTGGGAGATATAAAGGATTTCCATATTCAACTGCCTACTAGAAATCTCCAATTGGATGCATGAAAAACATATTTTAAATTATAAACAAAACTATGAAGCATACAAATTTGAAATCAAGTAGATCCCCTACCTATTCCTAGGGGCTATTCTCCAAGATCCCTACTGGCTGCCTGAAACCACATATAGTACCAAATCCCCATATATACTATGTTTTTTCCTATACACACATATGTGTGATAGACTTCAATTTATAAATTAGACATGGTGAGAGATTAACGATAATTACTAATAAAATAATTACAACAATATACTATAATAAAAGTTATAAGAATGATTTATCTCTCTCAAAATACAACTATGCTTTTTGTTGTTGTTGTTCTTTTCAGATATATAAGACTGTGGAGTGTATTTTGACATTATACACACATGGAGTATAACTTATTCTAATTGGGATACCATTTTGTGGTTGTACATGATGTGCAGTTTCACTAATGGTGTATGCATATATGAACATAGGAAAGTTATGTCTAACTCATTCTATTGTCTTTGCTTTTGCTTTTGAAAGCACCTAGATTCTTCACTCTATACACTGTGACTTTCTTTATCATATGCCCTGCAGCTTTGCAGTTAATATGTCCTTCTATATTTTGTGCCCTGGTGCCTCCTTTGCACTTTTTATGAATACAAATTTTATTGGGCCTCTTTTTCCAGAAAAGCTTGCTTTCATCACAATTGAAGACTTACTTTGAATGGTGTCCTTTCACCTCAATCAACTTCTTGAACTCTGCTGAAAATGTGATGGCAGCTTCTTCACTGGCAAAAGCAGCCTCTCAAGGAATTTTTATATTTTTCGATCCAAGCCTATTCCCGAATCTGTGTGATTATCCCCATTTACAGTAAATAGCTTGGGATGATATATTTCAGGGGACCCCTTGAAGTCTTTGTAGAGGATGAGTACTTTCTGGTGCAACACATTGCTGTCAATCAGAATACATTTTCTGTTCATGTCTTCTACCCACAAATGAAATGTCTCTGCATCTTGACTATGCACTTATCACAATGGCTGTACCTTTTACACTGTGAAGTGAAACAGCAAAACTAACACAAATTTCCTTTTCCTTCTTCACAGTTTTACATACAGATTTATTCTTACCGTTGATCTTAGCAATGTCAGCATAAAAATTTTTCTTTCCTTATTGTGAACTTTCACCTTTTCACTTAAAAGAAACACTTACAATTTTTCTTTGGCATATTCAAATCAAAACACCATAACCCTGGAGCTTTGAGCTATTATTAAGTGAAGTAAGAGTTCCTTGAACATAAGTACTGAAATATCATGACAATCATTCTGAAAACTGAGACAGCTGCTAATAGATAGGTACTGCATACTGTGTGGATATGCTGGACAAAGGGATGATTCATGTCTTAGGCAGGACAGAACAAAATGATATGAAATTTCATCATGCTACTAAGAATGGCATATAATTTAACATGCATTGTTTATTTATGGAAGTTTCTATTTATTATTTTGAAAATGATCAACTGTAGGTAACTGAAACCATAATAAACCAAATTGTGGATAAAAGGGAGACTATTGTACCCCCAAATAAACTTGATTTTCAATTCCCATAAACTTGCTTCATCCATTGATTTTCTCATCTCCTTAAAGGACAATTCCATTTTATCTGTCCTCAAGGCAAAGCCCTACTGCTTTTCATGCCAATACCTTGAAAATATTCATAATTTTTTGTTTGCTTTCATGCCAAATATCCAAAATGTCATCCAATCCTGTAGTTTACACTTCCAAAGATGATCAGAATCTGATAATCCACCACTTTACTATTTCTACCCTGACACTTTAACCTGGATTATTGTAATAATTTCCTAACTGATCTCTGAGCTTCTACCTTTGTACACCAAAAGCTTATTCTCATAACAACATGGTATTCCTATGAAGACTTAATTCAGATCATGTCCCTTCTCTGTTCAAAATCTATTTCCTTTCAAGTCAACTTGTAACCTTCCAAGCCCTCTATTATTTGGTTCCTTATTCTGTCTGTGACCTTATCTTTTACTATACCCCCTAACATTCTTGCTGCTCCAGCAAATGGTAACTTCACTGTTTTTAACCCTACCAGGTGTAGTTCCATCTTGGAGTCTTTGCAGTAGCTTTTCTTTTCCCTGGAAGTCTTCCTCCCCAGATATTTTCTTGGCTTGTCCCCTTATTTCCTTCAGTCTTTGATTCCAGTGTCTAGTATTCTTCCTGTCTTGGATAAAAAGCCATTTTCAAATCCTATTAGCACCTCCAAGACCTTTCTGACCACTCATTCCTTCAACACCCCTTAGTTCTACAATTCTCCCATGCCCACATTATAGTCTGGTATTTCCTGTGAATTACTTTTGTCAGATGTTTGTTTCTTCAAGAAGGGGCACAGAGAACCCAGGATGTGCCTCTGGAACAGGTACCCTTTGAAGCAGTAGTTGAGTGGCAGCCTTTTCTACCACTACATTTAGTGAGTAAGTAGGTAGGTTGTTAACTGAGCCCAAAACTATTTTTTGTATCCAATAAATTTCTATAGTTTTTTTCATCAGTTCCTTTATTACTTTGTTTCTGCGAAAATTGTTAATAAGATCAAACTTTTACATTTTCCTTATTATAAATCTTATAAAATCTAAATCTAAGTATGTGCATTACTTTCCGATAGTTGTTTCCTCCAGAACTCAGAACTACAGTCATTCAAACTTCTTGTTAATGAAACCAGACTGTAAAATCATGGAGTATGATGTTCCTCACATACCTGTGCTCCTACAATGCAATACTACAACTATAAAATGTTAGATTCAGAGATCACCCACTCTGACTCCCTCATTTTACATAAGAGCAATCCAAGTTTTCAAGAAGTAAAGGGCCTTATCCAATGTCACCGAGCAATATTAAAGCACATCAGAGACTAGAGATGGAGACAGTTAGCATCATCCCACCCAGCACCTAGTGAAGCCTTAGACACCAGCTTCATTGTGCATCCTGAATACTGAGCACTGGAACTGCACAAGGATGTCACTAAGACCTAAGCAATTTAATTCAACTTGTTCAAAGAGCTGCAATGAATTTCCATTCTATGCAAGGCCCAAAAGTGAGAAAAACCATGAACAACAGAGCATGCTTTGGATGTGCCTGAAAGTTCTTCACAAATATGAAGATGTATAACATCACTTAGAACATTACCTACTGTAACAAAGGAAGAGTATTCTTTCAACTATCAGGAGAGCACATCACACCTATAATGACAGAGCATCTATTCAGATAAATGGAGAATGGCACTGCAGGCTAGATTCATTTCATCAGGATAGAGTGCAAATAAATCAGAATCTACCAAATTCTCATTATGGTAACCTGATGGCTCTTGATAAAGAACTGTTTTAAGTTACAAAATTGTTACTACATACTACATTTCCCCTTCATGATGGAGAGCTGCCTGATAGCTCATGGCAATTTGACCAAGACAGCAAAATCATCATTTAGAATTCTTTTTTTTTTTTTTTTTTTTTCAGTTCAATGGGTTTTATTTATTTTTTTTTTTTTTAATTTTTATTCTTGTTTTATTTAGGCTTACATGTTGACAGTGTAAATTGACTCATTGTACATAGATAGAGGATAACATATCAATTCTCTAGTTGTAAGTTGTATAGAATCACAACATATATGCAGTCATACATAAAGTTAGGGTTATTATGACCATCATTTAGAATTCTGACAAACAAAAATTTCATACAATCTCCCAGAATAGCTCTTAAAAGCATCCTCCTCTCTACCTGGGTTTTAAGAAGCAAGTCATGCACGGCTTTCCTAGCCCAGGGGAAAGTAAGAGCCACACAGTTAGACAGGACCACAATTCAATGGTACATGCAATTATTGTCCAGTTTCAAGTGGGAATGAGTTTTTCTTCTATATAAGTCTATAAGCACATTATGTAATACAGGCTTCTAGCAGTACTAATTCCCCATGATAATTATGATGATCTAAGCAGTTGAGGGTAATTGGGAAAACTATTTTTATATGTGAACAATTAAGTCAACCAAATTTATGTATTAAGGGAAAAGTAAGAAGAAATGCAGTGTACACCTTTTCCAGGTATAGCTTTAAGTTATGTTTGTGGAAACAGAAATGGATAAAATGCAGTTCCTATTCCCAAGGAATTCCAACCTACTTAAGGGACATTATTGGCATGTAAATAGCAAGTGCTTTATCTAGTGGGAAAAGCTAAGACCGGTAGTCTTACAGATCTGGGTTTGAGCCCAACTTTGCCACTTACTAGCTGGGAGACTTTAAGTACGTTATTTACCCTCTCCCTTGATTTTGTTTTCTCATCTCTAAACCAAGATAACTCCCTCCTGAGGTAATGTGAATGTTAAGAGATAAAGCACAGAAAAGGCTTGGTACATCTCTGGGTATTAGTGTGGAAAATTACTATTATTATGATTATATAACAGGCAAATAAATAAGTCCTAATAGAAATACAAGCAATGTGCCATGAAAGCAATTTATTCTGCCTGATGATTACACCTCTGCTCTGAGGTATGTATGCCTTTAGAAAAGCAGCACAAATGGAGTGTGCTCACTGAGGTATGTTTAAAACATTTTCTGAATAATAAGCGTGAAGCTCCTACTACTCCAGATCAAAGTGTATTGCCTATGTAAAAGGTAGCCATTCCTCTAAAACTGCCATCTCTGTGATGAAGTGAAGAGAAAAATCTATTTTCTGATTTGTTTTTAAATAACTATCTAATAAAAATGAATCACAAAGAAATCCAATGTAACTCATGGTGAAAATTTGCTTTAAATGAATCTGACTTGAACTTAGGACAAGAGTCCTCCTGCAAAATTAAATGTTCTCTTCAAATAGCAGTCCCACCAAGTAGCATGGACCCCAAAGATAGGTTCATAACTGTGTTACAATGAACTATGATGCAAAGACTTTTTTAAAAAGTTACTTTATCTTAGAAGAGTTTTATATTTACAGAAAAACTGCAAATATGGAGATGCCCATATACCCCACACCTAGTTTCCACCATTAGTAACATCTTGCATTAGAATCATGTTAGTAGTCACTCTGAAGAAACAATGGATTCCCATCCAATGTTTTACTTGAACACCAAGACTAATGATTCTACACATACACCATGAAGTTGTGAAAATGTTTATTACTTATAAAATGAAGTTTTTAGGAAAGTACAGAGCAGTCTACACAAGGTAGTTCCAAACAGCTTAAGAGAGCCAGGAAAGGAGATTGACTTGCGGTTTGTTTTATTAAAGGGCTGAGGCCAGAGAGTGAGGGTTCCTTTGGGTGGGCAGCAGCTTATGTGGTTTGAACCTCCCAGCTATACCAAAGGAGGGATCACCCAAGCTTTATTATTTTCTTGCCTGGATGTGGGGCAAAAGGGAAAGACGAATGGATAAGACTTAAAAGTTGTCAACATTCAAACATCAACCAATGGACTCAGGTTCTGTATTTTTTACTTATGGTCCATTTTTAACTATTAATAAAACAATATAAATACATATTTTATTGATCAAAATCAGCATTTTATTCAGACTCCCTTAGTGTATACCTAATGTCCTTTTTCTTGTTCTAGGAGTTGTGGAGCATATCATATTACATTTAGTTATCCTGTCTCCATAGGGTCCTCCTGGTTCTAAGTGTCTCACACTTTCTTTGACCATGACAATTTTGAAGAACATTATTCAGATGTTTTATAGTCTATCCTTCAGTTGGGATTTATTTGATGTTTTCCTCATGGTTAGGCTAAAATGATGGGTTTGAGGGAGAAAGACCACAGAGCTCAAGTGCTCTTTTCATCTCTTCAAGTCAAGGTTACATGCTGCCTACAACCTTGCTCATCTTGCCGAGGCAGTGTCTGTTAGGCTCCTCCACTTTAGAATTACTGCTTAGTCCCCCCTTCTCATATTGTATAGTCTTTGGGAAGAAGTTACTATGTGCTGTTCATAGTTAATGGGTGCAAAGTTACACACTACCTCCTTAATGGCAGAGGATCTAAATAAATTATTTGGAATTCTTCTGCATGGGAGTTTGTTTATTCTCTTCAATTTATTTATTCAACCATTTATTAATATGAGCATGGGCTCATGTATTGACCTATTTTATATTTTGCATCATGGTGTAATACCACTTGCTTTGCTAGGACTGTTTTTGTCTTTGGCCATTGAGAGCTCTTTCATTTACTTTGTATGTTGTTTTGACACAACCCATCATTACATAATTTTATTTTGAGTACATTCTTACTTTCTGACACTGCAAGATGCTTCCAGCTCAGCTTGTGTATTTTATGCTCTAGTCTTAGAACCAGTCATTTCTCTAAGGGTTCCTAATTTCTTTTATTGGAGAACAGAATTAGAAACCACGATCTGAGCACAAAGTGTGCTCATTATTACTGCAGAGTTATTGCTTCCAGGTCCTCTGAGCTGACAAAGCAAAAACATATTGTGTATACTAACTTTTATACAGTATTAAAGACTTTTTCAGAGGCAAAACAATATAGACGACCTGAAGCACATTGAAAATGTGCATGAATCTAATGCAGTGTTTTTTTCAGTTTCAATTTTATGACCATTTTAGACTAAGTGCAATGTTATTGTGAAGAATAGAATGAACATAGTAAGAGGTTTAGCATCATTCTGGGCTCGTATACACTAAAAGTTAGTAGCACATTCTCCTTCCCCAGTTGTGACAACTGTCAAATGTCCCTTGGGGGACAAATTTGCCCCCACTGCTTTAGTCCACCGTCTGAAGAAAGCCCTTTGGTTTCTATATGTTTAGTGGAAAATCAAGCATCTTTCTCTTTGAAAGTAGTTTTCCAAATAAGATCCACATTTAAAAAAATGAGATTATTCAGTACTAACACCAAACACGTTAATAGATTTCCTCTTTTCTTTTATTATCTGTCTATTTAAAAAATTTATCCCCGATTACTTTATAAATTATTCTCTCTAAATAATTAACTTTTTAGTAATTTGCTGACTACCACATACTCTTATGTAACCGATGACTTTCCAGTAGATGGGAATGAGCTTCTAAGGAAGACACTGTTCTTTCCATGTAGACTCTCCTGATATTGTATGTGTATCCTGCAAAGCTTTTCTGAATTCGTTTTGTAAGTGCAGTTTGCACCAGCCAACTCAGATTTCTTGCCATTTCCTGAGCAGATACAATATGCATATAAACATTTTCATACTCTTTTTTATGCCTGAAATTCCCCCTTTCACTACTTTTTATGCATTGTGTACTGCATTCTTTAATACTCAGATTAAAGTTTGTCTCTTTTACAAAGTTTTCTATAACTCTGTTCACTGCCGAAAGAATTCATAATCGTCTCCTTTTCAGATTAAATTTTGTGTGCAATGTTAGTCTACCTGGATAGGTTGATGAGCTACTTAGTCTATCTAGATAGGTTGACTAGCCTCATTGATTCAATGTGTTTGATAATCATTTCTTTCTATTGGTTTATTAATTAGAAAACAGCTTCATAGATCTTATCTATTGCTCATAAATCCTAAAATAGCATGTAGTCAACTAGAAAAGATTGTTGGTTAAAACTGTTTCTTTCCTTTTAACAAAAGCTCCCTGAATGTCAGAATAAAAGTCACTGTTATATTGGGTCAAAAGAAAAGTGCATCAATACCTTGCATTAAGCATTCCTGCGTGTCATACACTAGCTTCTATGCTTGGCCATTGACAAGACATCTGAAACAATAAGCTTATATCCAAAAGCAGTCCCTTTAATCCTGCCTTGGGGTGGCTCCCATTGTCTGGCCAAGAAATACTTAATGGAAGATTTTTAAGAAGGCTGAGATCACAATTTTATCTTTTATAGTCTGAGCTTCAGAAACAATTAGCCTTTTCAATTGAGTATCAGTCAATATTCATTGCACATCATCGCCAGGAAAGGCCATCCTTAGCAGACTTGTGCCCTTTTCATCTCTGCTTGCTCAAAAGAAGCAAGTAGCCTTTAACACCTACCAATATTATGGCAAAATTTTTTTAACTCATTAAATAGCCCAATACCTATTTTCAAGGTATCACAGGATTAATTTTACCAAATATTTGTCATGGCAAGACAAAGACCATCAGCTTTCTAACCTATAATATCTGCCTGACCACTAAGCCAAAGTAGCTCTTCTAAAGCAACAAATCTACATAGTCATGGACCAGCATAGGAAAAAAGAAACTACTCCAGAGATTTAAAACTGGAAGGGATTGTATACAAGGTGTTTTCAATAAAACTATAGGATAGTCTGGAATAGCAGCATTAGGGTCTTAGTTCAACTGGAGAGGGAACTGAGCTGCCAGTTATTGGAGTAGCAGATTAAAGCAACAAGCCATAATGGAAATAACAGACTAGCCTTTAGTCAATCAGATAGCATAATCAGGAGGCTGACTCCAATGAAGGTGCAAAGGACAACTCTGCGTCATTCATTGTCCCCCAGAAAGGGCACACTGGTGGAGAAATTGGTGGAGTCATCTAACTGTTGAGGAAATGTCAAATATAGGGCTCCTGCATTTGTATGGACCATGGAGATATGTGAATGTGTGTGTGTGTGTGTGTGTGTGTGTGTATATATCCATGTATAATCCCTTATGATATATAAGGTTTCATTATTGTTATATACATATTTTAAGAATAATTAAGTAACTGGGGACCAGATTATGTTATAATAATTATGGGAAGCAAAGACTTTAGACTGAATGAACTCCTGTAAAATCTTTTAATAAAGTCTAAGGAGTGCTATTTGCATTGCAAAGAAACACTGACTTAAGGCAAATACCAGCTTACAATAAAAAGAATAGCAACAATCCCCACCTTCATTATCCCAGACTCTCCCTAGCTAATCACTTAACCTTTTATGCCTTTGCTAAAACCTCATTAGTAGAAAGGAGACGTGCCTACTAAGCATAAATAGTAAGAATTTAATGGACTTTAGAGATCATCTAAATTTATGACTCTAAGCACTGAAATCTAGTTCTTTTTATTTGAATGTCTGAGAGCATTAATTGAGCATTTTTAATGGATTTCAGTTGTCAGAAATAAAATAAGTAAAGTTCTCCAGGGGAATCTGAATTTTAGCAAATATTAAAGTCAAAGAAGTAAAAAGGAGAAAAAATGAGGGGAAAAGTATTTTGATAACAAAAATTCAGTTAAGTTAGTTTTGTGACAAAATCCTTAAAATTGGTTTTCTTAACTTAAAAACTCACTTTGAAAATCTCCTCACCCAGGGAAATTAATTCCTGAAACTATTTTTCACTGTCTTTCACACTGCCCTTCTGGGTTTTTTCTTTTTACAGTTTGCCTTTTTTTGGTTTGGTGTTTGAGGAATGACCAGAAAGGAGTCTTGGGAGGTAGATATCTTCAAGTGAACGTTTTAGTCTGGAATAAAATAGGATTTCATTTTTTAAAAAGCAAAAATGGATTTGGATAATTAATAGTATCTGCCATAAAATATGTTATCAGAAGAACCTGACACCCTGACATATGTCTGTAATCCCAGTGACTTGGGAGGCTGAGGCAGGAGGACCACAAATTCTAGGCCAGCCTCAGCAAATTAGTGGGACCCTGTTCTCAAAAATATAAAAAAGGGATGGTAGGGCAGCTCAGTGATAGAGTACCCCTGAGTTCAATCCCTAGTCCCTAGGATCTAGGATCTCTCTCTCTCTCTCTCTCTCTCTCTCTCTCTCTCTCTCTCTCTCTCTCTCTCACACACACACACACACACACACACACACACACACGTGTTTAGTCAGAGAAGCACATGGCTCACTATGTGAAAAATCCACCTGTTCCCTCTGACTTAGAATGCTACTCACCTATTTAACTTTCTAGATTTTAGTTTCTCTGGGAAGCTTTCTAGATGCCTCCAAACAAGGTCAACGGCCTCATGTATGTGTTCCTAAGCACTGAGTACTTCTGCCACCAACATTTTATTGCCATTTTGCATTTACTTTCTTGTTTCCTCCATTAGGAAGTGTACTCTGTGTGTAGAGACTATGTCTGGCTAAACACTATTTAGTGCTACTGCACTAGTATGCTGCCTAGTACAGAATATAACAATCAATTAATATTTAGGAGGTGGATGATTGACCCCAGAGTTAACAAACTGCTTACTTGGCAAATAGGTTGGCTTCAGATGCTAAGTCAATTAACTGGCATTAATTTGGTTGGTTTCTAAGGGTCTTTAAACAATAAAACCTATAGGATTTATTATTCTTTCAGTCAAGTTAGTTCTGTACATTAGGAGTGGGAGTAAAATTACTCTAAAAGCAGATGGAAAACATTTTCATGGGGTGTCATAAATTGCCTCTTCAGTGTATATGGAAAAAATCAAAACACCTCAAGTTGTCCAGCCATTCAGGATAGGAAATTTTCCTACACCCATTTCCAATTTCACCTACCCCTTTGCTATCAGCATAATGAAGTGACTCATTCAAAGATAAAAACATAATCCAAATCAGACCAATAAGGATCTCTGAATATTCAATACTTGGATATTTTTCAGCTATTAGAATAAGTAAATAGTCTTTGTACCTCAAAGTGAATGAAAAGTGTACAGCCCCAACAGCTGAAGAGTTTGGAAATCATTAACAAAGAAGCAGAGTCAAATACAGGAAGGAACAAGTTCATGATAATATTTTTTGGATCTTCGAGATTTACCTGAAGTTAGAATCTGCTCCTGCATCATTTTAAAACCTCTGACACACAAAATCAAGCATGTTACCTCTGAAAAGCAACCCCCAAAACAGCCATAAGAAACTTTTGTGATAGCAGGCAACATGTTACATTAAAATCATTTGTTTATACATGCATTCCTTTCTACTGTGAGCCTTCTGGGCATTAATCTTATCATGTAAGGATGATACTTGGCACATTTTAGTGCTCTACAAATTTTTGTAGAATTAAAGTAAAAAATGAAGAAGAATTGCAAGAGTTAAATTTTACTTCCAAATATTGCATTTACTCCATACAAATTTAAGTAACCATATTCCTGTTTTTTTCTGTATATGTTTCAAACCTAATTAAATGCCAACATTCTGTATGTTCATTTTTCTGAAAAATTTACAAGGAAACTATGCACAAGTATAAATTTGACAGACACTGACTCCCTAATTAGATATCCTAGCTTATCCCTACAAATATAAGGAAGTGAATATGCAGACTGAAATTCCTAAAACAAAGCAAATAATTTCAAATGTGTTGAAATTCTTTAATTTACTTTAGAATAAAGAGGTCATATCACCTTTACTCTAGAGGCAGTGTTTGCTATAAGCATTCCCTATGGTATGCATAATTGGAAAATTAAAAAGCATATTTAAGTGCAACATTATGCTACAAAAATGTTAGCAATGCCCCAGGGTTGACTGTGTATGCTATTATATATTTCTGAAAATTTATTCTGCCTGTGCTAAAGAATTTTCAATAATTCCATTCTCGAATAAAATTAGGGCATCAGTAGAGATGTATACTCCCTAATAGAAGCAGCAAGTTCCCATTTTTCACCATAATGTGTTCTTAGATATCCTGTTGGGAAGCAAAAGAATTAAAAATAAATCTTTTTTGCTTTTATACAATTTTTTGTTAAGTTTAAAACTGCAGTTACCTATTCACATAAGCAAGGAATATTTACACATTGGTTAGATGCAGTATTGATTGTGGCTGTCTTTGGAGCCAAGACAAAATAAAACAACTGGATTGTAACACAGGGTAGGCATCTCCATAATTAATGGAGGAGAAAGCCTTGTTCATAAAAAGAAATGCCTGGCATACATGGTACTAGTGTTCATTCAAGAGTCTGTGAAAGACAGGGCTATTTGCTTATGTCATTCTTTCCAGAATTATCTAGACTCATCCTTATGATTCTAAATACTGAGCTCCAAATAGTCACTAGCACTCATTTTGGAGTATTACCAACATTGGTATCTCTGTAGTGTTAGACCTAAGGCCCTAGACTTTTGTTGGTTGACTTATATTCCTACCACCAGGGAACCACAGTCAGCAGGTGGCAATGCCTTGATTAGCAGAGATAACCACAAAGAAAACATATAACATTCTAAGCCAAATTCAGCAGATGCAGGTCTACAAATAGTGACAAACATAAGTTATTGCATTAAACACTATGGGTATGCTATGCATTTTGAATTTATAGAAATCCCCCATATATATATATGATTATCCATTATGGGGCATTTTAATAATAATATAATCAAATTGTTATACAGGTATGTCAAATAATTTAGTTCAGCCAGAGCCATTTACTTCAGTATGTCTTTATCACTGTCCTATTGTATAGGTTGTTCATTAGTGAATTCTTCCAGGACTTTGAAAAACAAATGCGCCTCAGTATCTATGCTCCAAAAGTTTAATATCAAAAACTCCAAAAGTTTTAATATCAAAAATATATGTGCAGAGTTCTGCTTCCAGAACTGGCAGAGTAACTCATGTTGGATTGTTTATCACAAATTTTAATTATAAATCATTAAAAATATTAAAACAAAGCACAACTATTTAAAGATACAAGACAGTGGTCAGATGCAAGCAAGAAAGAGGCATCAACATTCAATATAAGGAAGCTGGAGTAGGTGAGATTTGTATCCATGTGCCTTGTTTGTCTTTGGACAGTCCCAATCAGTAAGGTATCTAGACTCAAGAAAAAAGATGGTCTTACTAGCTTTACCAGTCAAGGGAGCCTGGTGTGGTGGTGCACACCTGTAATCCCAGCAGCTCCTGAGGCTGAGGCAGGAGGGTCATAAGTTCAAAGCCAGCCTCAGCAACTTAGCAAGGCTGTAAGCAACTTAGTAAGACCTTGTCTCAAAATAAAAAAAACTAAAAAGGAGAGGGGATGTGCCTCAGTGGTAAAACACCCCTGGGATAAATCTCCCAGAATACCCCCTCTCCCCCAAAAAAGAATCAGGGAATGAATGTCATTGCTACAAAATGCACTGAAAAGTGAGGAATGAGTTCATAAGAAATCAAACCATGTAAGTAATTTATTCAGACTCCTGAATACCACACATGCAGGAGATCCTGAGCAAATATTTCAGGTACTCTCCATCACAGAGGACATGGTGTTTGGAATGTGAGTTTAACAAAGTAAACAGCCTAATGGAACCAATATCAATACTCTTCATAAGATGATAACAAAACTTACAGTCTCAACTTTGTATTACTGAAAATGTCCATTACAAAATAAACAATTACTAGGCTTGTGAATAAACAGGGAAATTTGACTAATAGTCAAGAGAAAAACTAGGCAACAAACACTTAGCCTGAGATGATTTAGATGTTGGAGTCAGCAGACAAGAACTTCAAAGTACGTACTATAAATATATCCAAGAACTTAAAGAGAATTATGGTTATAAGGAATAGAAAGAGAGGGAAAATCAACAAAAAATTAGAAGTAGCAAATAACCAAGTCAAAACTTGAGGACTAAATTTTACAGTATCTGAAATTTAAAAATCCACTGAATAAACTTAAAAAGATTGGATATTTTTAAATATTTGAATAAATAATGGCCAAGAATTTCCTAAACATAGTAAAAATATCAACGTTTTGATCCTTAAAGTTCAATGCACCAAGATGGATGTAAACTCAAAGAAAATCACTTAAACACATCGGAATTTAATCAGTGGGAAAAAAGGAGGAAATTTCAGATAGTCCAGAGAACGCATTACACAGGAAAAAAATATATATATATACATACACACACACACACACACACACACACACACTATGGGTAATACCTGATGAGAAACAATGGAATCCAAAAGGCAATGGAAAGAAAAAATACTGCCAGTAATCTATAGACAGAAAAAATATTTTAAAAATGAAAACAAATAACAACTAAAATTGAGAGAATTCACCCGACAGCATATACCAAATCAAATGCTATAAGAAGTTATTTAGCTGAAAGAAATCATAATATATGGATCTTCAGAGCTACAAGAAGGAATGAGGAACATCAAAAGTACAAATAAGTGAGTAAACATTATGTATTTCTTCACTGAATTTCTTTAAAAGCCTTTGATTATTTAAACAAAATGTTAATTGCATAACCTATAATATTGCATTTAAAAGTGTCAGAATATTTCATGTTATTATTAGAAGTAAACTAAACTAAAACTGCAATATCTTCATACCAAAACCTATACAACGTTGCTGAGAAAAACTTTTCAAGGGCCTAAATAGAGGCATAGCATGTTCATGGATCAGAAGAATCAATATTTCTAAGATATCCCTTCTCCTCAAAATCTATAAATTAAATGAGTCCCATATGCAATCAAGGGGAGGCATTTTCTAGAAACTGATGAGCTGATACTATAATTTATATAAAAATTCAAAAGACATCAAATAGTCCTGGAGGGAAAGCATAACTGGAGAGCTTCCATGACCTGACTTTAAATCCTGGTATAAAGCCTCAGTAATAAAGATAAAGTAATATTGGCCTAATAGCAAGCAAATAGGCCAATGTAACAGAATAGAGTCAAGAAATAGATCAATTCTTATATATAAATTAATTGGCACAAAAATACCCAGATTATTCAATGGGAAAAAAAGAAAGCCTTTCGTTAAGCAAGATTCTAAAAGGACTGAACATCCACATGGGGGTGGTGGCAGGGGAGCAATGAACTCTATATAACAAATAAACAATACAGGCAGTCCCAACTTAACAATGGTTCAACTTTTTCAACTTTATAATGGTGCTAGAGCTATATACATTCAGTAGAAACTATATTTTGAATTTTTGTCTTTTCCTGAGCTAGTGGTACGCAGTATGACATTCTCTCATAACAGTAGGCAGCAGCAGAGTCGCAACTCTCAGCAGCATAACGATGAAGGGCAACAAATACTCTATAGCATACTGTGGTTTTGGGGGGAGATTTTTTGTTTTTTTTGGTTTGTTTGGGTTTTTTGTGGTGGGGGGTTGGGATACAGTCATCCAATAAATGACATAAGACTTTATTATAAAATAGGCTACGCTTGACAATCATGGTCAACTGCAACCTATATTAAGTATTCTTCAACCTATATTAAGTATACGTTTAAAGTAGGTGAGGCTAAGCTCTGGTGTAGGGTAAGGTAGGTATATTAGATACATTTTTGACTTATGACATTTCGAACTTATTAAGATTCAACAGGGATATAACCATACCATAAATCAAGATTCATCTGTACTTTGAGATGGACCATAAACCTAAATTTAAAAGCTAAAACCATAAAGTTCCTAGAATAAAACAGGATACTTTGTGACCTGGAGTTACGTAAACACTCCTTAAACAATATACAAAAAGGAATAACCATAAAAGAAAAACTGATGCATTAGACTCATCAAAATATCAAATGTTTGCTCATCAAAAGACACCAGTAAGAAAATAACAAGGTAAGCCTCAGACTGGGAGGAAATATTAGTAAACCAGTATTTGTAACAAAGTATTTACTTTTAGAACATATAACTAACCCCTACATTTAATAACCAAAGAACAAACAACTCTATAAAATGAGCATAATTTGAACAGAAAACCTTCACAAATAAAGACATACAAATGATCAATACGCTGATGAATAAAAGGTTCAAAATCATTAGTCCTTGGAAAAATGCAGATGCACCATGAGGAAAAGTTTGAGACCCACTGTCATTGTCACTTAAGAGGGCAAAAGCTTGTTATTGACTTTATAGAGGAAGGTGTCTGGAATTAATTAGGACTTGAATTGAGCCTTAAAGGTGGGATTTCAAAAGGTAGCAAAAGACCAGGGAATTTCTAGTTGAGAATGAATCACTGAGGTTAATAGCCCAGCATGCTGACATCAGCTTGAATCCAGGTATTGCTACTTATTAGCTATGTCCCTCAAGCATGCTTTTAAACTTCTCTGATTCTCATTTTATCCATCCATGAACTGGAAAATAATACTTATATTTCAGGATTGTTGTGATAACCTAGCATGTATATAATGCCCAGTATATAAGTAACGAAAAATCTATGGTGATTATTAGAAAAATATAAACCAAACAATCATAAATAAACAAAGCATTGAGGGATTCTTTAGAGATGACTAATTTCCTTTTTTCAAAATCATTTTTCAGGAAATGAGTGAGAGATATGGTAGTTTTTCTTCATATGTGTGATGAAAGTATTAATTTTATAAAAGAAATTGAAAGGTAAGGTGAGGAATCAAAGGTAGACATGAGTGCCTAAAGATAAGTTGAATATCATTCATGACAAGATAATTCCTACTATTTTAATTAGAGAAATATGTGTCTGTTCATGAAGCATGTTGAGTATTCCTAATCTGAAAATCTGAAATATGTCAAGATCTGAAACTTTTGGGCTGTTGACATTTAAGACACAATGGAAAATTCCATACCTGACCTCATGTGATGGATTATAGTCAAAATATAGGCACGCTTTTTTAGTGTATTGTATAAAATTGCCATCAGTCTGTGTGTTTAAGGTACATATAAAACAAATGAATTTCATGCTTAGACATGTGTCCCCCTCCCCAAAATACTTCATTGTTATAGCCAAATATCCTCAAATCTGAAACAGTCTGAAATCCTAAATATTTCAAAACTCAAACATTTTGGATGTGTATAGAGGATTGGAACAAATTCTAGATTATTTATGGATGTATAGTTATTGCAGTAAGATATCCAAGGAAACAATTTATTCCAATTGTATCTTGCTCATTTGCCAATAAAAAATGATTAATTTTCCAACCTGGTGCTTCCCAAGGGAGTTCTAACTTGGCTGCAAATTTTTTAATTTGTTTTATTATTCTGCTGACGATATGCTCCTGGACTTCATTGTTAAAGGTGTTTGCTTGCAAACAGGCTGTGGCCCAAGAAAAATCTAGAGACAACTAGAGACAGAAGCCTAATATCTTTCCACACATTAAACTATTATCACAAGAAATAGCATCTGCTTCAATTATGCTAATGGAATCATTTTGTGACTCATAACGGAGCCTGGTATACTGTTTCCCGCACATCAAAAATAAAAACATAGAAAATTATGCTAATTTCAAACAAATTTACAACCAGTGTCTCTCGTTTATTTAAAAAACAAAAAGAAACAGCTAAAGCAGCTACCTAGCTTATTCAATAATACAAGCACCATCTTTTTTACTTGGTCTTATCATTTTCTCAACACTTACATGATACCTCTTAAATTGGTAAAATGACAAACATTATTGATTTTATTAATAGGATGACCTACTTCCACATGACCAAACTGCTTCTTGACCTGACTTTACATGTTTCAGATGGTCATCTATTATGCTATTTCCTCCACTTTTTCCCCTAGACATCAGGTTATTGCAAAGGCTAGAAGCCATCCTTCTTTGCCTTAGGAAATAAGTGAGAACTGTTTAAATGTTCCAGCCATCTCTTGAGACTATACTTCATATGTACAAGGGTCTTTTCTGTCCAACTTGCAAAACAAATCCAAAACCACTGATTCCATCATAAATTTTACATTTATATATCCACTCTCTAATGGCCATTGGGAATAGCATGAAAACTAATATACCTCAGTGTATTTTCCTCTCAGAGAGAGCTCTTCTGCATTGCATTCAAGAGAGCCTCCAGGGGGCTTATCTCAGGGCAATCACAGAGTCCTCACCTCCAGGGAGATCTCCGGCCCCAATAGCAGGTCTTCTCAGGTCATCTCATATACCAAACCCCAACATCTCCCTACTTAGCAATTACCTGAGAATTGTGTTGTCATGTAAAATCATCATGTTTTGCCTTGAGCAAAACAAATAAATTAGTGGTGCACTGGAGAAGAATAGTGAGCTATGCAGAGGAGAAAACTGAATTTTAATCTTAGATTAAAATTAAACTCCACGACCACTCCACCACAGTGTAGGAGGTGCTTCCCATTTTGTTGCCCACCTCTGCAAGGTCATTCCTTTATGATTCTCTCTTTCTCATATTGAATTCCAGCCAGGCTGAGCATTGTCAGCTTATTCTAAAACACAGTTTCTCCTCTTATCTCTGTGCCTTTGTTCACACTTGTTTTTCTTTGAATACTCTCCCATGTTACTCCCAACATATCCACACACATTCCTTTTCCCATCTTATGGATCCAATTCCCATTAGTTACATTTATTTACATTTGGTTACATTTATCCAAATAATTATTCCTTGCCATTCCCAGATTCTCCTTAATTGACATTACCGGGCGACACCATAGTCAGGGATATCTCTGATTCTCCAAGAATTATTAACTGAATGAAGTCCTAGGAAGGAAATATATAAGTACATTAAAATACTATATAGCTACAGCAAATGTAAAATAGAAATTTTGTAAACTAGTATCGGTTTATAATCTTATATAAACAGGTTACTAGTCAATAGACTTTGAAACATGCAAGATAGCAAATGAAAATGCAGATTCATGATTCTCTTTAAAAAATTACTGTTTCAACACTCAGCTATTGGCTGGAGCTAAGGAGCAGCTAACCCCTTTGAGAGGGACTATGGACTCCAGTTCACCATTCAGTAGATGCTGCCTGAGTACTTGCCTTAGCTCTGTTGCCTACTGGATGTGAGCTTGTAACCCAGAACAGGCTAAGGTTGAGACTGAAAAAATATCTCTATGTTTGTTAATAAGATGAGGCCAAAGATGAGACAAATAAGAAAATGGACTTGTGTTATGAGATTTTAAAAGTAGAAAAATAAAATCAATCTGAGGAGGGATATGTTACCAGTTTTTCTGTTTCAGTAGTTTTGGTTCAAATGACCTTGTATTTGGCTTTGTCATGTTCATAAAACTAATGCAGACAGTCAATAACATGTATTAAATTAAAATTTTCTGTGTTTCTAGGTTACCTGGTACCTGGATATAGGTAGCAACTGGACTACAGTGTCATACAGCTAAATGGGAAAAGCCACCACTCAAGAACATGCCAAAGGATGCCCTGCCAACAAAATGGGCAGTTCTTTTACTCTCAGGAAAATAAAGAGGCATGACTCCTAGGAGGGAATGCAAAAGGAGAGATCCACAAGATAGCTATTCCTATACTTTATCATACACTCTTATTCCTTTCAAAAGCAGGATATTCTTTAAGGATATGCGTTCGTCTCTGGAGACCAGTAAAAATATATTATTTCTAGAAGATGTAAATTTTTACTTTAGTGTTATGGGGAAATAGGGACACTTTAGACCATAAACTGTCCATAAAGTAGGACATTTGAGACCATTTTATGCCTGGGGAAAAAGACTTTTAAACATGTCCTGTCATCCAAAAAATAAATAGCTTCATAAAACTGCCCTGGAGAAGATGAAAAGGTTGTAATTGTAAGAACAAAATCTTCTGAGATACTAAATGGCCCACAAAATTTAATTATTGGTCATAATATTTTGTTCTTCATGATAATTTTTAGAACCTCTAAAATATTCCTTTCTAAACAGGTGAACAAACATGCTAATACATTGTATTAGTTATCTTTTGCTGCTGTAACAAATACCAAAAATTTCATGGCTTTCAACAACACAAATTTATTATCATATGGCTCTAGAGATCAGAAGTCTTAAAACTCAAGGTATTTTCAAGGCTGTGTTCCTTCTACATACTCCAGAGGAAAATTCATTCCCTTCATTTCCTTCACCTACTAGAGACTACTTATAGGCTTTAGCTCATGGCCCCTTCGTCCACCCTCAGAGCCAGCGGTGTAGCATGCTCAACCTCTCTCTGACTCATTCCCCTGACTCTCTCCTGTGGACCTTTATAATTACATTGGCACCACCTAGATAATCCAGTATAATTTCCCATTCCAAGGTTCTTAATCTCATCTATAATTTCCCTTTGCCATGTAACGTAACACTTTCATAGATTCTAGAGACTAGAACAAGGACATCTTTGAAGAAACATCATTCTGTTTATAAGACTGTTGTTTGTAATTGGCAGATAAGAACCACAACATCAAGAAAGGTAATGAGAGTAAACAAAGTTCATTTAGGTAGCTTCAGACAAAACTCAATCACATACGAAGAAGCATTCTACTTTGCTACAGTTTTATACATTTAATCTACTAATATGTTTGAAATAACATTTCTTAGAAATATCTTTCTCTGAACATCACAGATGTAAATAAAATGAAATGAACAGATACCTGCTGAACACTGTACTGGCTTTTTGATCAACATAACTACATTAAACAGTTCAGTATTATAAATAACATAAAAAGCACAAAGTCTTTGCCAAAGAAAAGGTAATAATTATATTTAATGTGATATGGCATGATGTCATATGAGGAGTCAAAAGTCAGGGCCCATGGGGAATCAAAAGCTAGGAGTTAGGGCGGGGCATTTGCTTAGCCCTACACCATGTTTTTTACATTATTTAAATACGGAAGTATTTAATATATTATGTTTTTTAATAATGTTATTGTTTTTATACTTTTATTTTATTTGCTTATATTTATGTGGTGCTGAGGATCGAACCTAGTGCCTCACGCATGCTAGGCAAGCGCTCTACCACTGAGCTATAGCCCCAGCCCCAATGATATTATGTTTGACAAAGCATTAGTACGATATTCAGTAAGTGTCTGTCATTTCATCTCATTCACATTTCAAGGTTCAAAGCAAGATGTTTCTAAAAGCAGTGATTAAACACTAAGAAAAAAGTAAAACATAACAACTCTTTAGTGAGGAAAAAAATCATCATATAAGGTCTGCTTTCTACTAGAATGTTTGTTTCTAGTTTTCCCGCTGTGTTAGTCAGCTGTGGCAAACACCTGAGAAAAACAACTTAGAGGAGAAAAGATTTATTTTTGGCTCATGGTTTCAGAGGTCTCTTCATGGTGGGCTGGCTCCATTGCTTGGGGCAGGAGTGAAGCAGAACATCATAGCCAAAGGACATGGCAGAGGAAAGATGCAGGGGAAGGAGAAAGGGGCCAGGAACAAGATATAGACACCAAGGGTATACCTGAAGACAAAATTAAAAATAGGTAGTCAAAGTAGATAGATAAAATCAGCCATATTGAGGGAAACAAGTCCAACAAGTCTAGGTCCAAAAGATTAGAGGCTCCTATAGTGGAAGATAAAAATGTTAATGTCCCCAAAAGCCCAGCAGATATGCCCCTTCCTGAAGAATTGTTCATGAAGCAACTTCTGAGCAGGCAGGAAACTGCTAATCCACCCTGAGGCTCCTTCCTGCCCCATCACACCTCCCTAGCCCTCAGCCCACCTGTTAACCACCTTCTTGCCTCCCCACTGGCATCCACCAATCACAGGTACAGGATGAGAAGAAAGTAACAAGATAGAGGAGAGGAATGTAAAGGGACAAAGAAGACTTAGATGTATAAAAGGGATGGGACTCTCTTATCCCGTAGATTGTGCCTTTTGGGTCCCCTTCTTCCTCCGGGAGAAGTCTGTCCTTTAAAGCTTTTCACTTTCCACTCTTCACTTGCCTAGGCATGCCTCTCTGGTGTTATACTTCAGCATTCAGAGAAACAGGACTCAAGCAAGGTGACTGGTAACCGTGGTATCATACCCGCAATAATCTACTTCCTCCAACCATGCCCCACTTACCTATAGTTTCCACCACCTCCCAGTAGTCCATTCAAATTATTAATCAACCTAATGAATTAATCTACTATGAAGGTAAAGTCCTCATGATTCAATCACTTCCCCAAATCTCCACTTCTGGACATTGCTACATTGAGGACCAAACTTTCAATACATTAGACTCTGGGGGACATTTTAGATCCGAAATATAATACCTATTACCTGAAGGATCCCATGATCAAGACCCCCCATGTCTTCCTGAAAGGGAAGGTAATGGCTCCTCAAGACAAAACATGTGAGAAGTGTTGGATGAGCAAGTTACAGGGCTGAGACAAAGTTCCTTAGCCTCCCCATGCTTGCCCTAAATGCCCATCTATCAACTCCACACAAATTTTGCTACCTAATTCTTTGACCCCTACCCTTTGTCCTTTTAGATTATTCAAAAAACAAGGAATTAAGTTTCCAACACAGTGAGGTTTTCAGGCAATTTATGATTAACATCATGGTTGATCATTGTTATAGGAACATATTTGAAGCTCAAGATGTTTTCCAGACTATCTTGAACAACCCTTAAATTTTCCTGTTGAGGAAATGGAGGTTGTAGAGGGGAAACAAATTGCAAAAGAATTCTTAGAACAGTCTGTGTCACTGCTGAAGTTAGAAGTCAGGTCACTAACACTGGTACATGTTGACACCTTAACAATGACAATTTAATAACATTTTTAAGTGTTTTCTATGTGTTAGATACTTTGTGTGCATTAGTTCATTTATATTCCTCAAACTCTTCAGGGGCCAGATATTACTAGCACTTCTACTGTTGTAGGGAGAGACAAAGTAAGATACCAGCTAGGAAACAGGAAGCAGGTTTATTTGACTGTAGTCATTTCAAAAGGTACAGCTTTCATTGTAATCAATTAATTACCCTGAACCCCAAGTTCAGGAAGATTCAGAACTTTATACCCAGCATGTAAGAGGAGGGGCTCAGAAGTTTACAGTCTGCAGAAGTTCACACAAAAGCAGCTTTTTCTTTCACTGTTCTGGGCAAGTTAACACTTCCAGGACAGCACCTAAGAAGGGGAAAGCTTTTTTCCCCTTTCTTTCCTCCCCTTGCCAGCTATTACCATGGAGCCCAATTAGTAACATCTTCTCTTATCTTTGAAATAAACATTTCTGTGAAGCTTAGGCCCAAGGCCAGAGGCCTTGTTAAAGAATCTGTCTTTCCTACTACACTTTGCATTTGCAAAGACACTTTTATAAAATATTATATTGTTACTATACTAGATAGTCCATAAATGTTTGGGGGAAAACTAGTGAAGGGGCATTCATCACCTGGAGTACTGATCTCTTTCAGGCCAGTGACCAAGTAAGATAGAGCAACAGGAAGTAGGAAGTTTAACTATATTGAACTCTTTTGTAGAGACTCTTTTGCTAATAGTCCTAAGATCAATTATGGTGCAGATTTCTGGATAAGCTTAATTAAGATTTTCTGTGGAGGGGGTGCCACTACACTACTTTCCAGGTTTAGATACAGCAGCTCAGCAAGTTAAAGTAACCTCAGTAAGATTTAGCAGATAGGAAACCTGAGTTTAGAAGCCAATCTGACCCTGCAAGCTGGACTTTTCACCACAGCTTTGTATATAAACACAAAGAGACATCCATGCTCACATGCACACACACATTGAAGAATATGTCCTTCTTGGTTATTTTTTTTTCCAACTCTCATTCTCAAGACATTGTTTTCCTCCTCTCAATTCCTATCTCTTTATAATTTTACCTGTCTGAGAAACAAGACCCTTTCACTTTCATGGACTAAAACCACTGTCTTTTTTATCATAGGTAGTAAATCAGGTTTTAATGATAGTTAGCAACAGCTACATTACCTTTGCATCACTGCCTTTTTTAATTGCAATTTATTTTAAAATCTCAAAATTGCTCTCAATTAATATTTTTCAGCAGTTACAAAGTTGTCAAATTCAGAATTCTGAAAGTTTTACAATTGCTATGCTACTACAAAGAAGAAAATCTAATGCTTTAGGAATAGATCTTCAAGACAAGGAAATTCTCAGAAAAAATAAATAAACATGTTCTCAAACTGAAGAAAGTATATGCCTTAATGTCTCTATGTGTATGTCATCTGAATTAGAATAGGAAGAAAACTAGTATGAATCAGGATTTGTACTATCATTTATTTTTATTCTTCCAACAATATTACCAGGTAACCGTTATTACCCACATATCCTAGGATAATTGGGGGAAAGAGGGACTCAGAGAGATTAAGTAATTTGCCATCTTAGTAAATAAATGGTGAATCTGGATTTGGATACAGGTTTCTCTGACCCAAAGGCTCATTTCACTCTAACACAGCAGATCCAGGAAGGAACACATTTCAACATGGTGTTTCAAGTCATGTCCCTTCAAAGCAGAGTGCACATTAGCAAGTGTATTTTTGATTCCACTATTACCAACTCATTTCCCAAGGAAAAGGCTTAACTCCAAAAAGCTTAATAGGTGGCAGAGGTGGAGAGAAGGTGAAGGAAGTCATGAGTAAATGATAAAGTAAAAAATTAATCAGAGGTAATTACACATATAAACCTCAGATAAAACTAAAGTCATCTTTAATCTTAAAGACACTGACAGAAGGGTATTTTTAAGACCATCATTTCAGCTTGTTCAGTTTCCTGCTTATGAGGTCCTCAGAAACAAGAATTCATCAGTGGTGACCATAACAACAAAATGTCTTCCACCTAAACCCACTCACTACCCTTTTGGTTCAGTGGATGCCAGACAGAAGAGAAAGAACCACTATAATTCTGAAATCTACTCTATCAGGATAGCTTTCATTTGCAATTCTGAGAACTATAGGAATTGCCTACTCTAGACCTTGTCAGTCAGTCATTCTTAAGGCTTATGAGACTCAATCTACTCAAGTCTTTATGGCAAAGGAATCTCTACATAATAAATAATTTTCTTTTAAAGGACACCATAAAAATAAGTACATTAGAATTACATTTATTAAGAAAAACAAGTTTGTTCAAGAGAGGTGTTTAACACAGAAATTTTGGTGGTCAGAAAGGCACAACTGTATTTATAAATATGTAAATCAGCTACAGTGATCATTTTGTCTTTCTTATAAAGCCATGATAAGCACACTCTTGAAGGCATATGTACCTTGCTCACAGTGAGAAGGTAAAGGACATACCTAAGAGGAACTACTTGTCCCTTCCTAATTCCAGTAATTTGTCTGAGTTTCCTTAGCTATGTCTACATCCTTGGCCTTCAACCACACCAATTTAGAATAAGAATATAGAAGGCTCATCTTCACTTAGAAGTGGAGCCCATACCTACCACCATATGCAGTTCAAGGCCCATGTGTCCCTTTTTCTCTAAGGCTGTACCTCAGCACCATCCTCCAATTTTGAGGTCTTTCATATCTGAAAGTAAAATAAAAATATATAAAAATGAAAGTAGAGAAATAAAAAGATTAATATAATATTTCATCTTTTCCAGGCTACCTTTAATGTCAAATAATGGATGCCCTCTGTTCAAAATTGCAACCCCAACCTTTGATAATTTCATCCCCTCCCCTCTTTATCTCAAGAGCTCCTTCTACCATCAGTCATATCATATACTTGGATTGTTTACTTTGTTTTCTTCTTCTCTCCTCATTGAAAATCAGCAATATGAGGGCAGAGTCTTTGTTGTGCTCATATCTGCAGTAGATTCAAGAACAGTGACTGGCCCAACATGGTTGACACTCAAGAATTATGTTGAATATCTGATTACAGGGGAATGGCCGCAGCCATTATCAAATGACGAGGATATATTCCCTAATGAGAAAGGCTCATAACAACACTCAAAGCAACAAAAGAGGAATTTAAAGAGTTAAACTATATTCACAACAAGATGAAGATTTGAAAGACTACTGATCAAGAAACTACAAGGTTAGATGATGAGAGAAACTAAACTTTTTCAATTATTACTTAATTTTTCTCTTTAAAGCATGACAGTCCAAGGAAGAAAGAAGAATGACTATCATAATAAGGATAGTGAAGTCAAAAGTAACTGAAAAAGTTATGAAAGACCTCATAGTTGCTCCACATAAGTCTGGCCTAGACAAGGACTCCACCCGGCTTCTTGCGTGGGCCACTGGCCTCTACAATACTGTGTTATCTTGTGGTAACATCATGATTTATTGTAATTAATTACTGCTCAGCCAGAAGGTCAAATCTCTGAGTACAAGCATTATATCTCTTTGTTGTTGATTCCTCTGTGCCCACCTGAGCACAAAATCCTCAATAAATATGTGCTCTATTAATTACTTACCTACAAAGCAGGGTACTAAGATTAGCAAATTAGATTATTGATCCACACTAAGGAAACTTTAAAAATCAGAGAGGATTTAAAAACCACAAAAGATAGCAGACAATTGTCTGATTTTACAAAAGTAAAATATTTGGCAAATCACCCATTGATATTTTGCTTTTGATCTGAAGCCAAATTCTATACTGAATAATTCAATAGAGACTTTATGAGTACTTAAGAAAATAAGCTGTAATCAATAGGGGACATCATGGATTCTCATAGAAATATTCTTGCCCAGTCAGCCAGATTTTCTTTTTGGCTAAGGTTAACAGACATTTTAGAGAGCCACCAGATTTTTTTTTAATTTATTCAAGACATAGATTAAAGGCTCACATAATATCTTTGTTTATAGTGTCTTTGTTATATCTTGCACATAATAGATACTTGATAAAAACAGACTGAGCAAATAGCTGTGAAGAGTACCAATGGAACCATTTCCTTCCAAAGTTTTTGTGTTTTCTTTCTTAAATTAATTTGTGGTCCTCCTCTTAGAGTGTTCCTTTTTTCTCACCTTTCTTGAATATCCCAGGTGTCCCATATAAGTGTATTTAATTACAGGATGTGAGGATTTCTTTACATAATTTCCTTGGACATCATGGAAAGTTGATTTTATCTTGTCAATTTTGCCTTAAGAAGACAGGCAAATCATTTCCCTCTCTGAATCTTAATTTCCTTATAACATGAAAGAGACTTAGCTGAGAGAACTAAGCATTGGAATTACAATGTTGTTTGAAGGTCTAAAGGAGCAGGCTTTTGGTCAGACTCAGAATGTCTCCAGAATACCATTGAATAGGCCCCCTAAGAAAGGCTCAGTCCCTTAGGCCAGCACCACAATTCTCCATTCACTGCAGCAGCCTCTGAGTACTGCCACACTGGATAACAGACACCCAAATCAGCAACCCAGAGATTGGAGTCAGGTTAATAAACTGCCAGTACACCCACTAATATTGGCATTCAAAAGTCTGGAGAATTAACACTGCAGTCTGCAGTTGGAAAGTCACAGAAAGCACAGACCATAGGCTTCTTCCTGGACTCTCCCTTAGAATCTGATTCAAACGTCAAAATTTACGTCATATCCAGGTCCTTGGGTGAAAGGAAATCTTGGAAATATATATCTTAATACCTTCTAGCCTCTGTGATGCAGATGAGAATGTAAATGAGATTAGGACTGAATGATGAGTGCCAAGACATAACGTTTAGAAATAATATATTCTGACAATAGAAGAAGGTGCTTCTAAAGCTAGCTAGTTCTGGTCACTGGAGATGTTCAAGCAGAAACCAAATCACCTGTTACAAGGAATGTAAACGAGACTGTTCTTTTTTTTTTAAATATTTTTTTAGTTGTAGATGGACACAGTATCTTTATTTATTTTCATGTGGTGCTGAGGATCGAACCCGGTGCCTCACGCATGCAAGGCAAGCATTCCACCACTGAGCCACAATCCCAGCCCGAGACTGTTCTTGATCATTGGATTTTTTTCAATCTTCTAGTCCCATCCCCAACGATTCTGATTAAGTATGCAGTATGTTCCAGGAATCTGTATTTTTAAAAATGTCTCCAAGTGATTCTGAGAGAGAGCTACGCTTAACTGCTTGACTACAATGTCCAAGATCATCTCCAGCATTATTTACTATGAATCGTTGATTTGAGACCTTCAGGACTACACAATTCTATGTGGCATACACGTTTTTAGAACAAGAAGCCAAATGTTCAGTTAAACATGGATCCTTGAGTTGCAGAATATAAACTGGTCCATTATTCTATTTGTTGCCTTAGTTGTAAAGGAATCTATTTATCAGTGTTCTACAGTAATAGAAATTAGTTTCAAGGATATCCTAACTGAAGACATCCTTTCACTGGAAGAATTCATGACAAGTAGCATGCTGAAGTAAATTTTTCCCCCCAGGAGAGGATTTCCAGGCCAATATAATGGAGATAAGCATGCTGAGCCCCTGCTGTGTGAAAGGCATTTTAATGTTTTTTTTGCTTGTGAACTTCTGCACAATGTTCTTGCATGCTTGCCCTTGAAAGGTTGGTAAATGTTTAGCTGAACAGAACACAAAAAACAAACAGGTTTTATTATGGGTATTATAGTTAGTTGGTGATTCAAATTGATTATTCTGTCCAATTTACCTCTAAAATTCAGACTTGTTATACTATGACAAGTATCAAGATTTCTTATGAGATTGCAGGTCCAGACATAAAGGATCCATGTCCCCGGAAAGCCCTGGGTATATATTAGAGACATCTCAGTTTTAGGAGAAAAATACACAGTTGGGCCCTCATTAGGAACTAATGAACTAAGTATCCGGAAATGGAAAATTTGGCTTTGATCTCAAAAGTATATTTATACATAGTTTCAATGAGATACTGAGAGATATAGGTCTTTTACACTTTTGAAAGTTTTTTACTTTAATATTCTTAATTATATAATCATTCAAAGCCAAGTTTTATATTCTGAAGATAACATACATGTCAGAATAAAAGACCTTGGCATCTTTATGTTTGGTGTTGGATGGTATAAAATTGTGTACACTAAAATTTATACCCACATCTAATACTGCATTAGGCTACTGAACTTTTTCTTTTCCTTTCTTTTGCTTTATGCTAAAATCATATCCTAACAATGACTGTCCTATTGCCCTACCTGTTCCCTTGGAATTTTTAAAAACATATGAAAAAATACTGTCTTTCTTCAAATCAAATTTTAAATCAAAATCATTAAGACATGAAGAAAACAAGGTGGAAGAAAAGAGTATCCAATGTGGTAAGCAGAATAAGAGGCCCCAAAACTTGCCCACAGCCTATGCCCTGGCATGCATAAATGACCACAAATTATAAGGAACTATGAAGAGTAAGAGTATGGACATGTGATGGGGAAATTATCCTAAATTTTGCAATGGGCCCAGTCTCTTCACATGAGCCTTAAAATCCATCACCTTCTCCAGCTGCATCAATCAGAAATATGTTCCATGAGAAGAGCCCACCCAGTCTGGCATCACTGGCTATGAAGGTAGAGGAAGAGGGCCATCATCCAAGGAACGCAGGTTGCCCCTAGGAAATATAAAGGCAAGTACATGGATTTTCCCTGAGAGCCTCCAGGAAGAAATATGACCCTACCAACATCTTTATTTTAGGTAAGTGAGAAGTAAGTATGGCTTTTCCCCCTGGAGAGCTGTAATGTAATAATTTGGTCACGTTAACACACTATGTTTATGGTGACTTGTTAAAGCAGCCTTAGAAAACTAGTACATTCAATGAGGCAATTATTCCTAGTCTCACAGAGTAACAGGCTGATAAGTTCATGATAACAGTCAAGAAAATAATTTAACACTTTAATGGATGTTTGAATGGAGCAGAGAGGACAGAGCTTGATGTTGAAGGCATAATTCAACCAACAAGTAGCAATGTGATCTTAAGAAAAATCTCCATTTTCCTGAGGCATTATTCCATTTTTGATATACTGAATATAATAAGCCTTGTCTTGCTTTTGGAATGTGTCAGCTTTTAAAAGGACTATGAACATGTTTGTATATTGCACTGAATAAATGACTATATCTATTATTTTTACATTCAAGAAAAAATACATTTCTATGATAACATTTGTCATACTTAGAGTAGAAACCATTAATTGTGCCCCAGTATCAATTCTTCTTTTCTGCTTTTTTTTTTAAATTGTAGATGGACACAATATCTTTATTTTATTGCTTTGTATTTTGTGCTGAGGATCGAACCCAGGGCCTCACGCATGCAAGGCAAGCGCTCTTCCACTGAGCTACAATCCTAGCCCCCTTCCTTTCTGCTTTTATGGAAGAATCCCTTGAGATCTACCTGGGAACATAGCAATGCAGCCACAGACTCTATCTCCCAGGTTCTCTTGCAGCCAGGAATGGCTATGTGACAGTTCCAACCAATGGGACATCAGTGACAACTGAAGTTTGCCAATTCCAGATCATGCCCTTACAAAAAGACACTGCCTTCTGCTTCCTTTCCTGGCCCCACGGACCCTCCAGGCTGTGGTGGCAGAGTCAGCACCCATCATGTAAGTGAGAGCATTATTGGTAGAACTGGGTCAACAATGCAGCCACGCCCATTATTTCGTATTTTCCCCAGCAAGAACAGAGTTGAGTCATTGTGATGTAAATCATATGATTAAAGTTATTTACTATTAACCCTTTATGGATAAGCTTTATTCACCCCTGCCCTGTGCAACTATACATCAACCAAGTTGGGGTTTTGGACAATCTCCTAGAACACAGATCTTCTTCTCTTCTAAATACTCAATCATCTTGGACTTAAGTAAGTCAGCAATAAACCTTCCAGAGTGTTGAATCCACTTTATTTTGTCTATTTCAGTTAGCATAATAAACAGTAACAGAAAGAGTAAAAGAGATGATGCCCACAATGGCTAATACTGTTATGGTACTTACTGTGTTCTAGGACTCCTTGTGAGTTATGAGATTCAGACACTTAATACTGATAATATTTCTATGAGGTAAGTACTATTTTTCATTCCCACTTGACAGATGAAGAAACTGAGGTCCAGAGATTAAGAAACTTTTTCAAAATCATACCAAATGGAGCACAGAGCCAGGATTTAGACCTTTGTCATTTGGCATCGACCATTATGCTTTAACCTCTTAGATTACGGTGTGTTTCATTGTGACTGAGAACAAATGAGTCAACCCTCCTCAAGTTCATTTTAACAGATCTATAAGAAACAATAGCTTAACCCCAAAACAATGATAAATGGTAGGTTAGGGTTAAGAATATAAATAGAAATAGCCTTAACTAAAGATTTTAATTAAGCATAGCAATCTTCTTAGTTGAATTAGGGGCCTAGACAGGGGTAGTCTATTTGCAAATAAAGAGAAATGTAAGGTAAAATTTAAAAGGGGCTAAAATGAAGCCTGAGAATTCATGATAAAAGGTAAAATATAGAGAAGGAGCATAAGAAATGGAGAACCAGAAATCCAGGTTCTAACAACCAGGCTTGATAGGTATAGCCTTGTTTAACCTCCACAGTTTCTTATAAGACTTTTAAAAAGCTGAAATTTAAGATTCAGGAAAATTGCTCAAGATCACAGAACCAGGCAATGAAACCCAAATTTTTGTTACCCCAAGACAAGATTCTTTATGCTAGAGTATTTCAAGGAGAAAAAAAAAAAAAAAAAAACACCAAAACCAAAGTCCCAATGACTCCAGGCCAAAAACAAACAAACAAAAAAAAGTTTAAGGATGAAATGCTTGCTTATTTAAAGTTGCTGCAAATGATCACACAAGCATTTCAGAAGACCATGATATATAGGATTACCCAAGGCTAATCAAATGTCTAAAGAAAAAGAAGAAAATCAAAATTCCCAACTGCTGAGGCAAGGAAGAAAGCAAAGTCAGTGAATGGTCAGAGCCCTATAACAGGTCCCAATCAGATCATGAAAGAGAGAGGCTACGTCTGTGGGGAAACTGTTGAGCATTAAAGAAAAACTCACTCCTCCCACTGGCATATCTATGTTCTCTCCCAAGGAAGGGATCAGTTGCTGTTAAGCTCTTTATTATTGATTTCTATGAGCCTTGAAGTTCCCCTAAAGATGGAGAATATTGACAGGATGAGCCTCATTACAATTGTGAGGTTAAATGCAAGGTGTTGTAGTTGTCTCAGTCTACTCATTAAAAAGAAATGACCTATAGAATGAGCTCACAGTAGAATGTGATTCCCTAGTTCCTTATTGCCTTGAATTAATCAGTAAGAAGAGATAAAGCATTTTTAGTCCTCAGAAACAAATCATAGACTTAAAGTTTGAAAGGCCATTTTGAAAATCACCTATGCATTTTATAGATGAGAAACTGAATTTTCAGGGAAGACATGAGTGGCACTGTTGTATTTTTTGGTCTTAAAGAATAAAATGAAATGTTGCCAAGCATATCTCATAGCTCATGACATAACTATATGTATCCAGAGTTGATTTCATTTAAGCCATGGATGATCATCCTGAGATGTTCAGGAAGAGAGACTTGTGTACGTAATGTATACAAATGTCATATTCCTCACAAGTGAACATAGATACCCTCAGGATCCACTTGGTGTGATTAAAGAACAGGGCGAGGTATAGAGGGATGTGGGCAAGAAGTGTCAAGATGTGGTCATGGGCACCTTGTGGACCTTGTTGGAACTTTTCTCCTAAGCACAGAGAACTGGAGGGATTTGGCAGGGGATATGACCTGGTCTTCATTTGTTAATTTCGTATTTAACATTGCTTTCGGTCCTGAGGAAATAGGTACATTCCCAATCCACAGAAACCTCATGGTCAATTGGAGAGAGCTGCAGTATGTAATTACAGTACAAAGCAATGAGGAAAAAGAGCCAAGGAACAATAAAGCCTGGAAGGGCAGAAGAAAGTCTGCAGAGGGAAGGTTAAATGCACTGTACTTGAACCAAAGAGTCTTTACACTTTCCCAAATGATTTCACACATGGACTCTCATTTTATCCTCATAGTAAAACTAGGCTATAAAATATCTACCTTTACCACATGTGAAACTAAGGCTCAGTGAAACTGAATAAGCTAAAGACTCCACCCCAAGCATGGCAACGAGCTTTAATCTTGAAGCCAAACTGACAGCAGCAATGGCTTCCATTTGTATGCTGAAAATAAATGTAACATTGTGGAAATCCAGCAGGAAAGAATTTTGTGATTTAAGATATCTAATGTAGTCTGAAAGAGAAGGATAGCATTTATTTTTTAAGTTCAACTGGAGATTTATATCATTTGTGAATCAGTGATGACAAAAAATTGTACTTCTCACAGAGAGTTGTAAAAATTAAGCAAGAAGCACTCCTCCCATATGATGGCAGAATTCTAGGAACTGTGGAGCCCCAAAGAACCCCAGCCAACCTCCCAAGGCAGCTCCATAGGATCCCTTGTCTTGAGGCTGCAGCTGGGGGAGTTATAAACTAGGATTACTTGGAGGAAGTGAACAAGGCCCAGGATCCAGACATAAATATCTATGTGGAATTTTTCCACTTATCTTCTGCATGAGAACGAGTCCTAATGGAAGAAAGACCAGGGAAGATGGGCAAGAGCTCCCTAAAGAGCAGTTGTCCTACAAAATCTAAGGACTTCAGATAAGAAGGACAGAGGTGGCCAGCATTAAGGTCCTTGGAAGAATTTTGATCTCCGTGGCCTTTCAGTGCAAGGGGATAAACAGTTTGACTCCTCTGTACCCATAAAACTGGGAAAATGCAAGGATTTATAGCTGATGAGAATGGGAAAAAGGGAGTCTGTTCATATGCCTTGAGATGAGAGTGACAGAATGCCTGCTAGCATAGTTGGTAGAGCCCACTAGACAGCTGCATAGAGATGTAGACACTAGTGGGCTTAACCAGCACCATCAGTGTGATTAACAACATCGTGTGTGCTTGAACTTCAGTGAGTTACACAAAGAAAAATGACCCAACTAGAGGGCCAAGACTGACAGAAGAATACAGAGATCATCCAGAATAAGAAATTCTAAGGAAAATGTAACTGTTGAAATAGGTATATAGCAATTGGTTAAAAAATAAAACTATTAACAAATGAAATTCAATCATAACACAAATAATACTTTCTTAACTCACAAAACCTGACTTTTCACCTTATGAAAGGTTTAGCAGATGACTTGAACAAATTGACTCATGGCATTTTCAGATAATAATGACAAGTCACCATTTATCATCCCATTTATATAAAATAAGGGGGAGAGAGAGAAAGAGGGGGAGGAAGAGAATGAAGAAGGAAAATACTCTCATCAAAGTTTTAATGACTAGTATCTAATGATAACCTGAAAAGGAGATTTATGCTTCCCTTAAAATTTTGTGTACCATAGAATTATATTGCATATATAATGCAAAAATCTATATAATAAGCAATTCTAATTTTAATGAACAAAACCTCTAACATTATTAGCATTGTAACTGCTATTATAGCCTGCACAATAGCAGACATGAAATAATAAATAGGCTTAGCTGCTGGTGACTTTATCCAGAAGATTCAGCTGTAACATTAATCTTTTTACCAGATGGATTGGATCTTATACCATGCACTGATAAGCAGCTGAGCATAGAGGCTGAGGGAGCAATACCTAAGGCGGTGATAGATGGGATTGTCCTGGACCACTTGTCTCCCACGCAGAATACTGAGCAGGATCATGTTTCCACTGATTCACATAAGTATTGTGCATGTATTTTTCCATCACAGTAAATGATAAAATACTGTGGTTTCATTTCTAAATTTGTTGGGTATTAAGAATAAATCATTGCATAAATTACTAAAGAACTAACTACTAAAGAATTATTTCATTTTTAAGAAAAGCTATTGAAAATGTACAATAATAAATGTATGAACATTTATTATTGATTGATTTATGGACCAGAGATGAACAGCCAATCAGAAGTTAGCAGTGTCCTCATTGTATACTGTTCAAGCAGAGGCTTCTTTATACCAACTCAGGAATAAGGAATCTAAACGATACTAGTACTTAATGAGGCACTTTATAAGCAACAGAAATCAATTGAAAAAGTGAATTGCCAGTAATTACTGTGACTAATGTTAATTAAAAATGTGTCTAAATGCAGACATGAGAAGGACACACAATTTGAATCAGATTATGCAAAAAGCCAAACTCAGGCAACTTAAGCTTGCCTCAGGTCAGTTGTTGAGGAAGAGCCCACTGATCCTCAAGTTGTATCTGCCTTAAATCAATCACCAGAGATTCCTTGAAACATAAAGCACTCAGCAAACTATGATACCCACAGATGGAGAAAGAGGTGTCATCCTGAGTATTTATCACCAGATACCTTTGCAAAGTACCTTGGAGGAGAAACATCCTTGTAAGATTTAACACAATCAAGACATGTTTATCAAGCTAACACTATTGGAAATAATGAAGATAAGATAGTATTGAGGAGAACAGTATTTAAAATTTGAACCAAGATGTTGAAAACTCAAGACTATTCCAGCACAAAAGAATAGGATATGGAGAATCACATAGGTGACTTTTGCAACTATTTATTTTTAACCTAGGGTGTTATGTTCTTCTTTAACCGAGGGTGTTATGTTCTTCTTATAAAAGATCTCCAGATAGCTGTAGGAAACACCTTCCTTGACTCCTGCCTTCACATAGTGATGGTCATCAATCATAGGCTGGCTAAAAAGCACTTCATTCATCTGACCACAATGATTAGATCACTGTGGCCCAGTCAAATCATCTCTAAGACTTGACATGTGGATAATTGAAAAGCAGAGCATCACCCTTGATCTGGAGCCAAGAGCTATAAGTACCATCTAAATCTTGAGTTTCTGGAACTATCATTCCCACCACAGAGCATGGAGTGACAGAGAGCTCCTGTGTGGAGTCTATACTGAAGAAAACAGAGTCAATATATGAAAGAGAGGAGAAAGAGTAAGAGCAAAGAAAAAAGGAAGGGGAGAATGAGACAAACGGGAGAAGGAAAGGGGTGGAGGGTCAAACAACATTCAGAGAGCTGAAAAGCTAAAACATAACCTTTTCAAAATTGATCTAGTTTGAGTTTGAGATTCATTTCATTTGAAACTAAAACAGTACGGCATGAGGTGAAAATGTGAGCACCAAATTACACAGCAGAGTCTGAATAGCAACAGGAAACACACATACACACACACACACACACACACACACACACACACACAAAACCGCACCAGAAAAGAGAAAATTCTTTTGCCTTTGACTGCATTGCTCTGGTTTTGCCAATTTATTTACAGGAGGAACTTGAAGCCAAGTCTACAATATAAAAGGACAGAATTACACTATATTCTATTTATAGTGGTCATATCTTATTGTTTATGTAATTATAGTTGATGTATAACTGTATAGACAGCTGGATAAAACTCTGCAGTCTTTCTCATGAGAGAATAACATTACATTAAATCTCCAATTTGTTTAGCCAATAATACAAAAACATATCCAGTCCAGAGTGGCAACTCAGAAAAGGAGCATATTCAGGATTTCTAATCATGTATGGCCCTAGACCTCCCCGGACACCCTGTTCCCAGTTCCATTGCCATTACAACTAGGATCTTGCCAAATGTAAGAAATTCAATCCTTACTATCTCACTACTATCTTATCCTCTGGGCTTCATTTTCAGAAAGGACTAACACTGAATGTCTAGTCATTTTTGTTTCAGAGATTTATAGCAGGCTTTCATTGTTCTTAAAACTCAGCCTCATCAAGCTATGCCTTCCTCTCAACATAGAAATTAGAGTCATTCTCCAAATGTCACTGATTAATGTCTCAACCCTCAGATTTCCACTGTTCTGGAAAGCCCATTTACTCCCAGCCCATGCTGTGGCTCTGATTTAATACCGTTTTAATACAGAGTTTGGTCTGAAGGTGAAGATCACAAATTGATTTCCACAAAATTTTAACTCTAACATGCAGTTTCCATCATTCTAAATCAATCTTTTATTCTTGTGAATTAAAAGTCTCAAATTAAGGGAGAAACTGGTATATAGTTTTAAAGATGAAGATCTCAAATGGACACAACTGAAATAATAGTTTCAATTAAGTTTTGGGTTCCCAAAGAAATCAGACATATTTGAAGATTCTCCATCAAAAAATGTGGTCTTTTATGTAATTCCTGTCACTGTGTGACCTATACCACCACTTCACAGAGCTGTGTGTTTATACATTTGGTATGGAAGCAGAGGAGATAATGATTAATTCAGCTAGCTTGGAAAAATGGGTCAACACAATCATTATGAGAACATCATTTTTACCATCACCGTAACACTTACTGAATGTTTTTAATCTTATGTAGATACTATTACAATGTCCACTTTCTAGATTTTAAAATAAACTGAGTTTTAAGCAATTTATTTTAGATTCTGCCTCTCTCTGCTACCAACATCTAGAAACATTGGATAGGACACAGGATTTGTCCATCTGCCTAGATGCATCAGTTTACATGAAAAAAAAAATGACTATTTGGTTTTCACAGTGACAGGGAAATAGGCGAGAAAAACTTGAACTCTCACAAGGTGGGAAGTTAAACTGAAATTTCTATAGGAATCAGGACCATAAAGGAAGGAGTGGCAAGAAGATTTTGTTTTTCTAGTCCCTGCTTGAATTGGGAAAAATAAAGTTAAGGTCTCCCAGAGAATTTGTAAACTACTAGCTTATGGTACTAGTTTGTTGCTGCCATAATAACGGACACCAATTTGATAGATTAAAATAACGCAAATTTATTCTCATAGAGTTCTACAGTGAGAAGTCCAAAATGAGTCTAGAAAACTAAAACTAAGGCTAAGATTAGGACTGTGTACCTTCCAGATTCTCCAAGTGGGGGATACACTCCTAGCCTTTTCCACTAGACACTGCCCATGAGCTCCTTTCTCCATTTTAAAGGTCAGCCAAGAGCCTGGGAATGTAGCTCCCCATATTTCTCTCTCCAGCCCCTGGAAACCCCTGTTTCACTCTGTTTCTAAGAGTTTGACTAGAACCTTATATAAGTGCAATCATGCGGTATTTGTCATTCAGTGATTAACCTATTTCACTTAGCATAAAGTTTTCCAGGTTCACCTATGTTGTTGCATATGACAGGATTTTCTTCCTTTTTAAGGCTGAATAATATTCTGTCATATGCATTTTTTGATGAGCTTTGGGAAAAAGAAACCAAAAGTGCTTTCAACAGTTTAGGATTTCTAGAGATAAAATTAATGCCTTTGGCACAACTCCTTTGCCTCTGAAGACAATTGTCAAATTCTGAAGGAAAGTAAGTAGAGTAATTCAAGGAAAAAGGCTCCAGGGATAAACCCAATTCTACCTGTTGGAAACACTGGAGGTTTGAATGAAAGTTTGAATAGAGGTAGATTGCTTGTTACCAAAGCTCCAATCCAGAGTTAACTAAGGCATTGATTGCATTAATTTGTTTTCATTCTATCTGTCTAGCAGAAGGAAGAACCCTGTCCTGCAAAACTTATCATCTAGAATCTCCATTATTTTTATACACAATGTCCTGCATAAAGAAAAAATTTTGAGTTGTAATGAGGGACAGAATCATATAAGTGGAAGAAGAAAGTACAAGCAGATCTAGAGGTGAATGATATATTGGCATTAGCAAACAAGATTTTTAAGTAAGTAGGTTGATAAACTTTTATTTTAAAAGGACACAAATAGAGAAATGGAAGAAAATAAGAATTTTAAACAGATGGTTGAAATTTATAAAATAAAAGGAATGAAAATTACTTTATAGAAAGTTAATAACATAATGATATGTTTATAGCTGATTATGCAAAGCAGAGATAGGAGTAAAATGTAAAACCAGTTGAGAGAAAATATTCAAACTCAAGAATTAAAGGAAAAAAATATGAAATAAAGAAAATAGAATAAAAGGCATATGGACCAGAGTGAAAAATTACATTATACACACACACACATACGTGGGAAATCCACATGTGGGAGACAGAAAACATAACAAAAACAATATTTAAGAGAAAATGGTCACAAGCTAATAGCATATTTCAACAACAACAACAAAGCAGCTCTGTAAACTCCAAGTAAAATAAAGAACCACCACACCTAGTCAGGTCCTAGCAAACTGCTGAAAGCTAAAGATGTGAAGTAAGATCTTAAAAGCAACCAGATTAAAAATTACACATTATCTTTATCAGTAATTTGAAATTTATAGATAAATACTCAACAGAACCAATCGGAACCAGACAATAATAAAATAGCACTTTAAAATTCCAGAAGAAAATATCTATCCACCAATCGAGAATTCTGTGTTGAACAAAATATCCTTCAAATACATATCTTCAGAAACTCAAAAACAGAAGCAATTTGTCTTGAAAAGAATTGCTCTAGTACAAATACTAAAGAGAGTTGTGCAGGGAGAAAAAAATGTCCAGAGGAAAACAAAATGTAAGGAAGTATAGAAATCAATGGAAAGAATGGATGAGTTAGTAAGCATAATAAATATTGCTTCTACATAATGTCTTGAGTGGTTTAAAATAAATTAAAAATAGACTTAAAATGCATGAGATAATTCTAAATGCTTATTCACCTACTAAAGAGTAGGAAGAATTGTCTCAAAGCAATGTTATATTCACCTTAATAAATGAGAATAAAGAGAAAATTAAGCCCAATGAAAGAAAAAATAAAGGAAATAATAAAAATCAGAGCAGAAATCAGTACAATAGAAAACAGAAAAATGATAGAGAGATGTCAATGAAACCAAATGCTACTTCATTGTAAAGATCAATAAATTTGATAAACCTCTAGACAGACTAATAAAGAAAAAGACAAGACATTACGATATCAGCCTTGAGTGAGGGATATCACTGTAGAAAAGAAAGGGTCATAAAGTAATATTATGAGTTAAGAGAATAAATTAGAAATTTACATGAAATGGATACATTTCTTAAAAAAGACACAAACAAAAACCATAATTGTTTGTAAGAAGATCATTTTTTCTTCTCTGGTACCAGTACCATAACAGGGAACATGGGTGATTATCTTCAAAATCATTGCTGATCTAGGAAGTACAGGATAGAACCAAGATAAGTTAAAACCACTTAAAGTTCTGCTTTTTAACAAGATTCACCAGAGTTTCTTCATTAAGTGTTCCCCTGGTGCAAACTTTTGGTGAACTTTGTGAATTCAAAAAAACCTTGTTTCTGACAGTTTTGCTCCTTTTTTTCTTTCCAGTGTTTTTTTTAAAATTTTTTTCCTTTGAGAGATATTACTTTTGAGTTCTTTATTCCACTATTTCCATTGATAAAAATTTAATTTGTGACCAATCTAGAATTATCACTGATCAGAAACAAGACAAAAATGCTTGTCATTATCTTTCTTTTCAATATTGTACTGGAGATCTTCACCAGAGAGATAGAATAAAAATAATAAATAAAAGTATAAAGTTTAAAAAGGAAGAAATGGCACTATTCTTTGGATTGTTCCAGAGAATGTATTGAGTCTAAAATGACTAAATGAATTCAGTAAATCTTCAATATGATACCAACTTACAAATCCATTTGCAATTGTATTTACTAGAACATAAAAAAAGGAATTTTTAAAAACTAAATTAGTTAGAAATAATTTGATGTACTTGATCTTCAAGGATACATCATTTGTTGAAACATATAAGCAACATATGAGGACCATTACCATATTTATGTATTACAGGACTAGGTATTGAAAAGATGATGGTTCTGACAAAGTTTATAAATTCAGTTCAATTACAAAGAAATTTTCAACAGAGTTTTTATGGGTCCTGAAATTTACTCTAAAAGACAAAAAGAATAGATTGAAAAAATTTTAAGAGCAAAGTGGGGAGACATTTTTAAAAGCTCTGGTAATTAATTAAAAAATCAGTGTGACAGAACAAGAAGCTCCAAAATAGAAAATGCATACATGAAATTTTGATTGATAACAAATCTAGCACTTCATCTAAGAATAATTAATAACCTGTGTTAGAAGAATTAGAATCAAATTAGGTTACTTCCTCACATAATGCACAGTAATCAATTCCAGATGGATGGAAGATTAGATGTATATAAAGCAAACTTAAAAATGTATAAAGCATAGGGGAATGCCTTTATGTCCTTGAGTTAAAGAAGAACTTCTAAATCAAGATCTTTTAAAAATTATACCTATATATGCATGTATCTATGTGTATATATGAAAATTGATAAATTTATGTGGTAGATCATATTTTCTAAAGACAGCAACAGTAAATATTCTCTATACCCACATGCTCTTCTTATAGTATGACCTTGACACTTCGCCCAGTAAGAGATAAGGTCTGTGTTCCCTGTCTTTGAAAATGGGTCAGCTTTTGTGCCTTTGACCAAAAAATACAGAATTGATACTTTAAAATTCCAAAGCTGGGTCATTCACAGCAATACAGCTTACACGTTGCTTGCTGGTATAGTCACTCTGGAGACTTGACCTGCCAAGTAAGCAGTCCAGCTTCCTCCATGATGTCATGCAGTGATGAAACCCAAACAGCCCCTACAGAGGCATTACAGAGGGATGTTTTGAGAGTAAATGAAAAGAAAAAAATGCCTGGTTGGCTTCCTCTGTTCCAGTCCCTGTCATGCAACTGTAACCACATAAGAGACTTAGAACCAGAAGCACTCAGCAGACCTTTCCCAATATTCCTAACCTATAGAAACCGTGGAAGATGGTGAAATAACTGTGCTAATGTTTTAAGCCACCATTATGGGTGCTCCTTACAGGACATCAGAGTCCAGAAAAATCTGACTCTACCAAAACTGAAAAACTTCCCTTCATCAAAAATACCACAAAGAGGGGTATTAGCTCAGTGGTAGAGTGCTTGGGTGGCATGTGTGAGGCCCTGAGTTCAATCCCTAGTACCACAAAGAAAAACAAAAATCCCAAGGATAGAAGTTACAAGATGATTTTTGCAACTATACAAACAACAACACTGGATACAGAGCATGAAAAAAACTTCTCAATCAATAAACAGGCAAATAAGCAAATAGAAAAACAGGCAAATAATATGAGCAGACAATTCAAGTGACCAATGCAACTAGAATGACAAACAGCATGTGAAAAAAATCTGCCTAATTTCACAGCAAATAGGAATACATAAATCAGATACAGCAAATAGGAAAATAAAATGAAAATGATACCACTTCAGTACATTATATTACAAAAATTTTGAAGTCCAATAATAACAAACATTGGTAGAATGTAGAGACTGGGGAATTTTCCTGCACCGTTGGTGGAAAATTAGTTTAGAGAATTAAAGTTGAAAGACATATATTTTATGACTCACAAATCCTACTCCCACATATAAATCCTGGAGAATTTCACCCACCTGTACTGCAGGAAATGTGTATGAATATATTCATAGCAAAAATGTTTTGCAACAACAAAAACTCCTAACAATCCTGATGCCCAATGCAAAAAAAAAAAAAATCACATTCACATATATACCTACCTACATACATACAAAATTTAAGTAAATGTATGAGAAAGGAACACCAAATTCAAAATAATGCTTACTTCTGAGTAGCAGACAGGCAAGATGATCAGTGAGTATTATGGGAGAAGAATCTGAGTTGTCTTATTTTTAAGTTGAGCAGTGCATGTGTTGTTAATGTTTGTTTTTTAGACTTTTGTATGCCTTAAAATTACATAATAAGTTTGATAGCTTAAAAGACGTAAGCAAGACATGACACAGAGGGAGAATGGTTGACACTCCCGGTGCAGTAGTACATCTGCCTGGAGATGTTGGATCATCTACAGAAATCCAAACTTAGGCCACGAAGAAGTACTCAGGGAAATGGGAGACTAGAAGTCAGTGGACACAGAGGAGGAAGTGGCTGCTGCCTGGATTCTTGCTATAGACCCTCCAAAGTTGCAGCAAAGTCCATTCTGAGTGCAAAATTCAGATCTTACCTAGCTCCAATCAGCTCTAAGTAAAAGTCTCACCCAGAAGATTCTAGAAAGGTGACCATGTTTTTATGTGATTCTTATACAGAGGATTCAAAGAGGCCACCAACTACAGAAATACTTTGCATACAATTTCTCATTTTTCTGTTTCAGTGAAAGATCAAAGAAAAAACAAAAACATGCTCGACATCTGGGAACGGGTCTGACACTTGTGACAATGTCTCAGTGATGTTTGAAGATGGGCTATAACTCACAGTTGACAATGTTGTTCTCCTGTTGGACATAATCTCATAGAATACCAGTATCACACATGTGCAGAGTACACAGAAAACAGAGACAAAACAAGGACTCTTTATAAGTATGTCTAAGCACAGATAAAACAAGATTACTGTGCAACCTACCAAATACCAAATGTGTTCTTCTCCTGGCTTACCTGAGAGGTTGCCATTGCTTTGCCAATTATTTCCCTATTCCTGCTGGAATCTATCTGCCTAGAGGTAAGATTGAGATGCCCACCAATAGAATTCCTCTGATGTTTGATCAATATAAAGCAAACCTTCGATTTCTTAGACCCTTGTACCATTGCACCATTGTTACCATCAAGGACTGCTGGGTTCATTGTCTCCATTCAGCCAAGAATTGAAGAACAGGCCATAAAGATAGCAAGTAAGCAGCAAATTTATTGCAAAAGTAACAAAGATAGACTTCCCTTCAGGGAAAGGGCCTCAGAACTGGGAATCCAGTGGGGGAGTTTTGACTTGTTCTTTCTTTTTTTCCCCTGGGTCCCGGGGATTGAACTCAGGGGTACTCAACCACTGAGCCTCATCCCCAGCCCTATTTTGTGTTTTACGTAGAGACAGGGTCTCACTGAATTGGTTAGCGCCTCACAGTTGCTGAGGCTGGCTTTGAACTCGTGATTCTCTAGTCTCAGCCTCCCTAAGTGCTGGGATTACAGGCGTGTGCCACCACGCTCAGCTTGACTTGTTCTTTTTATGGTGTCTGGAATCTCCTCCTTTCCTTATCTCCTCCTCTGTCCATGGTCTCTTCACTAATTATTGATTGGTGCCCCCTCTGTCCACGCATATATTTTAGTTTTCCTATTGGATCCCCTGCTTAGGAGCACAAGTATGGAAGTGTCTATCTTACTGAGTCCCTGCTTGTGTCCACCAACACTTACATCAAGTAGGAAGTTGACCTCATCAGAAAACCCTCTTCATGTTCCTTTGTTCTGGCCATGTCTCTGACCTCCTCACTTACCATCTTACCCTGGTTGCACAAGCCCTTCTAATATCACCCTCACAATCACTCAACAAAAACCCCAATCTCATGCTAGGGTTGTTCTTATACCCACTTACTGAGAAGTTCCCCTTTCCTTTTAATGTGTGCTCTCCCTCTGTGGGATGAGTAAAACACTCAAATTATTCAACTATGGGTGGCTTTTTAGTAGTGTTTGGCTGGATGGTATTGACATTTTCTATGCCTGTCTACAAGAGAAGCCGATTACTACTGACCTGTTAGAGTGAAACTGCATAAAGAAAAGTTTACAGGAACCCAAACTACTGAACACTATTCCATATCATTAATGTAAGTAATAAACTCCAATTTCACTCAATTTTCTTCCCTTTGGTCAAGACCTCAAACATAATTGCTTCTATTTTCTTTTTCATCTGAGCAGAATACAAAAATGAATGTCTTAGTGGAGTAGATAGAATTATGTAACTTGTACAAAGGCACATAGCTAGGAAGCGTGTCTGACATTTCAAATCCAACACCGCTGAAATACAGAACCCACACTTTGTCACTATGTCATCTTAAAGATGATTAGTAGTTGTGATGCAGAAAGAGAAAGGAAGAACAGTGCCACCAGAAAACAGCATATGTAGCAACATGGAAGAGACATCATCTCTGGGTTCATGACATACCATGTGTTTGTGGTCCAAAAGTAACAGTGGTGGAGGGAGATGTTAAGTGACAGTACATCCGAGAGAAATGGTTTGGAAAGGTTGGCAGGGTCACGTGTTCTAATAGCTTTGGACCATATTTTGTAGCCAGCAGAGATTTTAAGCCATAGGTGGAAGCAAGGGTATGAGACAATCAGGGTTATATGTTAAAATGGTAACTGTGAACAGACTGCGAAGTTCAAGGTCAAATAACACACTCAATGAGAGATTCAGTAGAGACTCTGCAGAGTCCCGAGATGATACAGCATATCACCTGGTGACACAGAGCAAATTCTGTTTTATAACAAAGTCACTCCCTCAATAAGAGTGGAATGATCCTATTGCCTCCTAAGATCTTATCTCTATTTATACCTCACAGTGGGGATTAAATTTCAATCCGAGTTTTGGTGGGGGCCTTAAAACTAGAGCAAGAGGGGGCAAACTTATTAGCTTATGGAAAGCTCATTTTATGAAACCTGTCTTAAAATTACCAACAGATGTAGGAAATTTTTCTCTATCTGCCTCTTCACATATAGATGAAACAGCTTTGTTATTATCTCAATACCTGTGGGTTTTAAACAACCATACTAAGCTTTGCATAGCTCTGAGAATATTAATGCAGCTCAACTAAATTATGACTTCTAATTAGGGCTTAATTAAAAATAGAAAACAGCTTGGTTAGAACATAGCTTCCTATAGCTACTCACAAAGCTTCATCTGCATCTTTGCTAAAGCCTTTCTTGAAGCTCCCAATTAGCTGTTTAAAAAGACAGAGATTTAAAAAATATTCTTCAAAACCTATGGGTTCTGAAAATACTGTAGAGAAAAATTGTAGTAGAATCCTTGAATTTGTATGCATGCATCCCTCCCCAATCCCTTTTTAAAGGCTACACTCAAAAGAGCAAAGCGATGGGTTATAGTTTTCATTTACCATGTCAACACTGATCAGTCCATAAAGACTAAGCAGAATAGGATTTTGAAAAGACGCATCTGGGTTCAGCAGGGAAGTATTTAGGGAAAGGTTTTGCTAGATAAGCTACAAGAGGGGAGAAGAGTGGCAGATACATCCCAGGTAGTGACTGAACACCTTGAAGTAGTCTCTCCAATCAAAAACCACAATCAGAACAGGAGTCACAACATAGCCTCATGAATGCTTGGCTTATATATGTGGCCCAATATTTTAAAATAATCATACTTCCTGGTATGTGATTCATATTCTAAGAGGTAACATCCAACTTGCCTTTAGGAGACTATGATATTCCTATAGGAAGAAAAGCAAGAGAAAGAGTAACTGTTGAGGTTTTATTTTTAACTTCTAAAATAGGTTTCTAAAGCTATTAACAGAACCAATAGTTCTGAAAGTGAAAAGGGATAGGCTTTGTTGAAAGAAGAAAAGGTTCTGGTGACTCAAAGAAAATTCTGAAAGAGGTAGGGTTTAACAATAGATTGAAAAGACAGTAAGAGATATAGACTTCCCTACATGGAGGTGACCTTGGCTGGGAAAGATGAGTCGAGATGAGGTTAACTTGGAGGGAATTGGCAGGATCATAAAGACAGTGGCTTCATGGAGAGAAACAAATTTGCTAGCCTGTTGGCTTAGAAAGAAGAGTATTAAGTAATGCAAGCATAAAATAGTCTCATCAAGAAACTTATGCTCAGTTTTGTTATTTTGTATACTCAAAATGTGTTCTATGCTGTGTTAATCAAACTAGAATGTACTAAGTATGTTTTAGAAGAACACTACAGAGTCCCCATGATATATGAAGACCTAGAAAAGTTAAAGTTGAAGGGTAGCTCAGCATTCAGTCAGAAAAGCCACCTGAGCAACCACACCCACTGGAAGCTGGCCATGTGGAGTGAAGGTACTCGACATCCCTCCAGCTTAACCCCCTTATATGGCACCTTTTTCCCACCCTGATGATGTTATACAGAGCTTTAGGGAGAGAGGAATCTGGACAAAGGAAAGAGAATGAAGTCCTAGGAGAAGAGATTAGTTGGTCACCATAAAGCGGCCTTAAGATTCAGTGCTGAGATCATCTCATAGTTGCCTGTCATTACTTCCTCAGGCATGGTCACAACCAAGAGAAATAAGTGTGTAATTATGAATTCATGTTACATTCCCTGACTGCTGTTGGCCTTACTGCCTGGAAAGAAATTCCAGAGCTTAGGTCATAAATTATCATTACCATCTATCATCACCATGAATTTGTTTTTTAAAAAGGAACATTTAAGCACACAACAAAATGAAAAAAAATAAGTGATCATTTCAATTAACATAACTTTATGAAAAGTTACTATGTATAATATTCTCACTGTCTGCCCTTTGCCTCTCATTAGTAAGAAGATTGCCATACATTTTGTGCAGAGATATTATGGGGAATTCTTTCAGTAGATAACAGCTATAACAAAACAAGGAAAGCAAGACTAGACCAAAGGTGAAACTGACCAGCAATCATATTACAACTGAAAATCATCTGGTCCTTCAAGGAGCTGTAGGGCACTATGTACCCACCAGAATTATCCCAAATTGAGGCAGGAGGCTGATTAACCGCCTCAGGTACCCACCTGAGGGTGGGCACTATGTACCCACCAGAATTATCCCAAATTGAGGCAGGAGGCTGATTAACCGCCTCAGGTGAGGCGGTTCCCTGAACTGCAATTTCAGTGAAGGGTTTAACTAGGAACCAATGGACACCAGCATTTGAATTATGTCAGCCTTGATAAGAGGAGCTATAAAGGACCTTAATACACATTATAAGGCATGGTTCTGTGAAGCAAAACTCCATCAGTCTTAAGTATTGAAATTAGAAGCTATTGTCTAAGCAAGTCTTTTCCCCTTCACAAAGACTCAAGGGTAGGTAGGTATCCATTCCTCTACCAGCCTAGCAGCTCTCAGACTGTAATTCTGAATATGAACTACCAGAGAATCTACATCTACTTGGAATGTGATAGATGCCTCTACTGGAGAGGAAAGTATTTGTTTGTACAGCTAGCAGACTTTGAGACCATAAAGGCTGATTAGAGGAATGGGTGGGTTTCTTACTTCCTAATTTTCTTTTTCCTGGGATGAATGTAAATTACCTCTGATATTGTAAGGCCTTGACAACTGTCACATATGATGTAGACGCTATTTGCTGACAGGTATCACCATGAATCTCAGATGCAGGAATATTGGAATCCAGCAGTAGTGGTATGTACATCTGGCCTATCTCACACCCTTTCCATTGTCAATATCAGTCAATCTGTCCCCTCCCAGTGATTGATATTGCAGCCCCTTTCCTCAATCCAACTTCAAACTCTAAAGGTGTAATCTGGGAGAAAGTTTATTTACATTGTACATAAAATGTAAAAATTAATATGGATTTATTCCTTCACAATTTTTTCTTGCCAGGGTGGTGGTGCACATCTGTAATCTCAGTGGCTTGGGAGGCTGAGGCAGGAGAATTCCAAGTTCAAGCCAGCCTCAGCAATTTAGTGAGGTTCTAAGCAAGTTACTGAGAATCTGTCTCAAAATGAAAAATAAAAAGGGCTAGGGAAGTGGCTCAGTGGTTAAGCACTGCTGGATTCAATCCCGGGGACCAAAAAAAAAAAGAAAAATTTTTTTCCCTTCATCTATTTTTTCTTAACTTTTAAGGACCTATGATGTCTTATGCTGAAGAAGTTAATTGGAAATCTAGAAATTATTTTCATTTCACTATTTTTTCCTTTGATTTAGTTAAAGTAAAATCAATACTCTTTGGAGGAGGGGGGTAGGTACTGGGGATTGAATCCAGGAGCACTTTCTATGGAGCTACCTTCCTTAGTCCTTCCTTTTTTAAATTTTGTTTTTTATTTTGACACAGGATTTTCCTAAGTTCCTGATGGTCTCACTAAATTGCCCATGCTGGTCTAGAACTTGTGATTCTCCTGCCTCAGCTTCCCCAGTCACTGGGGATTACAGGTATATGCCACCACACCCAGCAATGAAATTGTACTTTAAAAAACTAATGAATATAAACTAATGCTATTTTTCTCGAGTAACTTCTTGCTTTTAGTGCAGTCATCTCCCTTGCTCTCTGAACACATCCAGAGGAGATCTTGAATAATGTTTACCAACTGTTAACAATGGATAGATACTTCTGTGTTGGAATTTAATGTAATTTTTTTACTTCCCTCATTGTATTTTTCTCTACTGCTTGCATTTTTAAATAATAAACATATATCATCTTGACCAAACAGCGGGAGATAAATGGATAATATTAAAACTACCGAGGACAATAGAGGAGGAAGAACACAGAGCTCCTTCAAGCTTTACCTTAGTACAAGCAGTTCATCTCAGGATATGATGGGGAAAACCACAGAGAGGCAGCCCAGCCTTTGCTGCCAGAGAAAATATGAAAATTGTAATAGTTATACACATGATACTATGAGCTAGGGCTCTTACTTCCATTTCTTGATTTATAGTTTTTATTTACATTTTTCCTCAAAACAAGCCTCTTGAAAAGAATCTACAGTATGGATAGGAAAATGTTATGATCCAGATGAGCCACCTGCAGGGGTCACACACGAAGCCACTGATTAACACACTAGTGCAAAGTTGGAGCAAATTTTAATTTAATTAATAGGTCAGAGATTACATCCTTTCCTCATGTTTCTTCCTCTACTTTTGGACTTCTGCTTTTTTAATTGCAAAAAGAAAACAATTATTTTAGAAATCATGGAAAACAGAGAAAATACCTACAAAGAGGAATAAATATCATCTTCATCTCCCAAAGGGATTTACCATCAACATTTTAGTTTAATTCCAGAGCTTTTTACTAAGCATTCTGGTTGGCACTTGAGATCAAACTGTGTAATAAATATTGAAACTTCTTTCCCTATGTGATATATTTAAGATTCTTATGAACACAACTCATTGTACATATGTAAACATAGAAGAGACTGGAAAACACAAATTAATAATAAAATCAAGCATCCTGCTACCTAGATATAAACATCCTTGATTATACATAATTCCAAACTTTTTACAACAATTATCATATACAAAACCTCTGAACAGCTCTTTTTATTTCACAAGAGATCATAAATATCTCAGGTACTTCTAAATTTCTGCAATTAAAGAACTAAAATAAAAAACATTTTAAGATATATGCTTACTCATGTTGAATACTTACAGTCAATTATTTCCTTAGGAGAAATGTCTAGAGATGAGTAAAACTGTAACAGCATTCTAAGTTAAACTGTAATAGCATTTTAAAGGCTATTTATCAATAAGACTGGCACAAATGGGTGAAAAAATTCTGTAAAAAGATCTAGGTTAAAACCTAATCAATGCTAACCATATGATAAGGTATAAAATCCAGTATTTTAATTATATGGCATACATTTCCTACTTTTGAGATTTTTCTTATTAGTTGATATTTTCAAAATAATCTATTTTACTGAGATTTCTCACTTTATTTTAATTGTGTTTTTTAAAGAGATATAATGTTTCTGGTTATCTCCTCTTTCTCATTTCAAATACCATGTATGTATCTTTTGCACTGCCAGAATTTGGTTATTTATTGGCCTTTATTAAAAAAAAATTAGTTTATTTTCCTGCTTTTATTTTTGTTGATCCCAAATCATATTTTCTTTAACTTGATTTTTAATTTTTCTAGGTTCTTGTATATAATGTGATTTATTTTTATTATTTACTGTTAATAATAAAACTATTTTCAGCTAATCAGTTTTTTATGAATACAGCTTGGTAATACTGTTTCTTTTTTGCATAAACATTGTTTTAATGACCATGAAATATTCTCTAGTTTCAAAGACTAAGCAAAGTTAACTATTCTCCTTTTTGCTTGTAGTTTGCTTCCATTTTTGCTAATTAGAAATAATGATGTTACTTTATTAACAACACTACTTTTTTCTTGATATAATTAATAACAATAACAGTGCATGTTATAAAAACTTGAAAATTTAATAAAAGCTAAAAGTGTACTTTCTACTAAGGAAACTAGAATATACCTCCTAATGTTTTCCAGCTTCTTATGAAGTTAAGTTAGACAATTATCATTTTCATAGCACAATTATCATTTTCATCATTTTCATAGCACATTTTTATTAATTGCCAAAGAAAAATATCTACTTACCATCTATATAGCATTAATGACCTGTGATACTTATTGCAGTAGATGACAGACATAGTGAAGCAAGAGCTAAAGTTAACACTTTTGTTTATGCATCGCCCTGACATCATGTTGGGTTTTATTTCTTTGGAGAAGCTCACCTCTCCCATCTTTGAAGATTGTGTTAGTTTTACTCATAGGTTATTGAATGGTGTACTTGACATCACAGGCCATTATATGGGCAAAAAAAATTCAACTGTGTCCTCTTTGTGGAAAAAACATTCAAATGATCATGAGAAGGTCAAAGACAAGAACCCAATTTCAATACCAATGTCAGTTTGGAGGGTGTGACAAGCAAACTAGGTCTGCCACAAACATGGCTAAGAACTTACTTAATACTTGTCAACAACCTAGTCTGTGACTAGTCAAAGAACATCGTGTGGAAACCACCCAAAATAAATATGTACTCCATTGGCTTCTTCCTCCTTTCAACAGCACCCTGAGGTTCATTTTTGACTTCATGTAAATTGTTCTAGAACAAAGACTACTATCAAAAAATATCATGAAGTTTAGGGAAGGGAGTATGTTTAACTCCACACAGGCAAAATTTCATTTAGTCTTTAAGCTAACATTATGATTACAATTTTTATCAGTGTGAAAGACTGAACAAATAAATAGCTATCCTCACTGCAAATGCTTAGAAATTCGAGACAAAATGAAAAAAAAACAAAGTATTTTTAAATATATTACTAAGGCAGCCAGAAAAAGGCAGAAGTCCCAGGTATCAGGAACTAACAAAGAGGCAAGCACACAGTTGACCCTCAGCGGCTAGGGCTGGCTTGAGTGCTGTGTGTTAAGAGGGTACAGAACCCAGAAGATTGTTAAATACTAGGGTCTTGGGTCTTAATGTCAATTCGCAGTGCCCATGAGTGATGAGAATCCCAGATATTACCACTGAAATATGAGAGAAGAAATAAACTGTACCGAACCAATGTTATATGAAATTCTTACAATAAGGAAAATGGCATTAAAGACATTTCCCATCAAAAATTATACTATGTCCTAGAAAATAATCAGCAGACAGAACAGGATTAGGAGAGTGCCTAAAAGAGCAAATAATCTAAACAAGCTTAGAAAATATTTTAAACACCTAAAGAGATAAAAGAATGAAATTCAGTTAAGAAGTCCAAAAAACTAAAGAAAGTTTTGGGGAAAAAATATTTCTGGAAATGAAAATACATTCATTGATATTGAAAAGTTTAATGGATTAGAAAAACAACCAATTCAATATAGTCAACAACAACAAAAAATCAAGTAAAAAAGATAAAACTGAGGAAATAACCCAAGATGGAGCACTTAGTGATAAAGTGATGGAAATGCAAAAGAAAGATAAAAGATACAGTGAAGAAAAGGAGAAGGTCCAACATAGATCTACTAGGAAATGAGAATGAGGGAGAGTAGTGTTCAAAGAGGTAAGAGACGTGAAGCCCCTCAATAAAGTACTGGAAATCTAGGCTGCATAAGCACAAGTCCTCAGAAAAATGAAATATGTACATCTACTCTCCTCACAGAGAAACAGCAGAATATCAAAGGCATTAGAAATAAAACCTTAAAAGAAACCAGAAGAGAAAAAGACAGATTACCCACCAAAGGAATGAGGTTCTAACAGAGCTCTCAACAGTAAAAAAGAGACAAGGAAATTGAGGTCCAGGAAGATCACACATGCTGCCGAAAGTTAGAACTTGAGTGAGAAGGTGTGAGTCCCAAACCCACATTCCCCTTACTGGATAATACCCTCGATGGTCATCTTTGCCTCATCTCTATAAGAAAAGAAGGGAAAAAAAATCTTTTTGTTTCTCTCAATAATTCAAAAAAAAAAATGTGAAAAAAAAATATGTCTGTGTCCTTTTAGCAAATCTGAAATTAATCATAGTAATATGAACAATTTTATAAAAAAACCAAAGTACGATTTAGAGAGTGACTCCTAAACAGCACAGATTGTAGATTTCCACACTGTGTCCAATTAAACTTTATTTAGACGTATGTGAAGGTGAAAATCCCTTGATAAGGTCATCCAAATGGAAGAAGGTGGGTGAGTTTTAATGGATTAAACTATTTCAAATTTTTAATTAGGCATGCCATATGTAATAAAAGGAAAAATCTTAAAAGGATCTCAATTTCCAACATCATCTCTAAAGCATATGATGTTGAATACAAATGAGCTGGGCAACACATCTTTAGTTTAGGAATATTACATGTGTATGTGAAATCTCAATAATAGAAGTAATTATTTTCAAAATAGGATACATTTTCCTTAACTGCTTATTAACCAGATCTGAAAATAATTCCCAAAGTGAGGGACCACTGAGGATATAAATTGAAATAAAAATTTGACCCAAAGACTTTCATGGGCAATATATGTTTATATATATAAATTATATCACAGTTCAAAATGGGTGAAAGGTATTTAAATTTTTAAGCTAGTTCTACATGTACTCCTATCAATTAGAAAATGTTTCTACTATTCCATGGTACAAAAGACAAAAATACTGTCAGTTTATCAGAAGAGTCCCAGAAAATTGCTGTTCTGAAATTATTAATATTTTATTTCCTTAATTAACAATAGATATTAATTAGTGACCACAAAATAGTCAAAGGACTCAAAGAGGTTTTATGGTCTAGTAATTAGCTAAAATTATTTTCATGTACTAATGCAAGTTCACCTTTCAATAAATGGGATGTGGGTAGAATATAGTTGGAGTTCACAGGCCTGAGTTCAAATCTTTTCTACCTCATCTCTTTGCAGTTACATGAGCCTCTGTTCTTTCATGTGGACAAACAATTGAACAGGACCAGGTATGTAATAGATGCTCCACAAATGGGAGTCATCTTTATCTTCAATTAAGTTGTGCCATCACTGAAACTTGCTACTCCATCAAGTAAAACTGATATGAAGAACAGTCTGAGAACTCCTAGGTTCTGAGCTTCTGAAAAGCAAACACACATACCTTTAGGACAAACACTCTTGATGTCCTAAAGAGGCAACTACAGGAATTGGCTCATTTTGATCCAGAATTTTCCACCCATACCTCCTACAGTCACTGCCCCTAAAGAAACCCCTAACTTTCACTCCCAAGGAGATATGTTCCGGCCATCATGGTCATGATAGTTAATATCTTGTCATGAGATAGATACGGCTCAGCAACCAAAAGAAAATTTTCATGCAAATAGGATGGGAATAGCTAGGATTGGGATGTCAATTTATTCTACTCCATTTTATGACTTGGGCTGAAGGGAACCTCCCAGGGAAGGAACCCAAAGTTTAGACCAGTCCAGCCCTTTGACATCCATCACAATACTAAGTAGGGGGAGTTCCTCAACTTTTGGCAAATAATTCTTCCAAAACAAATCTAACCTTTACGTAACCACAGTTCCCTGCCTTGTCTATTAGGAAATGAGCAGGCATAGGATGAGGACAGCTAACACTTGCCTTGTTCACCCCTCCCCATGCCACACATAGACCCCCACTTGCTGCAATAGATCTCCAGTCTCCACGAGCTTCAGTTTATTCAACATGAAGTTTTTGAGCACTTGTCATCCTGTAATAACAGATCCTATACACTGAGTGTTCACTGTAAACTCAGGAACAGCACTAAGTACTTTAATGAATGCATTGTGCTGTTCATGATTCCTAACCACCTTGTGTTTGTTTTCCATGTGAAAACATGTGAATGTTTTCCATTTCACATCAGAGGAACTAGACAAGAGTTGTTAATCAACTTGACCAAGATTCAAACTGAAACATGGCCTGACTCCAGAATGATCACCACTATTCTAAATCTAGAAGAAAAAAAAGAATGAATAAAACATGTTCTTTGTCCCAAAGGAGGTTAGAGTCCAGCCGGGGAGACATATATAAAACTTAACACAATTAGTTGACAAGTGCTTCATAGAAGGTCCACACAAATCGCTCCTTTTCCAAAAATAACTCTCCCATAGCACAGCTGTTAATGACACTTGATAATGCAGCTGTTCATCCATGCTGTACATTATACATGGATATTGTCAACAGATCAATAGTAACGGTGCATGAGAATCTATCTGAGTCTTGACAGCACCTAGGACCTCAGGCCTTTTGTCATGACAGTTACAAAGGAATGCTTGGTCAAGCCCAAAGAAACTGAGCCAAGAGAGCACCACAGGACATAAGCAAACATTCACAGAACTTGCCTCAGTCCACAAGGAGCGACAACCAGAAAGACTCCACATAGCAGGATAAAAATCTATATGGCAGCTCATTTGGCAAGGTTAACAAAGCCCACTGAAGGGCCCAAGACCTAAGCCTAATAGGTTAAGAAATTCTGCAAGGATCACTTTAGAGAGTCCTTGACAAGCTCCCTGCCTGTGCTGGATTTGATGGGTCTGTAGCAATAAAGCTTCACTCTGAGATCTGATGATTATGGCCACAGGACAAAAGAACAGCTCATAGTGCTCTATCCTAATTTGGCATGCAGTCTGAGTCACTGAAATAAATGCCCATTTCTTCCACCCCCACCTATCAACGGAAAAAGAAGGATTACTCATCTATAGAACAATAAATAAACAAGCTGATACCAACAGGAAGAGAAAGGGCAAGAGCAAGAAATTAGGAAACTGAGCATGAACAGATATGGACTTGAGATTGGAGGGTCTCTTTTAAAGCTCAGATCCCCCTATTACTTCCCCTAGTAAACCATGATTTTTAGTCTTCTGATTCAGTTAGAATGCTTTACTCACTTCTTGGTTCTGCAACAGCATTCTTTACCTCTAGTATAGCATTTCTTTCATTGTATCTTGTATTATAGCCTCTTTTGTTGTTGGTTAAGACCTCCATAAATGGGTGATACACATCTTAATAGCCCCAGTTCCCCCCTGTGGAAGAGGCAGCAACGTGTAAGAGAAGACATGGCGTCAGAGCAGCATCCACCTGGAGGTGACACTTCTCAAGAGTGAAAGGATCTCATAGCTCAAGATGAAGAAGGAGTGAGGCTAAGTGTGTGAGTAACCTCAGGTTTAGCTCTTGAGTCAGTCCCCAGGGTCATGCCGCCAATTCCAAGTAAGCAAGTGAGAGTAAATTAATCTCGGAAGCACCCGCACCTGTCTACACACAAACGCTTTCTGGTCATTTTGACTACCAATGCATTTTGAATTCCAAAACTTCTTACTAACTCAAGTCCATCATGCCTAATATGGTCTTTTGTAGTAACCTCCTAGGTGGCCTATCTTCCTTCCCACAGTCACATCAATTTGGATTCCAGAGAGGTCCTTGTAAAAACAAATTATATCACATTTGGGCTGAAAACCCTCAAATGGCCTCCCATCATATTTAGTATAAAATCTTAAGTGCTCAGTCTAGTCTAAAATGTGTTGTATGGTTGTGTTAACTTGTTCCAAACACCACATCTATCTCGTTTGCTACCACTCTTTCCTTCACCCACCCCAGCCAACCAGAATGGTCTTCCTACCATTCCTTGAGCACATCTCATATTTTTCTACCTCAGGGCCTTTGTACTAACTACTTCTTTCAACAGTCTCACTCCAGATATCCATAAGACTGACTGTTCCCATTATTCAAGTTTAGGCTTAACTGTTACCTCTTAAGAGGTCTCCCTTGTGCTCACCATCTAAAATAGTAATCCTATCATTCTATCACCCTCATGTCCTGCTTTGTTTAACCTCAGAGGGATTATCACTATCTACACTGTATTTTTTTATTTCTTTCATAACTCTTTATTTCCTAGACTAAAAAAAACACCATGAGAAGAGGGACATTGTCTTCTATTCATTGCTCTATTGTCAGTGCTCTGTATAGAACTTGGTACTAAGTAGATATGCAATAGATTTTTGTTAAATGATTAGTCATATAAATAGCATGTTAAATGGGCCATCATATAAAGGATCTGGGATCTGACAATCTCCAGGGCACCTTGAAGTCAAAAGGATCTCTGAAAATGGAACTTACATAAACATCCAACAGCCCCTCCACCCACCCTTCTGCTCCAAAAAGTTGAATTGCACAGGACATCCCAATACCAGGTTTTGCTTCACCATCACCTGGGCAGTTGCAACTTTGGGAGATAGCACAGGAATTAACCTGTGAATATTTGGACCAATTTTTAGACTCACACAAGTAAGCTAACCGCTTTAAGACTCAGTTTCCTTACCGATAAAAAGAGAATAAGTCCTGTAATAAGCAGTTTACAGGACTGTGTGCAACAATTTTAACGAGCTAATGAATATGACAGGCCTAGAACATTATTAAAGGTTCACTAAGTGTTAGAATAATGTGAATGTTGCCTCTGGAGTAGTGAAGTCCAAACTAGCAAAACTTCATCCCAGACAAAGATCAAGAGAAAGAGAGTCAGAGCACAAATGACAACAGAAACATCCAGGAAAATGTCAGTTACCAGCTAAGCTGTCCTACTCACTCACTGGCATACTAAGGTGAGTTGAAAATAAATTTGTATGAGTTCACTGGATAGTTTGCTAGCAGGTACTTCTCTGTCCTAAAGGCCTTCCCAGGGTCCAGCCTATTCCCAGGCAGGAGTGTCTCACAGGTGACTAATGAAGGAGGTCTAGTGTTTTATGTCCTCTGTTGGTTCAAAAGGTATCCCCAGAGGCCCTCAGCACCTCCAAGGTTCAAAGGTAATGAGACCCTGAATAGCAAGTGTAGAAATAACTGAAGAACACAGACTTGTTTCACCAGTTAATGCCTAATGTGAGCTGGAGAGTACACATTTGGAATTAAATGACTTTAACTTTTGTCAGGAACCATGAAAAAGTCAGCTTTCAAACCCTGATGCTTTATATTGTGAAAACATAGGGGAACAATGGAAGTCCCAGGCAGGATTTCTAAATCCCCTCTACTATGGACCTCTCTCCCATCCCTGTAACCTAGGTCTGGAAAAGGACAGCAAATGCATGGTAAATGCATGTGAGGCCACCTTGCCTTACAAGCCTGCAAGAGACACGTGACCTGTCTCCAGGGAGCCCTGACACGACCTGAACAAAGTGTTCCTGGAAACGCTGGCAATAAATTTGAGTTTGAATCATAAGGGGAAAAAAAAATCAATTTCCTATCCCCGAGGAGTGTAGAGAAAGGAGAACAAGAATCTGCAGATGAGCCACTCACTCTTGTCAGGTCTGTGTCAACCCTAACCCAAAACCTCCCCCGCAGCTCTGACCTTTCCTGAGCTCTCTTCTGCCTAGCTATTTGGAAACAGTATATTCAGTGGCACCAGCTGTCTATTTAGATAGAAGAGTCTGTTTAGGATTCTCTTTGACAGTATTAATGAAAATGTTCTGTGTTGTGTCCTGTAAGAAAGTACAATATAATAATGCCCCTACAATAGAGAGATGCTTCACGATTCAGGATGACTATTCACAAAGCAAAGCAATTACCTCATTTCAAGACTTGGGTTCAGAAATGTTAAACAATTTGTTATATATCACACAGATAAAATGGCCCAGCTGGGCCTAAAAGCTGTGAATTCTAGTTCAGGACATTTTCTACTTCATCAATGAGACTACCTGAGCAACTAAGATGGCTTCAGTCCAGAACAATTAATATCATTTGAGGCAGTTTGTCTCACTAAAGACAAATTGAGCACTGCATCACATTTTCAACAACAACAACAAAAACATGTGGATACAGATTTCAGACTCTAGAAAATATGAGTTTGTTTTGTTGTAGTTGTTGCTGCAACCAATTTATAGCATTCCATGAGTAATGAAAAGACCCAGAAAAAAGCAAGAAAGAGTATGGTAAAAAAGGAAAAAGGGAACTGAAGAAGAAGGAGAATGAACAGCAAAAAAAGATTTTTTTTTTAAATTAAAGATCTACTTCTTTGCATGATTGAAATCGTGTCTTGGAAGCTGGTAGCTCCTATAAACAGAGATGAGAACAAATTGCAAATTTGTAGGAATGCAGACCTGGTGGCAGAAAGCCTGGGTTTTATCTCTGTATCTACTACTTATCTCAGGTTATGATTATTTAACCCCCCTAAGGCTCAGCTACTTCCTCTATAAAGGAAAGATAGTAACCATACTATGTATGTGTAATACATATGTATATGTAACATATACATATGTATATAAAATATTAAAGGTTCTGAGCACACCACCAAAAGTATTTCCAACACTGTGAGCTATAATTATCACTATTATTATTTGTACTAGATAGAATTCATATAATGAGGGCTCTTTTCCCTTTTCTGTCCCATGTTTGTCTGACCTTGTACAAATCTCTTAACTCCATGTGAAGAACTCCAGTAAACAAAGACAATAATCACATCCCTACCTATTTCACAAAGTCCTTAAAAGGATCAAGTGGGATAAAATAGTGGAGAGTGTTTTGCAAAGAGTAAATCACCATTCTTTGATCATGACTTTTCTCACCTTCTAACTAGGCATATTAAAATGTGAGTTGAGCAACTGAAGATTTCAAGGAGCACCATGCTGAAGTCCACTCTTCTCCTTAGCTGGATGAAATGTGCATATGTTTACATAACAGTAGGAAGGTATCTGTTATGCTTTGGATGTGAGGTGTCTCCCAAAAGCTCCTGTTAATGCAGAAATATTCAGAGGTGAAATGATTAGCTTATAAGGGTTGTTACCTAATCAGTCCATTTCAGTTTTGAAGGGCCTGACTGGGTGGTACCTGTATGTAAGTGGGATATGGCTGAAGGAGGTGGGTCACTGGGGGTATGGAAGGGTACATCTTTCCTAAAGCCCTGTCTCTCTCCCCTTCTTCCACTGTTTCCTGACCCTATCATGAGCTGAGCAGTTTTCCCCCACTGGGCCCTTCCCTCAAGATGTGCTGCCTCACCTTAGACCGAGAGCAATGGAGTCCACCATCTATGGATGGAGACCACTGAAACCAAGAGCCCCAAATAAACTTTCCCTTCTCTAAGCTGTTCTTGTCAGGTTTGGTCACAGCAACACAAAAACTGACTAAAAGAGTATCATGTATTATACTTTTATTGCTTCACTTTCAAATTTTGAAACTTGAGTTACAGTGGGGATATGCATGGGCAAAAGAGACTTGAGAATGTGTGTGTTGCATACTTGTGTAAGCAGGTGGGAATTGTCTTCAGGAAGCCAGAATGTGCTACTGGCTCATCAGAGTACACTCAAGTTCATTTGGGAGGGACATGAAAGGAGACCCATGGAAATGATATTTAAATAGAGATGAAATTTGAGGCCAAGGGAAGCTCCAGCAGTGAGAAGAACTGTTGCAAAGCCCTACAGGAAGGAAAAACAGGGAATATTCAATGGGTTAAAGGAGAGCAGTATTTAGAAGGCAATGGGGAAGAGCTTGGAGTTACAGCTGGAGAGGTAGGCAAGGGTCGGGTCTAAAAGCCAAATCAGAGGTTTGGATCTTTATTCTAAAAATAACAAAAAAATATCTTCAGGTTTAAAATTAAAACTGACATTTTGAAATGTCACTCTCTGACACAATGGGAAGAAATGGATGGGAGGGTCATGCATGGATGTAGGAAAAACAGTAAGAGGGTGGGCTGTGGTCCTGGACCAAGCAGGTCACAATGCTCATTCAAGCAAGCATGGTGACCCTGAGGATAAAGAGAGGCAGAAAGATGGAAGAAATGCTTCGGAGGAAGGAGCCACCAAATGTGGTGCTGGATTAACCATGAGATGGCAGAGTGAGATGCCAAGACAAGCTCCTCCATTCCTACTTGGAACAATTGAGTAGACACAGAGTTAGTCTCTGAGGTTGAGAACGTGTATACTAGACAATGAACATGCTTAGTCAACCCCAGACCTCTGAGTGGAAGACACAAGCAAACAGCAGAATGGGCAGGTCCAGAATATAGAGAACCTTGAAGGAAGGTAGTGCTATACTTGCTTTAGGTTACCATGTGTGTGTGTAACTCAGGGACCATGTTCTCTCTGATAGAAAGAGGGAAGAGATGACTGACAGGAAATGGGCTTCTCTACCGTCAAAAGTTAGACACATCTAAGACAAGATACTCCCTTAGTTTATGCTCCCTCTCCATTCAGAAACTGTCATCACTCTGAGGTGCTGCCCTTCTGGTGGCATGTGTAGTCACAAATGAGTGTTCATGGAGTTTTCAGATTCTTCTTATTGGCAGAGAGTGAATTTCCTTATCAGGACAACAAGGATTACATTTGACAGACAGCCAGAAAAACAAGAATTAAAGCAGTGAGGCTTTTCAATTTGCTCTGAAATTGTTGGCCTTCCCTTCCAAGCAAAGCTGGTTGACCTTACAGTTGTTCAGAATCTGCAGCACTGGGAAAGCCTCTAACCACAGTGTCATCCCAGACCCTTTCCCTGCCAGACCAGCCTGTGACTAAAGCTGTGTTTCTCTCTGCCTCTCAGTCTAAATCCTTGCACCCATCCCCTGTGAGCCAGGAGCTAATGGCCCTTCCAGGTCAGCTACTGGGCCCACAGGAAGCATAGAAAGCTAAGGACAAAAGACTTGTGGCTAAAACTCTTTATCCTAGTCCTTCAACTAAATACTCATGTGTGATATAGACTTGCTTTTACTAGCTTCATATTATTTAATCTCCTTTAAGGGTTTCCTTAACTGTAAACTGGAATAAGAATGCTCTCCTATAGGAGTCTTTAAAAAATAACATGATCATCATAAATAATAGAGGCATAAAAAAGAGATGCCTTCGTCTCTCTCCATCATAGAGTATTTTTCCAAAGCCCATGAACCATCTGTCTTAGTCCATTTTCTGTTGCTATAACTGCACACCACAGACTGGATAATTTATAAAAAATAAGATTTGTTTAGCACACAGTTCTAATGGCTGGGAAGTCCAAGAGCATGACACCAACATCTGCTTGGCACTTGATGAGGGTCCGTTACTGCATCAGAAGATAGTGGAGGGCATCACACAGCAAAACCATGTGGCATGCTAGCTTAGGGCTCTCCTTCTCTTCTTATAAAGTCACTAATGCCATCCTGGGGCCCCACCGTCATGAGCTACTCCTTAAGCAATCCTGCCTCCCAAATTGCCCCTCTTCAAATACCTTTAACATATGTATTTGGAGATTAAGTTTTCAACAATGAGATTTTAGGGCATATTCAAACCGTAGCATCACCTGATTTAGCATCAGCTGAGAGGCTTACACAAATTGAAGTCTAAAACACCTCCCAACTCACATGTAGAGTCCAGATTTGTATACTGAAAGACAGGATCTGACTTCCCCTCCATCTGAAGAGCCATTTCTATCTATGTCCTAAAAACACTAAAAAAAAAAAAAAAAAAAAAAAAATCCAAAGACCGTTTAAGTCCTAGATCAGCATTTCTCAAATTTAGCTGCATATGACATTCACTGGAGGAGATTTTTTAATGACAATGATATTTAGACCCTTTCCCAAATAATTTGTCCAGAGCCTCTGTGCATGGGCCCATGCATCTGTATTTCAAGAAGTACCAGGTAGATTTTGTAATAGAGCCAGAGAAGAGAAGCACTGGTTTTTATTTTACTTATGAAGCTACCAGAGAATTCTTTTATTGCTTTAAAATATTATTGCTATCTAACTACTCCCCTATTTTCTCTCCTTAGCAGTCAGTCAACCTCCTTCCATCTTGGACATCTGTCTCCTATTTGGTATTAATTCTTTTACAACAGGGAACCATCTAATGGCTTCTGTGAGAGGGAATCATTGAGTATTGACCAATAAATAGCACGGACTAATAATAAATTCTGCTACTTAGAAACCCAAAGTATATTGAGGCCACAGTAAGAGAGGGCTGGATTTAGGAGTGACTTTTAGCCCATGGCCACAGGAATTGATGAGTGACTTCCAGGTCAAGCAGATAGATATGGGGGAATTAAAAGGAAACTCATTACCCTTGGAGTGGCAGCTTTGGAAAAATGTCAAATGGGATAAAATAAGGTAAACCAATAGAAGCTAATTGCTATGGAGAAAAGAGCTAAAACATTAGATAGCAAACATGATTGACACATGGAAAACAAAAGACAAGCAACCAAAGAAAATTTGAAATATGGAAACTTTAAAGTTGTATGGTTCTTTTACTTAAATCTTTCATGCTTTAAATAGTAAATACCCGGGGGTAAGGATGACGGTAAAAGTAAGACTTCTGTATAATCAAGTTTGCTAGCTCCTTTCTTACAAGAAAATTTTGATAAGGATGGTCAAAAACACAGACCATAAACTTGGAAGAACAGGTGTCAAATGGAAGTGACACTAAGGAAGCACAAAGTGATATTTTTGGAGGGAAAGTTTTCTGTGGTGCATGCTCACCTTAGCATTCACACAAAGATGGCCTCCTTTGCCCCCAGATCTACATAGGAAGACAGCTCTCAGTGTCAACAATAGAACATAATCAGAAATCTGAGAAGAGGGCTACCCCATGATTTTCAGATCCTTCTTCCTTAGCACTTCTTGATCTACAGTTTTGCCTCTCGTTGCTTCCTGCACCTTGGGATATGTCCTGTGCAACTAAAGATCATGTTTGCATACACGTCTCTGTTATATCTTCCCTGCTTAAGATGCCAAACTACGTTGAAACTACAAATAATTTTCCATTTCTGACGTATATGTTCCAAGGTTTTTAATCCAACAAGGGGATTCAAAAACTTCATAACTTCAAGAAACCATAGAACAGTGCTCCACAAATTTCTCAGGTAAAATCCATGGTTGGGGAACTGTTATGTTCACTTTTCCCTGCAAGGATTTAATCGCTGACCCTCCTGTTTCCTAACAGTGTGGTAAGAAGCAGTCTCTCTGTCAAGATTGAGCCTCCACGGAAGGTGTGGACAAAAACCAGGTGAGTTAGAATATCCTCATGATTTGTTTAAATATATTCTATTTCTTTTTTATATGTCTTTTTCTATTTTTATAATAAAATCTCCTTTTCTCTCATAAAAGAAGCCAAGTTCAGATGGTTTAAAAAGAAGAAATTAAATAGACATCACATTGGGGTCATTATTCCTGTTGAGGGAAAAAAACATACTAGGGAACTCTGAACCCCTATAAACAGTTAAGGAACCCGAATGGCCATCTATTTCCCTATTTCCTTAGGTTCTAAGAGACAAATCCCAGAGGAAACTAACACTAAATTAGGGAACAAGAAAATGGTGTTTGGGAAATGTATGAGAGGAACAGAGATTGCCCTGGGGAGACATAAGTAATGCCTCTCTGAATTTAATGTGTGGTGTCCACAGGGACCTAAATGACACACAAAGAGTTTAAAACAAATTGTTGAAAGGTACTTCAGAAACATGGAGGTTATGGGAAAGAAGAACATTTTAAGATTCACCAGCCTGGATTCAGCAAAGAAATGCTGCTCTTAATACCTGCTGCAGGCTTTGATGTAGCCTTTTTATTCACATGACAATGAATCAGGGAAGACATTACACTCACATTTTTCAAAAACCTTTTCGACACAGTTTAACTTCTGGAGATAATAGCCAAAGCAAATGTCACCAGATAAAGGATAAAATAAAGTTTTATGTAGAAAAGTCCCAGGGCCAGGAGATTAAAGAGAGGCTCAGGTAATTCCAGGGTCCACCTCATGTGGATGGCTGAACCTGTTTCTAATGAGACTGAGAGAAAGATTGTGTTCCAGCCCCTGAAGGAGCAATTACTATCTCTGGGAAGATACATTAATTTCACCCAAACTGTCTTAAAATTTGTTCCTCTGGTCATAGAATATAGAGCAGGATGAAAGAAGGTACACAGAGCCATTCAAGACCACATCTTCCCTAACTCAGTAAATGAATCCCTGTCAGACACTGTTGTAAGATCTCCATGCTAAATTTTTCACCCTCGCTAGCCATTTCCAGTTGCTTCCTTCCTGTGAATCTCTAAGGAAAGTCTGATTCAAAAGATTCTCATAAAAATAGGCAATGAACAAAGGCAGCTAGAGTTTGGGGAGTGCACCAGCTCATCCGTCAGGTTCCCTCTAGTCCCCTATTTCCCTGCTCTCTCTTCTGCAGAAGTCTTTCTACCCAGGACCTGACATGACACCTCTGCAGGTGGATGGTCATGTCAATCCTTGATATGACCCGACCCTTTTTCCCCTTACTTAGACTCATAGGTTTGGGCTTCTAGGAATTGTTTACTATATGATGCAGATTTTCAACCTTTGGTATTGGTCTGAAATTAGATCCCTGACTCAAGCTGGACAAGTCACATGTCTTTCCAAAGAAATTTAGAAGTACAAGCCAAAGAGGGCTAAATAGCTTCTTCTGTGGCTTGAAGCACTAAATTAAGAATTAGGTCAACAAGGGAAAACAACACTCTTCCAAGAGAGTAGGAAGCAGAGAAAGCTGAAGGACAGACAGAAGAATGAAAAAGAAAAGCACATAGAAACACACATGTACAGATTCCAGATGTAAATTCCAATTAAATTACTAATTTCTATTTTCTGTTGACTGCTATCCACAAAACATCCCTATATCTTCATATCTAAGCCTTGTCTTGGTATAGGTTGGTTAGACTCATCTCCCTGAGTTATCACTTTCCTTGACTAAATGTACATCCTCTTCTGGCTTCTCCCTTCCCTAATTTGGACACTTTTATCTTTCAAGTCTTTCTGATGTCATCCTTTCCTACTTCCTATTCCCCCAAAATGCTTATTTGGCAGTGTCCTGTCACTGATTCTGGAAAGTTCTGGTATTTTATGGTCATTAAGAATTTGAGCTAAGAGTAAAAGCAACTCATTAATTTCCAAATTTCCAGTGATCCATATGGTTATTAATGAGATGAGCCATAGAATAAGAAGAATTTTTGGGGTGCCCTTGGGCAAAGCATAACTTACCTACCAATTAAGCTACTTCTGAGAATATCTGAAGGACAAATGGATTGCAAAGGCCTTTTAGGCAACATGCAGAAACTAAATGACATCTACTGATCACCACAAGTTCCTAAGAAACTATGAAAAGCCATGGATGTTCAGGCTATGTGCCATAAACACGTGCATCCAAACATAAATTAGAACGTAGGATATTTTTATTAGAAGATAGCTAAGAATGTTTTTGGAGTCTGAATAGTTCCAAACCCTAAATTCCATGTAACCTCCAGCTTCCCTTATTGTTTCACAAATTCTTTCCTTTACGTATTGAAATATTTACTGTTTACTATGTCCCAGTCATTATCACATTATATTGATTCAATGAGTAGAATTGGTGAAGTGACCCTGATAACCAGCAAAGTCAACAGATTTTGCTTCCCCAGCAGGAGTTGCACCTGAACTTCATTTTGTATCAAAAAAATTTGATTAAAATTTAAAATAATCTGTAAAATTAGCACTATTTTAGAAAATGGCTATTAAACATTGCTGGTAGAACTGTAATTATATTAGCTCTATTATTTGTTAGAGCTTTATAGTTATACATAGAAGTTGGGTTCATCCCAACAAACTCATACATGCATGGAGTTCTATTTCAGTTTATGATCCCCACCATTCTGTCCCTTTTCCCCTCCTATCCTCCCTCCCCTCCCTATTCCCCTTCCTCTTTTCTGCTAAACTTCCTTTTGCTTGTCTATTTATATTTTTGACTAGTTCTTTCTAACTATGTATAAAGGTGAAAATTCCCTGTGGTATGTTTATATGTGCACATAACATGATTTTTTAAGAATACATTTCACACTGACTTCCCTTTCCTATCCCTTCAGTCTATCTCTCAATCTCCTTGTCCTACACTATTAATCTTAGCTATATCTTTATACCATATCCTCCCCTACTTCTTTCCTTTATTTTACTCTAGCTTCCGCATATGAAAGAAAAATATTCAATCTTTGAGTTTCTGAGTATGGCTTCACTAATCATGGAAATGATGTTCTCATTTCCATTCATTTACAGGCAAATGCCATAATTTCATTCTTATTTATGGATAAGTAGAACCCCATTGTGTATACATACCAAAATTTCTTAATCCATTCATTTATTGACGGGCACCTGGTTGGTTCCATCATTTAGCAGTTGTGAATTGTGATTCTCTAAACATTGACATGGTTATATCTCTATAATATACTGATTTTAGTTCTTTGGGGGAAATACCAAGGAGTGAGATATCTGTGTCATATGCTGGTTCTATCCCTAGTTTTCTGAGAAACCTCCATAATGCTTTCCAGAATGAATGTACTAGTCTATAGTCCCAACAATGTACAAGTGTACCTTTTCCCTCATAACTTTACCAGAATTTATTATTGTTCATATTCTTGATTATTGACATTTTGACTGGAATGAGATGAAATCTTAGTGTAGTTTGGATTTGCATTTCCCTGATTGTTACAGATGTTAAATATTTTTTCATATTTTTGTTGGCCATTTGTGTTTCTTCTTGAGAAATTTCCATTTACCTTTTTGCCTATTTATTAATTAAGTTTCTTTTTGGGGAGTGTGTTGCTTTTTTTGAGGGGGGGATTCTTTAAATATCTGGATATTAATACCCTATCAGAGGAGTACCTGGAAAAGATTTTCTCACATTCTGTAGGGTGTCTTTGCACACTCTTAATCACTTCCTTTGCTGTGCAGAATTTTTTTACTTTGATGGCATCCCACTTATTGACTCTTGGTTTTATTTCTTGTGCTTTGAGATCCTCTTAAAGAAGTCAGTGGCAGCACTTACATGACGGAGTTTTGAACCTATGTTTTCTTGTAGCAGTTGCAAGGTTTCTGGTCTACTTCCTAAGTCTTTGATCCATTTTACTTTAACTTTTACATAGGGCAAGAGATAAGGATCTGGTTTCATTCTTCTACCTATACCTATCCAGTTTTCTCAGCACTATTTGTTAAAAAGGCTGTCTTCTCCAACATATTTTGGTACCTTTGTCAAGTAACAGATGGCTGTAGGTACATGGGTTTGTCTCTTTGTCTCCCATTCTGTTCCATTGGTCTTCATGTCCATTCACTCAGAGCTTTCTCAAACTGACTTTTTGTTTGTTTGCTTGATTTACTTATTTATGGAAACAAGAGCTTCCTTTCCAAACAGAGAATACTCTAACCTCCCATGGTAATCACAGAGCACAGGAACAGTCACCTGGTTTCCCTAGACAACTCCTTTAAATGGTAGTGCTCAGATCCAGGCTGGCTGGTGGCTAAATAACCTAATTATACCCCCATTGAGGAAGATGCTCTCATTTTTGCCCTCTTAGAAAAAGGAAGCAATAATGGAAACTGGCTCCTCTCTTGGAACACAGACCTGCATGGTCTGCAGATCCCCTGGCCCCACCACCTTTGTGAGACAGATTTGTTCTTTCTCTTTCCTTGCTGCATCCCAGGCTTGAAGTTTTCTCTGTCCTGAATAAATATTACTCCTTAATCCATGCCATGTTCTATACCTGAATCCCTGCTCAAAACTGGTACCCATCACATGAAGACTCAGAAATTACCCACCTTAGCAACAGTTGGTGAGCAGTCAGCCATGCAATACAAATGTTTCACTTCAGACTGAGAAAGTACCAAGAAGGTGGTAGGGACCAACTTAAATTAGATTTTTAAGAAATACCTAGCTGATGAGGGAAAGGTAAACTGACACCCCATAGACATAAAGTGTCATCCAGCCAGGTGAAGAGCTGGAGGAAGAACCATTTAGATGGAGGGATTATAACAGGGAACATAATTGTAGAATAAAGCAGCTCAAAGGAACTCAGTTTGGCTGAAACAGGATAAAGAGAAAGAACACATTTTGAGATGAGACTAGAAGTATAAACCACAACCTGATCACCATTCAAAGGTCATGCCATCCTAGTTTGTCCACAACTCTGGTTTGGCCCCTGTCACGGATGATGATCTATTCTTCATTAACAATTGTAAGAGTGTGGTCTAAGGCAGAGCTATCAGAGTTTTCCAGCATTCCAGTTCCACTGCTACTGTCACTGAGCAATCTCCCAAGGTAGAAGCATCCCCTTCCCCCTCCATATATTTCCTACCATATAGAAAGGACAGGTCCAAGAAATAAGCCTGCCACTATCAAGTCATTTGCATACTAGACTTAAAGCCAGAATGATGGTGATAACAATGCTGATGCTGGTGATTACAACTATTGATAAATAAATCTGATGATCTATGAGCCAGGATTTAGAGAAAATACTTTAAATACATGATTTAATCCTTACAAACATAGATACTTGTCAAGAGCCAGAGTTAGATCTATAGGAGGGCATTTCAGGGAGAAAGAGGTAATGAAAGGTCATGTTTTCTTTTCACTACATTTGTCACAGTGACATAATAAATTGGGTTCCAAAACATGTTTGCATTACAGAATGATTGTTTTAAAAATAAATACAGGAATGTTTGGGCATGTACTTGGACTAGGTTTTGGAATACATGGTTCCAAATCAAACACACTGTTTCCTAGCATTCTCTAAAAAAAAATCCTAGGATCTGGCAACCGATGAGATTGATGATAAAATAACTGGAACTCTCTGGAAGGAAAGATCTTATGTTCCTCACGTCTGGAGGGCAGAGCAAATGTGATTATATTTTCTTCCCTGTAATGATAATGCAGGACAGAGGGCCATTTCTTTAAAAACTTCTAATCTTACTCTAGTTAAAAGCATTTTCTAAAATAGCATTTTCAGAACCAAATGCAATTTCTTTAAATTATCTTACTAAATTGCTTTTAAAAATAAAATGATTCCCTTTCACCCAGGTCCCAATGCTATCCTTATTCCCAGGCACTAAATTGGAAAATATACTTGAAAATACTGGGGGATGCTCTTCTGGAGGCACATCCTAGCTAGGCCTTGTCTGGTGCCCACATGGCCCTTCAGAACTTCACAGCTGCCACAGCTGTCCTACCAGACTGGTCTTAGAATGCTCTTGAACCTCAACTCCCTTTTTTCTTTAGCCTTGGGCTTGCTTCAGGCCTTCTATTTTCCAACACAGATCTGAGCCAGTCTCATGTTAGTGTACACCCATCCAGTTGAGTTTATCCTTAGTGCTTTTTCATGAACATTTCCACCCAATTGGCCCTGAATTATAAGTGGGATATGATCCTGGAAAATATTCCTTGAATTGTTCAGATATAACCTTTTAGAATATCACCTTCAATAATTATTTTCAGTGTAAAAGTCACTTAGTAGAAATTTGGTCTGACCTATATAGAAATCACTGCAACAGTAATGTAACAGTAATGTACAACAAAAATCCCAAATTCAATTTCTTCCAATCTCAGATACCTTCTTTTACCTGGATATAAGACATCATTAACCTCTTACTGTTCAAAGTTCTTTTCTAAGTCCTTGAGCTTTTGAGGAATAAAATCATTTAAGTGTGTTTAATTAATTTGATTATGCATTAAGAAGTAGAAGCAATGTCATTAATCCTCAAAAAAATCGTTTTTCTGATTATTCAAGGATTGTCTCTTAATCTGGGAATGACTAATGAGAAATTTTTGAAAAAAATTGAAAAGGAAAGGTAGTTAACATTGTGTAACTTCTTTCAGACATAGACATACTATGATATATAGCTTAACTTCTGAATTGAAAATGCATATGCATCAGATGTTCTGCAGTAAAGCATAAACTCTCTCATTTAAAATTTTAATTTTATAAGTTTCCTTTAACAAAGTCCTCTGCATAAATTCTTGGGGGAGTATATCTGTCTTATTTAACATTATATTTTAATGTTGGACATATAAGTAAGTGCTGACTATTTCTTAAATTAATGTTTTCTGATTGCAAAAATACATAAACATAGTAGAAAATATAAATTCCATAGAATCATAAGGCTTAATAGTGATAGTTACCTCAAAATTACCCCATATACCACAAAATAAGCTCTCTTAAAGTAGGGAAAATTAATTCTTAATTGCACATTGCTACCCTTCAAATGTTTACTCTAACAGGTATCCTCTTTTCTCACTTCTAGAACTAATAAACAAATTCAGCAAAGTAGCAGAATATAAAAGCAACACCCATAAAATGCATTTCTGTACAAAAGTGATGAATCTTCTGAAAGAGAAATTAGGAAAACTATACCCTTCACAATAGCCTAAAAAAAATAAAATACTTGGGAATCAGCCTAACAAAAGAGGTGAAAGACCTCTACAATGCACACTAAAGAAAGAAATTGAAGATCTTAGAAAATGGAAAGATCTCCCTTGTTCTTGGATAGGCAGAGTTAATACTGTCAAAATGCCCATATTACCAAAAGCATTATACAGATTTAACATAATTCCAATCAAAATCCCAATGACATTCCTCATAGAAATAGAAAAGGCAATCAAGAAATTCATTTGGAAAAATAAGAGACCCAGAATAGCCAAAGCAATCCTTAGCAAGAAGTGTGAATCTGGAGGCATCACAATACCAGACTTTATACTATAGAGCTATAGTAACAAAAACAGCATGGTATTGGCATCATAAAAGACATGTAGACCAATTATACAGAATAGAGGACACAGAGAAAAACCCACATATATACAGATATCTCATACTAGACAAAGGCAACAAAAAGATACATTGGAGAAAAGATAGCCTCTTCAACAAATGCAGCTGAGCAAATAGGAAATCCATATGCAGCAAAATGAAATTAAACCCCTATCTCTTACCATGCACAAAAATCAAATCAAAGTGGATTCAAGGTCCTAGCAATTAGACCAAATACCTTGTGCCTAATAGAAGAAAAAGTAGGTTCAAATCTTTATCGTGTTGCCTTAGGACATGACTTCCTTAACAAGACTCCTAAAGCACAAGAAATAAAATCAAGAATCAATAAATGGAATGGATTCAAACTAAAACTCTTCTCAGCAAAAGAAACAATCACATGATGAGAGAGTCTACAGAGTGGGAGATAATCTTTGCCACACATACATCAGAGTACTAATATCCAGGATATACAAAGAACTCAAAAAACTTAACATCAAAAACAAAAACAAAAACAAATAACCCAATCAATAAATGGGCTAAGGAACTGAACAGACACCTCTCAGAAGATATACAATTGACCAACAAATAAATGAAAAATATTCAACATCTCTAGTTATTAGAGAAATGCAAATCAAAACTACTCTAAGGTTTCATGTCCCACCAGCCAGAATGGTAATTGTCAGGAATACAAGCGATCTCACTCCTCGGTGTATACCCAAGGACTTAAAATCAGAATACTACAGTGACACAGCCACATCAATGATTATCGTAGCTCAATTCACAATAGCTAAACTGTGGAACCAACCTAGATGCCCCTCAATAGGTGAACAGATAAAAAAAACTGTGGTATATATACACAATGGAATATTACTCAACCTTAAAGAATACAATTATGACATTTGCAGGAAAATGGAGTTAGAGAATATCATGCTAAGGGAAGTAAGCAAATCCCACAAAACCAAAGGCCAAATGTTTTCTCTGATATGTGGATGCTGACCCATAAGGGGAGGGGGCTACTTTTGATTGGGCCAAGGGGAGTAAGGGGAGGGAAGGGGATATGGAGGTGGGAAAGATGGTGGAATGAGACTGACATTATTACACTATGTGTCTGTATGATTGTACAAAAGGTGTGACTTTGCATCATGTACAGAGGAATAAAAAGTTGTGTTCCATTTTTGTAAAAAAATAAAAATGAAAATAAAATAAAATAAAAATAAATCCTGTTTTTCCTTCTACTTCCCTGGTATCTGCTTTGTCCTCACACTTCCCAGATAGTGAGGATATGCCATTTTCATCTGTCTAGCATCACCATTTTCCTTGGATAAGGTTACTCTCATGAGAATCGTATATTCTTTATTGGGACTGCCCATCACAGATCTCTACTCCTCCTAACCACAGTAAATGGCCTGGACTAGTCGTGTGGCTCTCTCTGGCCACATCACCATGACTATGAGAAGGCATGACCATTTTCATGGTATAGAACACCCACAAGAAAATTCCTGTTCATGATCTCCAATTATAATTCTCACAAACTAGAGAGTTGCCTATTCATGAGAACAGTTTTGTTCTCAGTAAAGATCAAACTTAAGTTGCCTCAAACTCCCTGTTTTGGTGAAAACTCAAGAGATAAAAGTAATAGGAATGACCCTAATCAATAGCATTTCCAATGGAATATGTTACTATTAATGACTTTGAGATGTATTTTCCATCCAAGAATAATTTCCTTTCCACATTTTACAAAACAATTATTACCTATAAACTAAAGTCAGGCTATTATAAATTTATCATTTACAAGTAGATGAAATCTTAAGAGAGAATCTGGCTCAAAGTCCTGTCTGTAAAGAGCCTTGTCTGTAAAGGGCCAAGATAGCATTGTTCATTGAAGGTCATCCTGGAAAGCATATTCATGTGTGATTTCATAGGACTGAAAGATATGACTGTATAGTAAGTAGTAAGTATACAGACTTTTCTCTTTCTCTTGAGACTGTACTCCCAAATTTCACAGCTGTGAATATTCTGTTTATTTGACAGGATCAGAGAAAAGAAAAGAAACTCTTGACAATGATAGCAAATACAGAAACTTTGACTTCAACTCAAGATTGGTTTAATCAAAAACAGAAAGAAAAATGAGAGAAAAAAATCAAAGACTTTCAGAATACCATCAAAGCAGTTCTATGTGTCTGGCATATAGCAAGTGCTCAGTAAACAGTAACCATTATGAGGTTTCACTAACAAGTAAAAATGCTTAGACACATATGCAGTTCCACTTTTCCCCATCACCCCTCTTCCATCTTTACTCCTGCCCCTTCTCCCACATGAGATTCTGATTTCCCTATGATTTCTGCTAATCAAACTCCTATTGCTCATCAAGGATTGGTTTAGCTATGACTTTCTCCAAAAACACCCTCCCAAATAGACAACTCATTTTTTTTTCTTCTGCCTTGCTCCAACATCTGTCTCTTCTTTTATAAAACTGTCTTCCCCACTTGATTATAAGTTTATTGGGAATAAGAAAGAAAATTTTACTCTTGTCTATCCAATACAGTGCCTGAAGTTGTCTTTAACACTGACACATGAGGCAATATCAGATTCACCAAAAATATTATCAACTGGGAGACTGCTGCTTAACTTATCTCAGGAAAGAACCTTAAAAGAACTAAGTTAATATATATTGAGTAGCTACGTAGGCCAGTCAAATGAGGTATTTTACATATATTGTCTCATATCAATTCAAATAAATAAACGAAGTTATCAACACCATTCTATGTGTACAGACAGATCTCAGTTCACAAACATTCCCAAGAGAGCTAACAGCTAGTATGTGCTGGAGTCAGAGTTCAGAGTTGGGCATCTAATTCCACTTGAATGTTCTTGTGCCATATTATACAACCTCCCATATCATGAGGGTCTCTCTGTGCTAGTTAGTTTTTGGTCACTGTGACCAAAACACCTGACCAGAACAACTTAGAGGAAGAACAGTTTATTTTGGGCTCATGGTTTCAGAGATTCAGTGTATGGTCAGTGGACTCCATAGCTCAGGTAAAGCACAACATCATGCAGGAAGCACATGGGGGAGGAAAGCTGCTCAGACCTGACAGTCAGGAAGCAGAGAGAGAGCAAATGAGGCATTAAGGAACAAACTATAAACCCCAAAGTTATGCCCCCAGTGACCTACTTCCTCCAGCCACAGACTGCCTATCTATAGTTACCACCCAGTTAGTCTATTCAAATTATTAATCCCTTGATTTAGTTGCTGCTCTAATGCACTAATCAGTTCACTTCTGAGCACTCCTGCATTATCTCCTGAGCTTTTGGGGGACACCTCATATTTAAACCATAGTGATGACTCAAGGTAAAGAGAACAATATCTCAGTCTCCCCCTCCTGACCTCCAACTTGGATATGGAAAAGAAACCCCACCTCACATCTCTCCCAGTTTCCATTCCTCAGTTCCCTTCTGAGATACTAAGAGAAAGACACCTCCTGAAATTCCAAGTGCAATACTTGTCTGCCTTGTTTCCTGTCTTCATCCTGTTTCCTTCTTTGACAGTGAGGGACATGCTATCAATATGTCACAAAGCAGACAGATTCCTGAGGTCAATGATGGAATGCTTATTTTTCATCAGAAAAACAAGGCCTAGATGTCTTAGCCAGCAAGTGTACTTTTTAGTATGTATGTTGAAGCATTTCATATAAATACACTGATTAATGGGTGCTGCAATGTCATTTTAATTTGTGTTTTATACAAAATAATCTGTCCACTTCCTTCCAGTGATGTAGAAAATATGACTCTCTAGTCATAAATGAATGAAATAGTTCAATCTATTCATTGGTTCTGGTAGAGCAAGCTGTGCAATGTGCCCATGAAATTTTAATTATTAGACAATATGTGGGATAATAATAACCAAATCTAAGGAGGCCATGACTTTATTATACCCTGCCTGGGACAAAGCACATATATATAAGGTGTCCCAGAGATCGGATTTTAAAAGAGATATAGAAAAAAAATTTTAAATTCCAGAAGAAAGCACTGAAGATATTGAGAGCTTCTTAAACCATACTAGTGATAATTAATCAAAGGGAAACTAGAGAAGAAAAAGAGAAATCCCAGAAAGAACATATCTCCCATTCCCAAATAACTGATGGGTCCTCACAGAGGAGCGATCAGGCCTACACTATAGTAGTAGAGATAAGCTAAGGTCAGAGAATAAAACTATCAAGAGAAGCTGATCTCCTAGAACGTCAGCTCAGAGTAAGAATTCCCTCTGCAACTCCTGAAGGAATTCTAACGATCAGATCCAACCCAAATGTAAAAGACCGCAAAAAGCAATGAGCATCTATCTCTCTGAGACTTCCCAGAAAAGTCCTTGAATCAACTGTCCCTCCAATTTGCACATTCTCTGATACCAGGCTCTATCAAGGCTCCAGTTTACTGCCCCATGTACTGCTCATCCTCTAAGATGGCCACAGGAGTGACAGAGGCTAATAGAGGGATAAGCAGAGAGAGGCCAGCTGAGGTAGAGCTTTTCCACACACTTCAATGGGAGAGGAAAAGTTCCCTGGGCCTTTGTCCTTTTCAAATGCTGTTGCCAAGGTAACTGCTTGCTTGTGACTGTGAAAGCAGACAGCTCCTACATGAAATTATGGCCACTTTGTTCTAAGAACAAAATGATTTCGATGATCAGAGCTCAGAGCTTGTTTTACACAGAGCACAAGCTCAGAGCTTGTGTTACAAATGAGACACCAGCTAAGTGGTTCCCTTCAAGGAAAAAAATAGGAGTGTGTGTTTGTCTGTTAAATCCCCCATCTCAAGTTCCACCATTAGAAATTTATTCCATCGGGTTCTGCTCGTATTTCTTTTTTTTTCCCTGTAGTTTACATTTTAATCTATTAGTGTTAGCTCATATTTGCCTACCCATTCATTTTTTTGTAATCGTTTTAATTAGTTATATATGGCAGTAAGACTGCATTTTGACACATCATACATAAATGGAGTACAATTTCTCATTCTTCTGGTTGTACATGATGTAGAATCACACTGGTCATGTAGTCATACATACATAGGGTAACCATGTCAGATTCATTCTACCATCCCTTCTATCCCCACACCCCTCCCTCCCTTCATTCCTCTGTACCTAATCCAAAGTAACTCTATTCTTCCCTAGCCACTGCCCCCATTTATTTTGAATTAGCATCCATGTATCAGAGAAAACATTAGGCCTTTGGTTTTTTGGGATTGGCTTATTTGGATTAGCATGATATTCTTAAGCTCCATCCATTTACCAGCAAATGCCATAATTTCATTCTTCTTTAAGGCTAATATTCCATTGTGTATATATACCACATTTTCTTTATCCATTCATCTGTTGAAGGGCTCCTAGGTTGGTTCCATAGTTATCTATTGTGAGTTGAGCTGCTATAAACATTGATGTGGCTGTAGAATGCAGATTTTAAGTCATTTGAGTATAAATTGAGCAGTAAGAGAACCAGAATAGCCAAAGCAATCCTTAGCAAGAAGAGGGAAGTAGGAGGCATCACAATACCAGACCTTAAACTATACTACAAAGTTATAGTAACAAAAACAGCATGGTATTGGCATCAAAACAGGCATGTAGAACAACAGTACAGTATAGAAGACACAGAGATAAACTCACATAAATACAGTTATCTCGTACGAGACAAAGGCACCAAAAACACACATAGAGAAAACAGCCTATTCAACAAATGGTGCTGGGAAAATTGGAAATCCACATGTAACAGAATGAAATTAAACCCCTATCTCTCACCCTGCAGGAAACTCAACGCAAAATGGATTAGAGACTTAGGCACTAGGAGGAGACCCCACACCTAATAGTGGACCCAAACCTTCACCATGTTGGCCTAGGATCTGACTTTCTTAACAAGACCCCTAAAGCACAAGAAGTAATCAAGAATCAATAAATAGGATGGATTCCAACTAAAAAGCTTCTTCTCAGCAAAGGAAACAATAATGTGAAGAGAGAGCCTACAGAATGGGCTAGAAACCTTACCACACACCTCAGCTAGAGCATTAATCTGCTTGTGTTTCTAGGACAATGAATAAGACTGCTAGCAAAGGTAAGAAAGGAAGTTTCAAACACTAGTGAGACTAAGTTTGTTATACCCTTCCTAATATGTATAAAGCCAAAACAGCATAGTGGTTAAGTGCCTGGATTTTCAAGTGAGATACCCTAGTTTTAAACTTGGGCTCTGCCACTTACGGCTACAGGATCTTGTATTTGGCAAGTTACTAAACCTCTATGACATCAGGATCATCATCTACAGAATAAAATATAACAGCTTGTAATCCCAGCACTTAGGGAGGCTGAGACAGGAGACTCACAAGTTCAAAGCCAGCCTCAGCAATGGCGAGGCGCTAAGCAACTCAGTGAGACTGTCTCTACATAAAACACAAAATAGGGTTGGGGATGTGCTTAGTGGTCCAGTGCCTCCGAGTTCAATCTTCAGTACCAAATAAAATAAAATAAAATAAAATATAACTACCTCTGAGTTGCTAGTAAATAAATGAGTTTCAATGCCTGTGAAGTGCTTAGAATATACCTGGCATATGGAAAGTCACACAAGTGCCTGCTCTTGTCGTACTGGTGGAAATGATGCTTTGATGATGACGACACTGAAGGTGACAGACACCAAGAAGCAGGGAAGAGAAGATACCCAGGAGCCCCATGAGTTTTGCCTGGGTATATGGGCAAGCAAACCAAGAGCACCTGACATGTACTGAGTGCCCATGTGCTCGATAATACGCCATGAGATGCATTAGAGCCTCATTCACCAAAAGGGACAGAAATTTCTGGGAGGACAGAATCGTGTGAAACTTCTGAGTTCTATGACTTCAGAAAAGACAGGGAGTGTGGTTGTGAGCATCTCTAGCATAGGACAAAAAATGGATGCTCTCAGGCTAACGGAAAAGAAATACAAGAGCTCCTTCCCTCAAACAAGTTTCTGCTATTTATTCCCTCCCAATTATCCCCCTTCCGATTTATTAACCCCTTTTCACACAGGTGAATGGGTGCTGCTAAGAGAAGCAGGAGAATTCAGCCTCTCACCATGATGTCCCTTTTTTCCCCACTTCACCATTTGGTGCCTCAATAGAATTTGGTCTTTCTAAGCATCTCAGTGCTTGTAGAAAATTAGATCAGACAAATAATAGCAATTAAAAGCTTTTACCCCCATATCAATATTCATCAGCACACAGAATGTCACTTACCATCAGTTGATTGTGTTCAGTAGAGAAAGAAATGCAGGATGGAGGCTGTTACACTGCTTAGTTCTAGAGAAGCTTAGATTTTCAAACCCAGTTGCTTATTAAAGGGGCCTTCACATTCTAGCTTCTTATTTTTAGAAGCTCCTCTTTCCTCTTTTCTGACATCGTTGACTTCTAGACTGAAGGTCACCAAATTCCCTGATGTCAATCAGCTTACCAACCCTCTCCAAACTGGAGGATAAATATGGTTTCTGGAACTCACTGAGACGACAGTGATGTGTATTTCCAAGAAAGATGGACATGTATGTAGTGCTATAGTCTCAAATAATCTGCTCAGCAGTATGGCAGCTTCTGAGGTGTCTGTGTCCTTAATGGAGCGTGAGAGAACAAAGTGAACATTGAGGTTTCACTTTGCCCAAGGAAGTCTTCCTCAGGACTCTCATTGTGGAAAAACTCCTCTCTTCTGTTACCCCAACTGTAACATGTATATGTTGCCATTAAAATATCTACAACTTTTTGTACTGTTATGAATATTATTTATCTCCATCTATAAAGCAATGAACCTTTGAGGAAGCACATAAAATTTGTCTTATGCCTCTACTACCCAAAATATGTACCTCAATGTGAGTCACTGTGACCAGAAGACCTGACAAGAACAACATAGAGAAGGAAAAGTTTATTTGGAGTTCATGGTTTCAGAAGTCTCAGTCCACAGATGGCCAACTCCATGGCTCTGGGCCCAAGGTAATACAGATCATCATGGCAGAAGTGAGTGGAAAAGAAAAGAAGCTCAGGACACAGCAATTGGGAAGCAAAGAAACCTCTGCTCACCAAAACAAAATATAAACCCCCAAGGGATGCCCCCACTGACCTATCTCCTCCAGGTATATCCTACCTGCCTTCAGTTACCACGCAGTTAATCCCTATCAGGGGATTAATGCACTAATTGGGTTACAACTCTCATCATTTAATCATTTCACCTCTGAACCTTCTTGCATTGTCTCACATATGAGCTTTTGGGGTGCACCTCATATCAGTGTGACACATAATAGGTCCTCAATAAATATTTGTTAGATTGTCTATATTTATAGCAGGAAATGCTTTCTAGAAAAGATTTAAGAAAAAAATGTAGAAGCCACCAGTTATTCTAGAAGTTAATATTGATACAAAAAAAAAAAAAAAGACAACTTCTTGGTTTTTCATAGACAAAAATGGAAAACTGAATACATAAAACTACAATGTAAATAGACTATCCCCTCCCTTCTTGCATCCAGTCTACGAACATGTAAGAAAACTACTGGGTGGGACTGTGTCACCTCCATCTCTTCCCTCCCAGGGGCTCATGCTGCTTCCTGACAAGATGGTAGCCGCTGTCTGATAAAAGAACTGTTGGAGCTGAGGCTTCACAGACACAATCTGGAAGTGAGCAGAATGAAAATATCCCAGTCTCACCTCAAGGCAGGACTCTCCATTGAGATTTTCATTTCCAGGCAACACTGCCAGAGAGAAACTTTTTCGTCACAGAGAAGTGAAAGAAAAGCCTGCTTGGGATGACTCATATAAAGGTGCTCAAATTGCACATATTTTAAAAAATCACCTGGGGAGCTTTCAAAATCTACCTATATCTGGGCTCCAAATAAATCAGAACATCTCAGGGTGGAGCCAAGGCATTCATAGTGTTTTAAAGCTCCTGAAGTGATCACCTATCTGAACTTGTGTGTGTGTGTGTGTGGGTGTGTGCGCGCGCGCGCGCGCGTGTTGTTGTTGCTACCGGAACAGAAATACGGCAAAAATGAAAATAGTTTCATTAGTGGACACCTGGTTTTATTAAGATGTCCTGTCAGTCCATAGAAAATCAGCCCAGTATAAATTGAGCATTAGCTGTGGTTTAAGATTAAGTGGCTTATGTATTTGTGTTATGCTCTTGCTAGAACTATTCTCTCTTGATCTATTCTTTTTTGACCTTGGAGTAACACAGCTGTCCTATCTACTGTCACTAGGACCAGGAAGGGGCATTTGACATTGGGAGACAACCAAGCCCAAGCCTTCCTCTCCCCTTACCCGCACCCCAGTTACTGTCTGTCACAATTAATTGGGTCAATTTTGAGAGTCTCAGGACATGTAGAGGTAATAAACTGGTGTAAGAACACAGGTCACAGAGGTGAAACAACTTAGGTTTGAATCCTGACTTGGCCCCTTATTACTTTATGTGATTTTTGGCAAGTTCTTTTTAACCTCTTTGTAATTTATTCTCCTTACAATTAAGAAAGGTGGAAATGATCATGCATATCAGTTAAAGTTCTAATATTATGACATAAAACATGTGATGATAAAATTCAGACAAGAACCCAGGCCTGTTAATTCTGATCCACTGCTGTTCTATAATTCCACTAGAGTTACTGCAACATAAAAAAGTAACATAATGAGATTTAGTGTGCTCAAACATCCTAGTCAGAACTACACCCACTTCAAATATTGAGACACTCATATGGTGCAGCAATTTAAAAATGATCTCCTTCTTTTCTGTGAATCTTCTAGTTGTCTGTGAACACTTAAGCCTACATTGCATAAATGAGAGCAATAGATGAATTTATTATGAGCTAGTAAATGTTTTGCCTCTTTATTTCACATGAGATAAAACATAAAAATATGCTCTTGAAATTAGGTAGTGATCTTCAATTGCTCAGTTGGCAAATTGCATAATTACATCTAACATTGTCACATCTATTTTTTTGCATCAACAAATTTCTAGTCATTCAGTTTTTTAAGATGAACTCAGAGTGCTGTCTTTTGTTAGGAGATTAATATAAGCATGAGAATCCACTCCCACACACTAAGCACACCTAGCACCCTGTGCAGTGGCTTATGTCACAAGTAGAACAGAGCTGGATACACATTTCATTCCTAGGATAATACTGGGTTTTCAAGTAGAGAATAAGTGCCCCTTAGATACCTTTTCTCTGTACCTTTATGGTTGTTCTTTTGAGCTGGTTGATTAATCAGTCTCAGATTTCTTATTACCTAAATTATCAGAGATTATACATGACAATATGTCAGAGGTAATCATAATAGACAAACATCAGTATATCATGCCCAAGTCTACTGCAGTCATAACCAACCAATACCATTTACTGAGTACACAGCAGTGACTACATAGTGAAAATCAAGCAAAGCACTTGCATTTATTTTAATTTAAAATAATTTTCATAATACATTGTGGTCCCTGTTTATATGTAAGAAATCCAAATCTTAGAAAAATTCATATCTAAAGTTAAAAATAAAAAAGTGGCAGAATTAGGATTTGCATAACCACTTGACTCACAAAAGCAAATGGTAACAAAAACGCCACTGAAAAACTGCCATGCAAATGTCAAGCTCCACTCCAGATGCCAAAGTGGAGCTCAGTTAACTCAGACCAAATCATAATCTACTCATTGCCCCTCAAGACTGGTTACCTCCTTCTAAATAAACATCAGGTTGATGATGGTGTCACTTCGGGTATGAAACACTAAAAGATCATTTTAAGGGGAATAAAACTGATTATGTTGAAAGAGTAGTATACATAGTACAGTCATTTTTAATCAAAAAGTAATTATATAAAACTGTAGAATAAATAATAAAAAATTAGTTAAATCTAAATAATAACTGCAAATTGGTACAACCAATCTGGAAAGCAGTATGGAGATTCCTTAGAAAACTTGGAATGGAACCACCATTTGAGCCTGCTATCCCATTCCTCAGAAGACTTAAAAACAGCATACTACAGTGCCATAGCCACTTCAATGTTTATAGAAGCTCAATTCACAATAGCTAAACTGTGGAACCAAACTAGATGCCCTTCAATAGATGAATAGATTAAAAAAGACTGTGGTATATATCCACAATGGAATATTACTCAGCAATAAAAGAGAATAAAATTATGACATCTGCAGGTAAATGGATGGAGTTGGAGAATATCATGCTAAGTGAAGTAAGCCAATCTCAGAAAAACAAATGCCGAATGTCCTCGTTGATAAGTGGATGCTGATGCATAATGTGGGGAAGGACATGGGAACAATGGTGGAACTCTGTTCACAGGGGTGTAAGGGGGGAGGGGGCATGGGGACAGTAAAGGTGGTGGAATATGATGATCATCATAGCCCTAACTTTATGTATGACTGCATGTATATTGTGATTCTATATCACTTACAACCAGAGAAATGAAATGTTATTTTCTATCTGTGTACAATGAATCAAATTGCACTGTTATCATGTAAGCCTAAATAGAACAAATAAATAAATTAAATATGAAAAAAATACTCTTGTCTCTGTAAAATATTGCCACACACTTAACAGCTTAAAACAACACAATCTTATTACTTTACGGTGCTGGAGTTCATAGTATAAAATCAGTCTCACTGGGCTAAAATTTAGATGTCAGCAAGGCTGGTTCCCTTTGGAGACAGTAATGGAGAATCTGTTTCCCTGCCTTTTCAGCTTCCAAAGTCCTGCATTCTTTGGCTGGTAGCTCCTTCTTCACATCACTGCTAACTCTTGCTTCTGTCTTTAGGTCTGCTACTGTTTGCTCCTCTTGCCCCACTTTTATAAGGACACTTGTGATCACATTGGACCTACTTGGATAATCTAGGATCATCTTCCCATCTCTAGATCATTACCTTTAACACATCAGTAAATTCTCTCTTGCCCTGCAAGGTAACATATTCACAGGCTCTGGGAGTTAGAGCATGGACACCTTTGTAGAAGACATTATTCCATTGATCACAATTACCAACAGTTACATTTTTAAGTGAAGAAAAAAAATTAAATGAACCAGAAAGGAATCTAGTCTCTATTATAAATACTTCTATCCAATTTCCAATTAATTTATGGCTAAGAAGTATATTTTTCTTCTGATGGGTGCAGTGACTGAGTTGCAGAACAGCTTGGATGAGCATCTGCACAGGAACCACTGTGGAAGGTTATATTTAAAAGCTGTTTCCTCCAAATGTTAAAAACAGAGCGAGGTCTCTAGTAAGCAGCAGTTTTGAAACTGCTGCAGAAAGGAGATTACAACATACAGAGGGTGGTTAAATCAATCCATTTAATATTTGTTGTTCACTAAAAATGAGTGAGGAAGCAAAAAGGATGAGAGGAGAGAGAGAAAACTGTAGCTCCTTGAATGATAATTGAACCAGTTCATCATATTCTAATTTGAAGAGTGTGTAGCAAGAAAACATGTGCTCCATCTTCCTGGAGCACATGTGGATTTTCTGATCTAACCATGCAAAAAAAAAAAAAAAAAGACAACCGAAATACAAAGATGCCTTTTAAATGGAGCAGGATAATGAAAAAGAAAAAATTAAAAACCCTTCAGCTATATCTGAGTGGGGCAGAAATGAAGAAATACATTTTCTTCTGTTTTATTTTTCCCTGGATTTGGTAATTGGAGAAGATCTCACTTAATGCTCAGGGGAGACATGTACAGTCTTCTGCTATCACAGATAGAGATGTGTGTTGTGAAGGTTCAATTTGCTTCTAAGAGAATCAAGTAAAATTCAAAGTTCCTTTCAAAAATAGATTAATATAGTTCTCATACTAGAAAACTATGTTTTCTAATTTTTTCTCTTTTATTTTTTTCCAGGTTTGCATCTACTAGCATTTAAATGTGTATATTCACCTCTTAGGAGGACCTTAAATAATACATAAAGTAACTTCATTTAAAAGCTATATTTTAAAACATAAACAAAAATATGTGTAAAATGCTTTTCAGATAACTAAAAATAACTAATAAAAGATTTATATTACACTAATTTTAAAATTCCTTTATATCACTGACAAGTAAGAGAAAAACACAAAACTTTTAGGTTGAGAGTTCTTAGAATTTACTGAATTACTTCTCAAATTTTAATACACACTTGCACAACCACTAATATACATACAAAGCACCTAATAATCATGTCAAAATGCAGATTCTGAGTCAGTAGGTCTGGGTTTAGGGACGATTAACAGAGCCTGTATTTCTAACAACTTCCTGAGTGATGCTAATGTCCCTATTCTTTCTCCTTTGAGTAGCACATCACAGGAAATTTATAAAATTATAGATTCCAAGGTACCAACCCAGATATTCTCAGAGATCTATAATTTTAATAAGGCTTTTCTGATGTATTTCTATACAATTCAATGTATTTCTATGCCGATTCAATGAACTGAGTTGGCACAATTCAGTTACACTTTAAATGCCTGCTGTGAGCATGTGGTTTCATAAATTCTAGAATTCAATTTAGTTCTTAAAATGTGCTAAACTTCTTGGACTGCCACCAAGCACCAGCCCAACCTTAATCACATGACTTTTTAACACACTAATGCTGCCTTCATGCAATACACAAGCTACCTCTGAGCCTAGACTTGGCATTCTTAGTATACAGATTTTATCTAAGCCATTGAAAATCAACCTCTAGATAATTCTACAAACACACTTGTACATATTTTGTAAACAGTTTGAGGAACTTGCATATTTTCTAGTCTATCCATGGATGCATTTCTGAACCTCTAAGAATCCATGGTCTAGTTACTGTGCCTTGCAAATAATATTTGCTTCACAGATAGAAAACTTACTACTGTAGTTTGAAATCTTGTCTTGGTGATTTTGACTCCTCTGAGCCAGCTCCAAAACCTCTCCCTGAAACTTATCCATAGCATTTGGCTCAGGTCCCTCCCATCCCCCACCTCTCTTCAGGTGCCCCCCCCTTCAGGTGCTCTCCATGGTACTGGACCCAGAATCTGATTTCAGGCTGCACTGCCTGCCTCTATTTCTCATCCTCCTTGGTTTGCTTCTAATAAACAAATAAATAAATAAATAAATAAAGCCCCCCTCGAATTGCTATTTTTCCTTCTGAGGTCCAGCCTTTATTTTTCGAGTCCTCTTTGCTAATCTCCCAACTTTGAGACTGATACTCATAATCAGAAGTTATTACTAGAAGACTCTTCTGCCAATCACCTGATAGTTTACCTTCCTTTCCATGAATACTCTTCAACATAACCCAAAGTTCTTATGCTTCTTTTCCTCACAGTTTTACCAGTATTGGAAGCCCTTTGCTTTCATTTTTACTCTTTTGGAAAAAAAAAATTTTTAAATGCAAATACATTTTGAAAAAGAACAATTATAATTCAGAGAATATACAAAGAAATGGAAGAATCTGGCCTTAAAATGAAGCAATTAAGGGGCTGAGGCTGTAGCTCAGTGGCAGAGCGCTCACCTCTCACGTGTGAGGCACTGGGTTCGATCCTCAGCACCACATAAAAAAAAAATAAGTAAACAAAATAAAGACACTGTGTCCATGTATAACTAAAAAATATTTTAAAAAAAAAATGAAGCAATTAAGTCTACTTTGGGTTGCTAATGAGCACACACACATACATAACAAACTATGGAGCTTTGTCATTGTCAGCATAATTATTTTATCAGCCATTTCTGTAAATTTTCTTAGGATTTTGTGTTTTATAACATTTATAACACTCCATTGTACAATAGAAAGTTATGGAATTGAATATATGACATTATATGCTTAAAATTTTGTTGTATTTTCTCCTCATGTTAAGGCCTAAAAAATGATAACTATGTAGATATGTGAACTGGCTGGACTGCAGTGATTATTTCACAATGTATATCAAAACATCAAGTTTTAACATTATACAGTTTTTATATGTCAAAAATTAAATTATCGGGGCTGGGGTTATGGCGCAGTGGTAGCGTGCTCGCCTAGCACGCGGGAGGCACTGGGTTTGATCCTCAGCACCACATAAAAATAAAATAAAGCTATTGTGTCCACCTACAACTAAAAAATAAATATTTAAAAAAAAATTAAATTGTCACAAAAATAGGATGTCATAATTATAAAGGCAAAACTAAGGAGACAGAAAATTTTTGTCTTATCTTTAAAAAATTAAGGAAAAAGGATCTTCATATTTAACCAAATAAGTATTTATTGCTGCCTTATCTGCATAAATATTACCTAGACAGCTATTAGGAATCAAGTTTTCTATTTTACATGATGAATAAGATATTTTACGGTTCAATAAATGTTTTCTTTGTTTGAATATAAACATCTGCCTTGTAAAGTAGCCCAGGTGTTTGGAGTCCAGAATAAGGGCCTACCAAATCGCTTGTAAAGAATAAAAATTAGTTTGACCTTGGAGAGTGAAATTTTAAATCAAGAGAGAGCAGATTAAAATAAAATTATGCAAAATCAAACCTACAAAGATAGAGAATTGTTCTCATAAAATCACAACTTACTTGAGACCTATATGAATGAAGTAGACATTTAAGGAAAGATTGTGACAATTAGGAATGGATAGATGTGCCAAAGTAGAATTTAAAAGGACTTCAGAAAGTCAGATGAAAGTAGTGTACTCACCTTTTATGCAGTTTTATCCACTGGACTTTAATTATTCATCCCTATTATTATGTGGATGAAGCAAACTATCAAGGGCTAATATCATTGACTATTTTACTCCTCTGACTTTCTTTTCTTGATCTCATATGTATAGTTTTCAATTACTATACATTTACACAAATTAGGTGTCTCTAATATAAATTGATTATGTTATAGTTCTGGAAATCAGTATAAAATTAGAATAAAATTAAAATAACAGTAGGATTTTTTTTTTTCTTCTTTGTTTTTTTTCTGGTGGCTCCATGAGAAAAATCCCTTCTTTGCCTCTTCTGCCTTCTGTTGGCTGCTAGCATTTCTTGGGTTGTGGCCACTGTACTCCGATTTTTGCTTTTGTTTCACATTGCCTTCTTCTAATTTGATCTCCTGCCACTCAGAAAAAACTCCTGTGATTGCATCAAACCCACCTCAATAAATTAGGTAGAAATCTCCCAATCTCAAGATCTTAATCACATCTTAAAACTACCTTTTGACAAGTAAAGTAATACAGGTTCAGGAATGAGGAGATGGACATGTTTGAGACTTATTTAGTTGACTACATCATGCTATGCAATCTTCCAATTATGTCTTGGTTTTCCCTGTAGATTTTACTGTAGAGAAATAAGGAGCTATCCATGGTAAGTTAAGTTTTTCAGTTCTTACAGATTATATTTTTTCAAATAACTTAATAAAATGAGAGTCTGATCTTACATAGCAAGGTTATGAGTTTGAAAGTCTGCCCTTAAGCAGTGGATTAATTTTCAATGTGTCCTTAAGGTTAAGTTTCTGAAACTTACAGAAATAAAAGCCAGACCCTGATAAAGTGACTCTCCAAGTCTACAAACAATATCTTTTCACTACATACTTTGAATTAATTAACAATTCCAGAACCTCAGTGGGTTGAAACAAACATTAATCGCAGCTGAGGGTCAAATGTGATTCTTTTCCATCTGGTTATATGTTAGATTAAGTAGACTTTATCTGGGACATATGATTCTTTAGGCAAAAAGAAAATGTCAAACCACATGATTCTGCTTGAATATGGAATAAATGATATATGCTCACATCCCACTGGCAAAAGCAAGTAACATGATCAAGCTTCACATCAATGTGAAACACATATATTCTTCCAAAAGGAAGAACTACAATTCCCTTGGCAAAAGGCATGGATATATAATCACCTTTTATGGAAAAACATTTTGGAATAATAATATAATTTACTACAAATTTCTAAGTAGACAATCCAGAATACTTGGCATCATAACATGACAACTTCATTCATTCGGAAGGTATGTAGACTAAGTAACAAGAATGCAATAAGCATTCCCTCTAAAAACTGGAACAAGACAGGGATGCCCTTTTTCACTACTTCTATTCAACATAGTCCTTGAAACACTAGCCAGAGCAATTAGACGAAAGAAATTAAAGGGATACAAATAGGAAGAGAAGAACTCAAACTATCATTATTTGCCAATGACATGATTCTATATTTAGAGGATCCAAAATATTCCATCAGAAAACTTCTAGAATTAATAAATGAATTCAGCAAAGTAGCAGGACATAAAATCAATACCCATAAATCAAATGTATTTCTATTATACATCAGTGATGAACCCTCTGAAAGAGAAATTAGGAAACTATAACATTCATAATAGCCTCAAAAACAAAAATACTTGGGAATCAATTTAACAGAAGCAGTGAAAGACTTCTAAAATGAAAACTACAGAACACTAAAATGTCAATAATACCAAAAGCATTATACAGATTTAAGGCCATTCCAATTAAAATCCCAACAACATTCCTCATAGAAATAGAAAAGGTAATCATGAAATTCATTTGGAAAAATAAGAGACCCAGAAAAGCCAAAGAAATCCTTAGCAAGAAGAGTGAAGCAGGAGGCATCACAATACTAGATCTTAAACCATACTATAGAGCTATAGTAACAAAAATGGAATGGTATTGGCACCAAAACAGACATGTAGATCAATGGTACAGACCCTAACCCTAACCCAAATATGTACTTATCTATTACTAGACAAAGGTGCAAAGACATACGGTGGGAGAAAAGATAGCCTATTCAACAAATGGTGCTGGGAAAATGGGAAATCCATATGTAGTAAAGTGAAATTAAATCCCTATCTGTCACCATGCACAAAACTCAATTCAAAGTCAATCAAGGACCTAGGACTTAGACCAAAGACCCTGTGCCTAATAGGAGAAAAAGTAGGTCTGAATCCTCATCATGTTCCTTTAGGACTTGACTTCCTTAACAAGACTCCTAAAGCACAAGAAATAAAAGCAAGAATCAATACACAGGATGGATTCAAACTAAAAAGCTTCTTCTCAGCAAAGGAAACAATCATGTGAAGAGAGAACCTACAAAGTGGGAGAGAAACTTTACCACATGCACATGGGTCAGAGCACTAATCTCTAGGATATATAAAGAACTCAAAAAACTTAATACCAACAAAACAAATAAATCAATAAACTATAGAGACACTGCTCAGAAGATAAACAATTGATCAATAAATACATGAAAAAATGTTCAACATCTTTAGTAATTACAGAAATGCAAATCAAAACTAAAATTTCATCTCATGCCAGTCAGAATGGCAATTATCAAGAATACAAGTAACAAAAAGTGTTGGTGAGGATGTGGGGGGAAATGTATACTCATTCATCACTGGTGGGATTGCAAATTTGTGTAACCACTCTGGAAAGCAGTACGGAGATTCTTTAAAAAGCTTGGAATGGAACTACCATTTGACCCAGCTATCCCATTCCTCAGTCTATACCCAAAGGACTTAAAATCAGCATACAGTGACACAGCCACATCAAAATTTATGGCAGCTCAATTCACAATAGCTAAACTCATTCAGCTGGGAAGTGTAGGAGAAGTCCTACAGGAAAGAGCTAGTAGGGGAATTCCCTATTTTGAGTATGAATCTGCCTAAATCTTGGGCTCACCCTTAAACGGTGCAATTTTTAGATAGATTGATGCACCCTTGCAAAAATTTGTAGAACTGAACTGAAATTCAGAGTACTATTCATAGAAGGAAAGATGGAACTTCTACTCTGAAATACAGTATTCCCCAATTGTTGAGTAAGTAAAGAACAATAAATATTTTGACTAATAATCATTGGAAAAGATAGTTAATAAAAGCCAACCCCAAGATGATATAGATGTTGGAATTATCTAAGGTTTGTTTTTTGATATATATTTTTTATTCTAATTAGATTTACATGAGAGCAGAATGCATTTGATTCATTGTACACAAATGGAGCACAACTTTTCACTTCTTTGGTTGTACACAACGTAGAGTTACACCATATGTGCAGTCATACATGAACCTAGGGCATTGTTGTCTATCGCATTCTACCATCGTTCCTGTCCCCATGTCCCATCCCTTCCCTCCTCTCCCCTTTGACCAAATTTCTCCATTCTTCCCATGCTCCTTCCCACATTATGGATCAGCATCCGCTTATCAGAGAAAACATTCAGCCTTTGGTTTTTTGGGATTGGCTTACTTTGCTTAGCATGATGTTTTCCAACTCCATCCATTTATCTTCAAGTGCCATAATTTTTCTCGTTTAATGCTAAGTAATATTCCATTGTGTATATATACCACAGTTTCTTTATCCATTCATCTATTGAAAGGCATCTAGGTTGGTTCCACAGTTTAGCTATTGTGAATTGTGCTGCTATAAACATTGAAGTGGCTGCATTACTGCAGTATGCTGTTTTAAAATCCTCTGGGTATAGACTAAGGAGTGGGATGACCGGGTCAAATGGTAGTTCCATTCAAATTTTTCTAAGGAATCACCATACTGCTTTCCAGATTGGTTGTACCAATTTGCAGTCCCACCAGCAACGTATGAGTGTGCCTTTTCCTCCACATCCTCGCCAACATATGTTGTTTTTTATATTCTTGATAACTGCCATTCTGACTGGCGTGAGATGAAATCTTACTTTTGATTTGTATTTCTCTAATAGCTAGAGATGTTGAACATCTTTTCATGTATTTGTTGACTGATTGTATATCTTCTTCTGAGAAGTGTCTGTTCAGCTCCTTAGTCCATTTATTGATTGGGTTATTTGTGTTTTTAGTGTTAAGTTTTTTGAGTTCTTTATATATCCTGGAGATCAGTGGTCTATCTGATGTGCATGTGGCAAAAATCTGTTCCCAGAATGTAAGCTCTGTTCACCTCATTGATTGTTTCTTTTGCTGAAAAAAAACTTTTTAGTTTGCTTTTATTTCTTGCTCTTTAGGAGTCTTGTTAAGAGAGCCAGGACCTAATCCAACATGAAGAAGATTTGGGCCTATTTTCTTCTCCTATTTTCTCCTAATTTCTCCTCAATTAGGTGGAGAGTCTCTGGTCTAATTCCTAGGTCTTTGATCACTTTGAGTTTTGTGCATGGTGAGAAATGGGGGTTTAGTTTCATTTTGCTGCATATGGATTTCCAGTTTTCCCAGCACCATCTGTTGAAAAGGCTATCTTGTCTCCAGTGTATGTTTTTGGCACCTTTGTCTAGTATGAGATAACTGTATTTATGTGGATTTGTTATCTAAAGTTTTAAACCAACTGTTGTAAGTAGTTGAAATGAGTAAAAAAAAAAAAAAACTGTAAAAAAGTAAAGAAATAAAAGTTCTCTGCAGAGAAATGGAAACTGACAAGAACCAAAGGAAAACTTTGGAATTCAAAAGTATAATATATGAACTAAAAACTCACCAGTTCATCCAATAGCTGGAGATGAAAGAGAAAACTGGTTAGCTTGAGTGTAGAGAAACAGAAATTATTGAATATGAGTCAGAGAGAAAACAATATTGAAAAAATTTAGCAGTCTCAGAAGTCCTATGGGACAGTGTCTAAAGGTATAATATTGCTGTCATTCTGAAGTCCTAGAGAGGAGTAAAAGATTCAAATAGAAAAAAATATATATTTGAATAAAAAATGCCCCAAAACTTTCAAAATTTTATGAAAGAAAAAAATGCATAGATTTAAAAAGCTCAGTGAACTCCATGTAGTATAAATTCAAAGATAATCACAGCTGGACTCTAAAGTGAAGAAAGACACAGGAAAAAAAAAAAAAACAAAGGAAAAAACCTCTTATAACAGCTAAAGGAAAGCATGTATTGTATGCAGAGGAAGGATAATTTGAATGACTGCAGAATTCTTATCAGAGGCCAGAAGACAGCAGAACTACATCTGTAAAGTGCCAAAAGAAAAGAATTGTCAATCCAGACTAGTATATATACTGAATATATCTTTTAAGAATAAAGACACAAGTAAACATTATCCAGCAAGGAAATATTTAGAATTGGTCACTAACAAACCTATTCTAAAAGAATTGCTAAAAGATAAAGAACATACTCCAACTTGAAAGGAAAGGGTGTACAATGAATCAAAATGCATTCTTCTATCATGTATACCTAAGCAGAATAAATAATTAAAAAAAAAAAAGAACGGAAAGGATGCCTGAGGTAAACCTAAATCTTCAGGGATGAAGAGTGAGACAGAAATATGGTAAATATCTGCATAAATAAATATACCTTTTTTTCCTCCTAAGTTCTTTAAAACATGTGTTACTATTCAAAGTCAAAACCATAACATTATCTCATGAGATAATCATTAAAGTCACATGGCAACTAGGACATAAAGGTTAGTGAATGATGGTAAATGTACCTATAGGAGGGTAAAGAGTCTACATTTTAAAGTGGCATAGTACTAAATCTATAACAAAAAATGTGAGAAATTGGATGTCTAATGCATTCTTTATGGAAAATACTAAAAAAATTGATATAACCAAACATCTAATAGATAAACTAAATTTGAATACTATAATATATCCAAATAATCAAAACAGAGCAGGTAAGAAAGAAAAGGGAAACAAACTCAAAGTTAACTAACAAAAAACGAATAAAATCGTAAGACTTTAATCCAACTATGTCACTAGCTACATTAAATGTTAATGACTTACCAAAAACTCCAGTTAAAAGGCAGAAATAGTAGATTTTTTAAAAAGCAAGAACTTACTATGTGTTGCCTTAGTTGGACACACTTTACATATAAAGGCAAAGATGGGTTGAAAGGAAATGTGGGAGGAATAAACATCTCGCAAACAGTAAGCATTAAAAAGCTGGAATGAAGGCTTGGGCAGGAGGATCAAAAGTTCAAAGCCAGCCTCATCTACTTAGCAAGATCCTGTCTCCAAATAAAAAATAAAAAAGACCAAGGATATGGCTTGGTGGTTAAGTGCCCCTGGGTTCAATCCTTGGTATCAAAAAAAAAGCTGGAATTTTTCTATCAGAAGAAAAATCCTAAAATAACAGAAGACATAAACTTCATGACAAAGAGTATTTCCTGAGAAGATTTCATAATGAAAAGACAATCATCCAGATGTTGTTTTCACTTAATAACAGAACCTGAAACTGCATGTGCCAAAAATTAAAGAATTAAAGGGAGAATTAGACCACTGGTATAATTACTGTTAGGAGGTATTAATACCCATTGTTTTCAATAACTGATAGAGAACTGACATTAAAATATTAGGAAAGACATAGCTATTTGAACTCCTTCAAACACCTCAACCTAACTGACATTCATACAATGCAACATCACACAAAGGCAGAATACATAATTTTTCAAGTTCTCATGGTACCTTCTCCAAGATCAACCATATGTTAAACCATAAAATAAGTCATAATAATGTTAAAGCTTTGAAATATTATCAAGTTCATCCTCTGAATACAATAGACTTCAACTTAAAAATCAATAAAAATATATCCAGGAAGAGCCTAAATATATAGAATTTAAATATTGTATTTCTAAATAATTTGTTGGCCAAAGAACAAATAAAAAGAAATTAGAAAATATTTTCAATACAATTACAACAAAAATACAACTGTATTAGAATTCTCCAGAGAAATAGAACATCAATAGGATGTATATCCAGAGGGAGAAAGGGGAAAAGGGATGGAGGGAAGAAAGATTTTAATGAATTGGCTTATGTAATTATGAGAGATGGTAAGACTAAAATTTGCAGGTCAAGCTGGTAGGTTGGAAACTGAAGGTAAATGTTCCTGTTGCCATCTTGCATCTGAAATCTACAGGGGAAGGTAGAGACTAGAAATTCAGGTTCTATGTAATCTTAATGCAGAATTCCTTCTTTTTGGGGAAACCTCAGTTTTTGCTTTTAAGGGTTTCAAATGACTGTATGAAGAGCATCCAAATCATAGAGGACAACCTACTTTATTTCCTGTCTGATTATAAAGGTTAATTACATGCACAAATACCTCCACAGTAATGTCTAGACTAGTGTTTGACCCAACAATTTGGCATCATAGCCCAACTAATTTGATGTATAAAATTAACCTTCACATACAACACATCAAAATGTGTGAGATAATACTAAAGAAAAGCTTAGAGGACAATTTATAACGTTAAATGACTATTTTAAAAAAGAATACTCTAAAGCCAATAATATAATGGTTCACCTTACAATTTTAGTGAAATAAAAAATGGACACAAAAACAGAAAACATAGAAGCTAAAAACTTTTTTGAGATTATCTATAAAATTGAGAAATGTATAGCTAGATAGATCAATAAATAAGAATGATAACACAAATAATGAGTAAAAAGAATAAAAAGGAGGTTATCAACACAAACATTGAGAAGATAATAGAATGTCACAACTTTAGGGCTGCGGATGTAGCTCAGTGGTAGAGTGTTTGCCTAATGTGCACACAGCCCTGGATAGAATCCCAGCACCACATACACACACACAAAAGTAGAATGTCATAACTTCATGCCTTTATGTTAGCAATTAAACAACTTAAGTGAAAATCACAACTTACAAAAATTAACACAAGAAAAAACAAAATATGAATAAATAAATATATATCCTTTGAAATGTAAATTGCATATAAAAAATTGCACAAAAGAAAACTCCACACCCAGAAGGTAAATCTATGATACTGAGTCATATCAAATAATCATGAAAGAAAGAGCATCAATATCATTCAAATGTTTCAAAAACCACCAGAGGAGGGATTTTATAATGTTAATATTAAAATCTAGTAATGACATTACCAATAAAGAAAATTACAGAAGGATATCCTTTGTGTAGATAGATGCAAAATTCTTAAGCAATTTTTAGCAAATCAAACCCAACAATATATAAAAAGGATAATGAATTATGACAAAGTTAGATTTATACCAAGTAAACAAGGCTAGCTTAACATTAAAAAATCAATGTAATTCACTACATTAAAAGAATAAATTTCAAGATATGCAGAAAAGGATTTGAAAATATTTAGCACTATTTATGATAAAAGCTCTGAATAAACTAGAAATTATAATAAATGGCATCTACAAAAAAACCTATAATTAACATTATACTTAATGGTAAACACAAGAATTATTTTATCCAGGGATAACCATTTTTATCACTTCTACTCTATTTTCTACTAGCCATTATAATAAGGTGAGGAAAAAAAGATATACAAAATTAGAAAGGAAAAAGAAAACTGTCACTGTTTGCAGATGATATGATTTTTAACATAGAAAATCCCCAAGTATCTACAAAACAACTACTAGAACCAACAAATGTTCATCACAGTTGTAAAATACAAGGTTTCTATTTTAAATATATGATATTTTTCATCTTGAAACTATTGCAAAATGAAATTTTTAAAATTCTGTGTATTGTGATGTTAAACAATATAAAATACCTAGGAATAATTATGAAAAGGGCATCCAATATCTTGATACTTAAAACCATAAAACATTGAGAGAAAAATTAAGGAAGACCTAAGTTAATAGGAAGATATGTCAAGTTCGTGGATTGGAAGACACATATTGTTAATTTGAGAATTCTCATCCAATTGATAATGTAGACTAACAATCCCAAATAAATTTCCTGCAGGATTTTTGTAGAAATTAACTGCCTGACTCTAAAATTTATTTGGAGATTCAAAGGTCTCAGAGTTTCAAACATTTTTTTAAAGCAAAGAGCAAACTTGGAGAATTATTCTGATCTCATCACAAGAGTCTAGAAGTTGACCTATGTGTATTTGTTTAATTAACTTTTGACATTTCTAAGGTTATTTGGAGAGAAAAAGGAAAACCTTCTCAAAAAATCCATGTAGGGGAAAACGAAAATTGGTTCTTGTCTTTCAACATAAGTAAAAATCTACTCAAAGTGAATCATAAATCTAAATGTAAAACTGAAAACTCTAGGCTTAGTGCTCTACCATTGAGCTATAGCCCCAGACCCTAAAACTCTTACACTATAGGAAAAGGATATATTTATGACCTTGAAGTAGACAAAGGGTTCTGACATAGGAAACACAACACAAACTTTTAAAACATTAAAACTGATGAATTGGAATTTATGAAAATGAAAAATCTTTGATCTTTAAAAATCACCAGTACGGGGTAAAAAAGTCACTCACTGGTAGAAAACACTTGAAATACAAACATCAAAAGACTTATATCCAGAAAACAGAGAAATATCACAACTCAAAATAAAAAACACATGAATCAACAGAAAAATAGACAAAATAATTAGACATTTTCTCAAGAAGATATTAAAAGGCCTAATAAGCACATAAGAGATGCTCAATATCACTAGCCAACAGAAAAAAAATGCAATTTAAGCCACAATAGAACACATTCCTATGCAAATTTCTAAATGTCTAAAATTAGAATTATTGACCATATAAAATACTGACAAGGATATGAGGCAACTATAATTCTCATACTCTTTTAATTGAAATGTAAAATAGTATAATTGTTTAGTAAAACATTTTGCCATTTCTTAAAATATTACATCTGTACCTTCCATAAAGGCCATTCTACTTGATCCACAAAAAGTATATGTATATATATTCTCACACACACTTGCTTGTCAAATGTTCACAGTAGCTTAATTATAATAGACCAAACCTGCAAACAACTCCAAAAGCCATCCATAGATGATTGGAAAACAAATCATGAACTATCTTGATACAATGGAATACTAGTTAGAAATGAAAAGGAAATTACTACTGATAGAATAAAACACTTTGGGTCAGTCTCAAAATCATTATGCTGAGTGAAAGAAGCCAGGAAAGAGAGAGAGAAAATGCTATATGAATACATCTATTTAGAGAAACTGGCAAAACTGATAATGCTGTTAGAAAGCGATACAGTGGTTAATTTTGAGAAGTAACAGTGACTGGGAGGCACAAGAGAGGGACCTTTGTGGTCCTTCCTAATATTTTCTTGGTGTAGGTGCTGGTTATACAGTGAGTTCTTATAAAGAAAATTAACCAAGTTGAATTTTGTGATCTATATAGATTTCTACATATATATCATAGTTCAATAAAAATTTTAAATACAAGAATTAAACAGAAGACATGGCTACAAACTACATTTTCCACCCCTGTGTGCAGCCAATAGTAGTAGTATTTGTATTTCCATCTGTTATGCCCTCAGTGACTCTATAACATGGGATCAGAGAGATACACCCTCCTTTCCTGAACTCTAGAGCTGTGGATCCCTCCTCTTCTTACTAACACCAGCACCTGCACCACGTGTAGCAGCAGCCATACGAACACTGTAGGACCCCTTGGCTACTCCCTGGTGATGGTGAGCTACTTGTTCTGTCCAGAAACCACTTGCTGGCCACTCTAAGTTTCTTTATTCTCAAACATACACACACACACACCCCTACCAGGACCACTGCCATGACCACCATCACTATCACAGCCACCACTCCTAGCATTTCTTTTTCTTTTTTCTTTTTTTAGTACCAGGGATTGAACTCAGGGGTACTCGACCACTGAGCCACATCCCCAGCCCTATTTTGTGTTTTTTTATGTAGAGACAGCGTCTTGCTGAGTTGCTTAGCACCTCGCCATTGCTGAGGCTGGCTTCGAACTTGTGATTCTCCTGTCTTGGCCTCCCAGAGTGCAGGGATTACAGGTGTGCACCACTGCATCCGGCCATTCCTAGCATTTCTAAGGAAAAGAACAAAGCATAATGCCACAGCTATCAAACATCACGTTCTGCCATATATTTGTCTATGTTACCTTCTGACCACCGAGAAGGAAAGACCATTCTCTCATTTTGGGGGGCAGCGAATTGCGTTTTTGAGAAATCCTAATTGACAAATGCATTTGTAAATTCAAGCCATGTCCAGATGACCACAATCTTATGAACAAACAGGCAGAGAATTTAATTCCAAATCTAAAACAATGTTTGCCTCTCCAAGTCAGAACTCACTTTGTTTAAAACAACAACAACAAAAAACTTATCTCAATGTCAGGATCCTGTCAGAGAGAAGTAGAATAAGGGGAATCCTGGTGGCCTACCCATGTCAGTCCACATTAAGCTGCTGGAGAACCTGAATTGTCTCCCACAGAAGACAAATATTTGTCTGGAGAAACCCCACTGACTCAAACCAAGGTATCTAAAGTTATAGAAACTTGATTTTCTAAAAAAAAAATGGCTTCAATTATGTTTCTCTGTAAAAAGTATAAACTGATGGTTTCAAAATGAATCTCTTTTTTGCCCTTGAATCTAGGGCTTGCTGTAATTTGCTTTGGCCAATAGAATATGGAAAAATTGATACGGCGCTATTTCTGAGCTTCAGCTCTGAGAGGCACTAAGCACTTCCCTGTCTTTTATGGAACCTTGCCAACCCCATATGAACAAACCTTAGCTAGCCTGCTGGAGGAAAGTTCAATTGTACAAGCCAAAACTGTCCTTGAGGAGCCTACAAACAGTTGATTGACATATGTGTAAGAGAGCCAGTTAAGATTAGCTTATTCAGTTAACACAAAGAATGAGACCACAGGGAACCAGAACTGCCACTGACCCACAGACTTGTGAGCTAAATATATACATATACACACGCTTATAAGTCATTCAGATTTTGGATAGTATTTTTTAATGAAAAAAGGCAAATAGATAAATAGATAAAAGAGAAATAGAAGATACTTCTTTTATCATAAGAGATCTAGATGTGTAACTTGATATCAGAGTCACATCCTCCATTGCTGAACTCCAGAGCTGTGGATCCCTCCTCCTCTCACTAACAGCAGCACCTGCACCACCAGCGCTAAAATTTCCTTGAATAGTCCTAATAATTATATTATTAGATAGCATTTAAATACTTAATAACAATAGGAAATTATGACTAACATTTTGCATTGATATTTTCCTATAATCTGAGGAAATGAAGGATTGTTCAGAATCACACAGGGAACCAGCTTACGAATACGGATCCTTCGAATGAAGAGACAATGCCTGTTACAGCTGCATTGTATTTTACTGCCTCCACGAAGGTAAGACTTGGAGATGCAACTTATATGGGGCTGCAATTCTAAAATCAGTACACTGAGAAAATAACAACCATAGTCCAAATCATCCTTGAAAATATCTTTGTAAATTGCACCACCAGCTGCAAGAAGTCCATCAGCATCATCAGTTTTTCTTCCACAACTTTTGTGAAACTGACAGCTAGAGTTTGGGAGGGACAGAGGTCAATGGAAATACAGCCACTGTGTTCCAAGGTCTATGTTGATTAGTTAAAAATAAAGAAACATAAAACATGTGATCACTGAGCATGGTTAGATACTCACAGTAAGAGCTCTGTGAGACCAAAAACCCACTGTGATCATTGTACTCACCTTTCCCATCTCACAGCCAGACTAACAGATGGGATGAATCACTTGCAGGATTAAAATTTTGCCACTTCTCTGTCCCTGTCTGCTTTCATTGACAACTGTTTAAACTTAAATCCACAAAAGTTAAATGTGCATCTAGTCCAACCTCACTGTACTGTTTTGGGAAATCACAACATGTTGTCATTCCCAGAAGAAATCAAGGCAGTGAGAGCTGCATAAGGAATCAGGAATCCCTGGTCTTGATCCCTGATCTGGTACTAACTGCTAACTCTTGCTATGTGACCTAAAGTTATCTGACCTTGTCGTGTGTCAAAATCCATTTGACATATCTGGAGCTCAGTTCCCTCACTTGCAAAATGATTTTTGACTGTGAGCAATACAACTGAACCCTTCTACGTGAAGAGACACTACTTCCACAAAATAAAGGGGCAGTATTGGTGCTGGGCTCCTGTTCTTTACGGAGTATTTGGCTTTACTAGAATATTCCTGGGTACTTTCTGAGACCCAGAATGCTGACACTTGCTATCAACTGCATGCTGCATTCATGGATCTAGGATATGACAATACTGAGCTCCAAACAGCTCTTTCCCTTGTTACCAGCATAAACGATAGCAAATGAGCTCTCTCTAATCTCCTCATGCAAGCAACAAACCTATTAATACATACCTCCTGGTGTTTAGTTAAATATATAAGATAACATATGTTAGGCCCAGCTATTCTGTGTCCCTTGGTATTATTTAAACATTCTTTAAACAACAGAAACAGAAAATTACTAACTTAAGTAAAAAAAAAAAATGAATTGGGGTGATATTGATACGCGCGTACACATACACACACACCACACACACAAAGACAAGCAAAAAAATTTCCAAGGAAGCAGACTTAGGAAGACTGGGCCAAGGACAGATTTGGACATCCCCACAGTAGGGTATGCATTTCTACTGGGAATCTCTGCCCCATCAACTTTCTGTGTTTAGGATGTAAATTGGCCTGGCTTGGATCACATAACTAAATCTATGACCACAGGGACTAAAAATCCCTGTAATTCAAGCTGAAGCTGCATGGCATAAAAAGTGGATACTTCCCTAAAGGAAAGAGGTTGTTGCTACTGTCACTAGAATGGAGAAGGAATGCAGGGCAGAGACAAATCAGATTCTATGCCCAATCCTGTGAGTTATCATCAGTGCCACCCAACAGCTCAATTTTCCTAAAAGTTCAATCTCATTGGTTTTTAAAAACAAAGGCCTGTCTAATTATACTACTATCTTAGTTATGTGCTTGCCTTGACCTTTCCTGTTAACCTGCCTGCCTGTTGGACCTTGGATGTTTTTAGCCTGGATTTTCCACTGAAAGCCTTAACAAACTTAACTGCATTTCGGGGCAAAGCTCTTTACATAGGCAAACTGGGCCATAGATTTCTGTAAGTCCAACGAATGGACCCAGGTGCCTCAAACACAAGACTTGGTTTTTCCTATAGAACTATACAAATTTCACATAACTGATAAACCAATAAATTTAAAAACTGTGTTTTCATGCAGAGAGAGAATACAAAGACACTCAAAAAGCAGAACAAGAATCTAGTCTTACCCTCTTTGAACCCTTGGTGAGCTCACATGTTATTTAACAGCTGTCACAGTCTGGCCTGGTCTTCTGAGACCTCCACCATGTCAGGTCAGATAGAATCGTCAACAGTACTTATCCCTGAGGGAAATCAGACTAAATAGACCACAATGAACTGCGCAGTCTGTCCTTTCGTTTGTCTTTTTTCTTGGGAAAAACAACAAAATATTGTGGGTACATTTAGGCTGAAGAACCCAGGTCCTAATGTTAACTTTCTGGACAATACCTCATGATCCAGAGGTATCTGTGGCTTTTTCCTCTCCAATACCAAACAGCTGGATGAAAATTCACACCTGTAGTCCACAAGTGAGGAAATACAATTCAGTCTAATTCCGTTTTCAGGATAAGCTAACCACTGAAAATCTGGATCCCTGAGTTCTAATCTAACTGCCAACCAGCACTTAACTTGAACAGAGTTGCCTCTCTTCTGTGGGTCTTATTTTTCTCATCCCTTGAGTAAGGATGCCAAAGGACAGGATTTCTAAAGGCCTTCTGTGATGTTTTAATGTTCAGTGAAGTTAGGGCCAGATACTTTCTAGGAATAAATGCCTGTGGTGTTCAGGAAAAACAAGCTTCTCCTGGGGTGGGGGATAAGGGAGAGTTAAGGGGTCCATTTTTAAACTTTGATGCCGCTAGGGATGAATTGCTAAAAAGAGCACCTGCCAAAGTGATTCATGAAGTATGGAATATGACTATTTGAAGGCACTGGTTCTATAGTATTTGAGATGATAAAATTCAGAGATCAGCCAATTTTTTTCTGTAAAGGGCCAGATAATAAATATTTTAGGCTATTCGGGCTTATAGTCTCTATGATAACTATTCAATCATGCCATAACAGTGTGAAAGCAGACATGTACAATACATATATGAACAAGTGTAACTGAGTCCCATTACAAAAACAGGTGGTGGAGACTGATGGGCTGACTCCTGATGTAAGTGATAACCTTGGTGGTACAAAACATGCCACCAGGTGATACAAAACATGCCACCATATATTCTCACACACTTGATAGTGAGGCCAGGCTTGATAAGAGTTTATTATTATCAAGAAAGTCTGGAATATGTTTCTGAACTATAAAATAGTTGGGAATAATAAAAGCAATGTGAAGAATACTGAACTAAGAGACAGAATATGTTGGTTGAAGCCAAACTCCACCATTTTAACTAGCTGGAAAATGATTAACCTCCATGAAACCCTTAGCAGCCTTGAGTTGTTGTACACACACTTGTAGAAACAAAAACTGGACAGAGAAAGAAACTAAGCACAGGCAAGGCTTTATGAAGAGACTTGTGTTGGAGCAAGAAAGGAGATAGCGCTCAAGGAACACAGACCCCAGATAGGTTCCAGCAAAGAAAAGAAGAGGACTTCTACCTGAGGCAGAAGGGTGATAGCACACGGGGTACAGAGACCCCAGACTGGCTCAACAAAGAACAAAAGGGAAGAACTTTGATGGCATCTACATGGCAGGCAGGGACTCTATCTCTTGATGTCATCACATGCACAGCTGGAGCTTCAGTGGCTCCTGTGCTCTTCATCATGCTTCTTTCTACATTGTGTCTCACTGCCATCTAAAGTCTCCATGTGGGGGTGTGCATAATAGGATAAAGGTAACAGTGGGTTATTTGGGTGACTATTCTATGCATACATTTATTCCTCACCACTGGAATTGCTCTTATCATCTGCAAAAGTCTCTAATATTATTTCCAGAGCTGGCATTTCTGCTGACCACAGTCTCAGAAGGCTGAGTTGACTCATCCAGCCTCCCATCTCCTGGTGTGGCATCTCATGCCACACCCCGGAAGATTGGAGCATTTTTAACTCCTAATTTTCTAGTATGATTGTTAAACTCAGAAGACTGAGGGCTAGCATGGATGTCTTATTTCCTTGGAAAGTTCTAAGGGATCCTATTTTCCATGGAGGTCCTTGACCATGTCAAAACTAAGTTTCTCATTTTCAAATTATGTTTTCAAAGGCAGTAGTATGTGCTATGCCTAAAAAGGATAAAAACAGTAACAGTCAACATTTGAGTATTCTCTTAGATTTCAAAATGCTCTTTTCACATTTATCATCAAATTTGATTCTCACAAAACCCCTTTCTATCTACCTGAAGTGTAGACATTATTATCTAACTCATAACATTCTGCCATGTAGCTATCATTTATTCTCATCTTATGGATAAGATACTGACAGTCATGTGAAGAGTAAAAGTAAGATGAAAACACTCCAAAAACTCCACCGTGTTCCCTCAGGATAAGGTGTTATAATATTTATAGATAAAGAAAATAATGTTTCTGAAGTCTTCCCTCCACAAGGGTTGAAGTAGTACAGTTTGATCATGGTGTTTAAAATGTAAGCCACACTTGATGGAGCATGCCTATAATCCCACCTACTCTGGAGGCTGAGGCAGGAGAATTGTGACTTCAAGAGTTCAATGTCGACCTGAGCAATTTAGCAAGATCTGTCTCAAAGTAAAAACTCCAGTTTCTACTCTCCATATAGGTTCCTAATTCACCTTGTCCTCCATCATTGCATATCAAGGAAAATAGGTTACTATGTTTATGAACACAGTAGTTACATGACAACAGGTGTGTATCCCAAATAAGATATGTGGAGGAATGAGACAGAAGAGGTTGCTGGTGGAACCTGCTATTGTCCAACTCCCAACAGACTGCAGGTGAAAATGTCTCCCTTGCCTGAACCTATATAAAAACAAGGATGGCATATAAAAACAAAAACAAACAAATAAACAAAAAATGCTTCCCATGCTTTAAACTTGATGATCAGGCCAAATGATACATATACAGAGCAGCATTTACAAGTGCATGAAAGCACTTCAAGTATTACCTTTAAACATTTTACATTTTTAAAGAGCAAAGGTCACAGTTGTTGACTTCCATTTTCAATGCACCTAACACTGTGGAATTTGGCACCTACATGACTTTTTTCTGGTTTTCTTGATGTATAATTTTAAAAAATTATTGTTTGCTATTAAAGGAAACACAGTCTTCAAATAAAGACTTAGAAAAACATAGAAACAAGAGTATGAAACAAGAGTAATCTGCAGTTCCTTAAAGTAAAATAACTGTTACTGTAACAGATTATTATTAAACATGGTCACAGCCATCCCACACATCCTACATTCCCTTTTGTAATGTGACCTTATCATTCTGCACATCTAGAGATAGATTTTGATTTTTCCTCCCCTTGAATCTGAGCTGACTTTGCAATTTGGTTTGCCAATAGAATGTGACAGAAGTGACATTGTACAAACAATGCTAGGCTTTAAGATGACTTGAGCATTTGGTTTGCTTGCCTACTACCCTAAGTCTACATACCTTAAGCAGGGGAAGGTCTGATAAGGAGTCAGGCACACTGGTGCATACCTGTAATCCCAGTGACTGAGGAGACTGAGGAGGGATTACAAATTTAAGGTCCACCAGGGCAATTTAGCAAGACTCTGTATCAAAATAAAATAAAATAAAGAGCTCAGTGGAAGAGTGCTTGCCTAGCACATGTGAGGCAGTGGGTTTAATCCTCAGCATCACATAAAAATAAATAAATAAGCCAAACCACCTTCAGGGACTGCTGCGGGAGCCCAGCCAAGTTCCACACCAGAGTTCCTGCCAACTGGTGGAAGCACAGCCCAGGGCCCAAAACCACCTTCAGGGACCACCGCAAGAGCCTAGCCAAGGTCAGACCCGAGATTACTAGCCACCAGCCACAGGAGATCCCAGATCCAGGAGAAGGACTGCCTACAGGGACCCCTGCAGGACCCCTAGCCTAAGTAAGACCTGAGACAGCCCCGAATTCCACACCAGAGGTGCTGCCAACCGGTAGGAGCAAAGGCCAGGGCCCAGGACCACCTTCAGAGACCACTGAAGGAGCCCAGCCAAGGCCGCTCCCACTGCCATCTTGAGTTAACTCCACTACCACTGCCACCATCTTTAGTGTCTATAATGTCCATTTGGGGTCACTTGCTAGAAACTAGAAGTAAACTCCAAGGTGAGATGCAGGCAATCTCTAGTGTCACTACAAGATTATAGGATAGATAATGCAACACCTCAGATCAACATTTCAAGAAAGAAAGATGCATAATCAACATGAAAAAGCAAGGGAGAGAAAGTGCGCCAAATTAACCTAGATACTACAATAATGGAATCCATTGACAGCACAGTTGATGAAATGTCAGAGAAAGAATTCAGCATGTATGTAATTAAAATGATCTGCAAATTAAAGAATGACCTAAGTGAGCAAATACAGGCAAAAATTGATCATTCCAACAAAGAAATAAGAGAGCAAATAAAGGCAACCACTAATCACTCTAACAAAGAGATAAGAGAGCAAATACAGGTAGAAAAAAAATCACTTTAAGAAAGAGCTAGAGACTGTGAAAATACCAGTCAGAAATTCTTAAAATGAAGGAAACAATAAACCAAATTAAAAACTCGATAGATAGAAAGCATCACAAGCAGACTAGATCACTTGGAAGACAGAACCTCAGATAATGAAGACAAAATATACAATCTTGAAAATAAAGTTGACCATACAGTGAAGATGGTAAGAAATCATGAACAGAACATACAAGAATTATGGGATACCATCAAAAGACCAAATCTAAGATTTTTCAGGATAGAAGAAGGCACAGAATTTCAAACCAAAGGAATGCACAAACTCTTCGATAAAATAATATCAGAAAATTTCACAAACATGAAAAATGAATTCGAAAATCAATTACAAGAGGTTTACAGGACACCAAATGTACAACACTACAACAGATCTACACGAAGGCACATCATAATGAAAATACCCAGAATACAGAATAAGGATTGTAAGGCCGCAAGACAGAGGAATCAGATTACATATAAGAGGAGACCAATTTGGATCTCAGCAGATTTTTCAACCTAGACCCTAAAAACCAGGAGATCATGGAACAATATATACCAAGCTCTGAAAGAAAATGGATGCCAACCGATAATCTTACATCCAACAAAACTGAGCTTCAGATTTGATGATGAAATAAAAACCTTCTGTGGTAAACAAAAATTAAAAGAATTTATAGCAAGAAAGCCTGAGCTATACACCATTCTCGACCAACAATGAAAATACACAAAGAAAGTAACTACACTAAAAAAACAAACAAACAAACAAAGGCCAATCAAAGGAGAAACCAAGGCAAGGTAAAAACTAAAATTAAACAAAAATGACTGGGATTACAAATTATATATCAATAATAACCCTGAATGTGAATGGCCTAAACCCATCAATTAAATAGACTGAGAAACTAGATTAAAAAAAAAAAAAGACCCAACAATATGCTGCCATCAAGAAACTCATCTCACAGGAAAAGACATCCACAGACTGAAAGTGAAAGGGTGGGGAAAAATATATCACTCATAGGGACCACGTAAACAAACAGGAGTTTCCATCCTCATATAAGATAAAGTGGACTTCAAACCAAAGTTAGTGAAAAGGCATTTCATACTTCTTAAGGAAATCATACATCAACAAGACATAGGAATCTTAAATATCTGTGTCCCAAACAATGGGGCATCTACATATATCAAACAAATCCTTCTCAACTTCAAGAATCAAATAGACCACAACACAATAATACTTGGTGACTTTAACATAGCTCTCTCTCCACTGGATGGATCTTCCAAACCAAAACTAAACAAAGAAACAATAGAGCTCAATACAACAGTCAATAATTTAGACTTAACAGTCATATATAGAGTATCCCATCCATCAACAAGTGAATATACTTTTTTCTCAGCAGCACATGAATCCTTCTCCAAAACAGATCATGTGTTATGTCACAAAGCCAGTCTTAGCAAATTAAAAAAAATAGAGATACTACCCTGCATCCTATCTGACCACAATGGAATAAAATTAGAAATTAATGACAGATTAAAAAATAGAAACTACTCCAACACCTGGAAACTAAATAATACGCCATTGAATGACACATGGATAACAGAAGACATCAGGGAAGAGACAAAAAAGTTCTCAGAGGTAAATGAAAACTCTGATACAACATATCAAAATCTCTGGGACACCATGAAGGCAGTGCTGAGAGGAAAGTTCATTGCATTAAGCTCATTTACTAAAAGAAGAAAAAGTCAACAAACAAATGACTTGACTCTATATCTCAAAGCCCTAGAAAAAGAAGAACAAACCAACACCAAAAGAAGATAGGAAATAATTAAAATCAGGGCTAAAATCAAGGAAACTGAAACAAAAGAAACAATTTTAAAAATTGACACAACAAAAAGCTGGTTCCTTGATAAATAAACAAAATTGACAAACTCTTAGCCACTCTAACAAAAAGAAGGACAGAGAAAACCCAAATCACACGGGCTGGAATTGTAGCTCAGCAGTAGAGCGCTTACCTCGCATGCATGAGGTCCTGGGTTCGATCCTCAGCACCACATACAAACCAATAAAATAAATAAATAGTAATAAATTAATAAATAACTGTGTCCATCTACAACTAAAAAAAAAATTTTAAAAAAAAAAGAAAACCCAAATTACTAAAATTCATGATGAAAATGGAAATATCATGACAGACACTACTGAAATACAGAGGAAACTATTTTGAAAATCTATAATCCAGTAAAATAGAAAACCCTGAAGACATCGACAAATTTCTAGAGGCATATGACCTACACAAACTGAACAAGAAGGTTATACACAACTTAAACAGTTCAATTTCAAGCAAGGATATAAAAGATGCCATCAAGAGCCTTCCAACCAAGAAAAGCCCAGGACCAGATGGATTCTCAGCCAAGTTCTACAAGACCTATGAAGAAAAATTAATACCAATACTCCTCAAACTATTTCATGAAATAGAAAAGGAAGGAACCCTTCCAAACTCATTCTATGAGGCAAGTATCACACCTTGATATCAAAACCAGACAGAGACATATCAAGGAAAGAAAATTTCAGACCAAAAGCCCTGATGAACATAGATGAAAAAATTCTCAACAAAATTTTGGCAAATCACATAAAAAACATATTAAAAATATAGTGCAGCATGATCAAGTGGGGTTCATTCCAGGGATGCAAGGTTGGTTCAACATGGTTCAACATACAGAAATCAATTAACATAATCCATCACATCAATAAACTTAAAGAATCACATGATTTTATCAATTGATGCAGAGAAAGCATTTGACAAAACACAGCACCCTTTCATGTTCAAAACACTAGAAAAACTAGAGATAGTAGAAACATACCTCAATATTGTAAAAGCTATCTATGCTAAACCCAATGCCAACATCATCCTAGATGGATAAAAATCGGAAGCATTCCCTCTAAAAACATGAACAAGACAGGGATGCCCTCTTTCACAACTGCTATTCAACATAGTCCTTGAAACACTAGCCAGAGAATTAGACAGATGAAAGAAATCAAAGGGATATAAATAGGAAAAGAAGAACTCAAACTGTCATTATTTGCAAATGACATATTATATTTAGAGGATCCAAAATAATCCACCAGAAAACTTCTGAAATTAATAAATGAATTCAGCAAAGTTGCAGGATATAAAACCAACACCCATAAATCAATTGCATTTCTATATATCAGTGATGAACCCTCTGAAAGAGAAATTAGGAAAACTATCCCATTCACAATAGCCTCAAAAATAATAAAATACTTGGATATCAATTTAACAAAAGAGATGAAAGATCTCTACAATGAAAACTACAAGACACTGAAGGAAGAAATTGAAGAAGACCTTAAAAGATGGAAAAATCTCCCATGCTCTTGGAAAGGCAGAATCAATATTGTCAAAATGGCCACACTACCCAAAGCACTATATAGATTCAATGTGATTCGAATTAAAATTCCAACGTCATTCCTTATAGAAATAGAAAAGACAATCATGAAATTCATTTGGAAGAATAAGAGACCCAGAATAGCCAAAGCAATCCTTAGCAAGAAGAGTGAAGCAGGAGGCATCGCAGTACCAGAACTTAAACTATACTACAAAGCTATAGTAACAAAAACGGCATGGTACGGGCACCAAAATAGACATGTAGACCAATGGTACAGAATAGAAGACATAGAGACAAACCCACTTAAATACAGTTATCTTATACTAGACAAAGGTGCCAAACACATACATTGGAAGAAAGATAGCCTCTTCAGAAAATGGTGCTGAAAACTGGAAATCCATATGCAGCAAAATGAAAATAAACCCCTATCTCTCACCATGCACAAAATTCAACTCAAAGTGATCAAAGACCCGGGGATTAGACCAGAGACCCTACGCCTAACAGAAGAAAAAGTAGGCCCAAATCTTCATCACATCAGATTAGGACCTTACTTCCTTAACAAGACTCCTATAGCACAAGAAGTAAAATCAAGAATCAATAAATAGGATGGATTCGAACTAAAAAGCTTCTTCTGTGCAAAAGAAACAATGAAGTGAACAGAGAGTTGACATTCTGGGAACCAATTTTTGCCACACGTACATCAGATAGAGCACTGATCTCCAGGATAAATAAAGAACTCAAAAAACTTAACACCAAGAAAACAAACAACCCAATCAATAAATGGACTAAGGAACTGAACAGAAGCTTCTCAGAAGAAGATATACAATCAATCAACAGACATATGAAAAATGTTCAACATCTCTAGCAATTCGAGAAATGCAAATCAAAACTAAGATTTCATCTCATACCAGTCAGAATGGCAGTTATCAAGAATAGAAACAACAATAAGCATTGGCGAGGATCTGGGGGAAAAGGTACACTCATACATTGCTCGTGGGACTGCAAATTGATACAACCAATCTAGAAAGCAGTATGGAAATTCCTTAGAAAACTTGGAATAGAACCACCATTTGACCCAGCTATCCTACTCCTTGGTCTATACCCAAAAGACTCAAAACAGCATACTACAGTGATGCAGCCATTTCAATGTTTATAGCAGCTCAATTCACAATAGCTAAACTGTGGAACCAACCTAGATGTCTTTCAATAGATGAATGGATAAAGAAACTGTGATATATATATACACAATGGAATATTACTCAGCATTAAAAGAGAATAAAATTATGGCATTTGCAGGTAAATAGATAGAGTTGGAGAATATCACGCTAAGTGAAGTAAGCCAATCCCAAAAAACCAAATGCCGAATGATCTCTCTCATAAGTGGATGCTGATCCATAATGTGGGAGGGGACACAGGAAGAATGGAGAACTTTGGTCAAAGGGAAGGGAGGGGAAAAGGAAAAGGGACATGGGGACAGTAAAGATAGTGGAATAAGATGGACATCATAGCCCTAGCTTCATGTATGACTGCATATATGATGTGATTCTACATCATGTACAACCAGAGAAATGAAAAGTTGTGCTCCATCTGTGTACAATGAATCAAAATGCATTCTACTATCATATAGACCTAAGTTTAACAAATAAATTTTAAAAATAAATAAATAAAATTAAAAAGGGCAGGGGATGTAGCTCAGTGGTAGAGTGCCCCTGAATTCAATCCCTAGTACAAAAGAAAAAGTATGATAAAATAAAAGATTTAAATAAAATCAAGAGTCTTATAATAATTCACAAGTCCAGTCTTCAGGTGAAAAATACTCATACCAAGAATAAAGATTGCAAACCAAAATGAATAAGAAAATCAACAGGTCTCAACACCACAAAGTAATAAATGTCCAAAATATGAGCAACAGTCATAAAATGGCTTCAATGAGCAATTATGAACATTTTGAACCAAATTAAACTGTAGAAAATAACAGGAAAAAAACAAAGCATAGAGAAGAACAAAACAGAAACTTCAGAAACAAAACAGATAACAAACAAATTTTAAAAACTTAATGTATATTCTCAACAACAGAATGGAGAGGACAAAGGAAAGAATCAGTGAAGTTGAAAATTGAACCATAGAAGTTACCAAATCTGAACAGCACGGAGAAAACAGACTTTAAAAAAAAAAGGAATACAGCTTCAGAAACAAGTGGGACTGTAACGGAGCTCTAATGTTTATGTCACTGAAAGTCCAAGAAAGGAAGAGAAAGAGGGTAGAGAAAAAAATAAATTTCAAAGAACCCATATAAATTTCAAATTCCCCAAATTTGTCAAAAGACATAAATCTATAAATATAAGAAACTGAGATAATCCCAAACAGGATAAACCCAAAGAAACCTTTTTTAAGATGTACCAAGGTTGTTTCTAAAAAACTAAAGACAAAAAAAATCCTGACAGCAGCAAGAGATGACACCTTACCTGCAGGGGAAAACAACTGGAGTGAGGTGGATTTTCCATTTGAATCCATGAAGCCCAGATGGAAGTGGCACAGTATTTTTCAAGCATTATAAGACAAGAATTAGGGATACCGAATTCCATAACCAGCAAAAATACCCTTCAATAATGAAGAAGAAACCAAGAAATTCTCAGATGAAGCCTGAAAAGAATCCATCACCAGGAGACCTACTCTAGAAAATTGGCTAAAGAAAGTTCGCTGAACAGAATAAAATGGTACAAGAAAGATCTTTGGAACTATTCAAACTGGCAGAAGTTGACAACAGTATGTTGTCATAAGCCCTCAGAAATACTATAGATAAATAAAAATTGAATTCAAGTAAGCCACAGGAAGATAAGAAAACAAAATAAAAAGAGAATGAACAGAAAACAAAAATTCCTCAAAAAACACAGTTATGGTGGCCTCCAAGCATTCAGACATGGAGTTGAAGCCTATGCTCTGGAACCAACTAGCCTGGGTTGAAGTCCTGGCTCCATAAGTTTTTTATTAACCTCATTGTACCTCAGTTACTGTATGTATAAATTGGAGACAACAATATCTATTTCATGGATTTTGATGAGGCTTTAACTAACAGTACCTGGTACCTAGTGAATATTATATATCTATTTTCCAAATAAAGATAGTAATTAAATTGAGTTCCCACTAAGGGCAAGAAGACGTTCAATTACTTTTTTTTTTCTTTTTCTTTTTTTTCTTGTCCTCCTAAATCACATTACGACAAACATCCTTTTACTTTAGGCTTATTCCGCATTTCTGATGAATTTTACATTAGATGAATCTTCTGAAATATGTTTTTATTTTATTTTTTAATTTGTTCTAATTAGTTATACATGACAGTAGAATGCATTTTGTTATATTTGTACACTAATGGAGCACAACTTCTCATTCCTCTGGCTGTACATGGTATACCAGTAGTGTAATCATACATGTATATAGGGTAATAATGTCCAACTCATTCCACTCTCCTTTCTATCCTCACACCCCCTCTCCTCCCCTAATTCCCCTCTGCATAATCCAAATTCCTTCATTCTTCCCTACTCACCCCCCATTATAGATTAGCATCCACATATCAGAGAAAATATTCAGTCTTTGATTATTTGGATTTGCCTTATTTCATTTAGCATAATATTCTCCAGCTCCATCCATTTACCCTACAAATACCATAATTTCATTCTTCTTTAAGGCTGAGTAATATTCCATTATTTCTTTATTCATTTATCTGTTGAAGGGCATCTAGGTTGGTTCCACAGTTTAGTTATTGTGAATTGAGCTGCTATAAACCTAGGAATGGGATAGCTGGGTCAAATGGTGGTTCCATTCCAAGTTTTCTGAGGAATCTCCATAGTGCTTTCCAGAGTGGTTGTACCAATTTGCAGTCCCACCAGCAATGTATGAGTGTACCTTTTCCCCAGATCCTCACCAACATTTATTGTTGCTTGTATTCTTGATAATTGCCATCCTGACTGGAGTGGGATGAAATCTTAGAGTAGCGTTAATTTGCATTTCTCTAATTGCTAGAGATGATGAACATTTTCTCATGTTTGTTGAGCAATTGTGTTTCTTCTTCTTTGAAGTGTCTATTCAGTTCCTAAGCGTAGATCTGTCAGACTGCAGCTGGGTCTGTGTGGGCCAGTCTGGGCCTGGCAAGCCTGTGGAAAGCCAGAGACTGGAGGCAGTTCAGTGGGGCAGGGTGAGGGGGTAGGGGACGGAGCACAGGTTGAAGAAAACTGGGCTCTGTCTAGCTCAATGAGTCCTAAAGTGCACAGGGACGGAAGGGATCCACTACAATGCGTGGGAAGAGGAGGTTGTGAGGGCATCTTGCTAACAGCTTGCCCAGCCAACCAGTCTGGCACCCACCAGACTGGAGCTACCCTCAAACTTCAGACAATCTCACCTATTCGTGGAGAAAGGAAGCTGAGAAAATTTCTGAAATACGTTTTGATGTTTATATGCAACCTCCTTTTCCCAAAAAAGTATGTTTCACAGACTTCTATTAGAGATAACTTTTGATAGAGAACTTGAATAACTACAAGAGTTGGAGTTTTCACGAAATTTGTTTTGCTGGCACACAAAATGGAGAGTCTTGATGGCACAGTATGTAAAGGTTTCCTAATTGTTCATGACTTTATATGTCACTAAAACTCACTAAGGGAGGATGGAATGTAAGTGAACAACATGGACTCTGAAATCAGATCACCTGGGTTCAAATTCTACCATTTATTAGCTGTACAACAATGGACATGTTACTTAACTTCTTCATGTTTTAGTTCTTTTATCTGTAAAAAGGGGAAAATAATATTACCTATCTAACACGAATATTTACAAGGATGAATCTGCACCTAAAGGGTTTAGAGAAGTGCCTGCCATTAAACCCAGTAGAAAGGTTAAGTGGAGTATTTTTCATGATGGCCCAAATTCATCCTGAAAGCACGCAGAAAAGAAAATGATTATGAACTCCAAGCAAAATGGTGAAGAAAAGGAAAGGAAAAATCCTTCCCTCTCTATTTAGCAAACGAAGCTGCCAAGAGTGTTGTAATAGATCCATCAGTATGCGCCGCCACTCTCTGCTGCATATTGCCTTCCCAATAAATCATCTCTAAAAGATGAGTGAAAATTTACAAGTAATTTTGCATAAGGAATTTTGTTTTCCATCTGAGCTGATTCTAGCTGCATGCCCATGAGGGAATTCAGCACATTTACTTCATGACAAACAGATCGGCCCTATGCCATAAGGGCATCTAAAAGACTCAATAGATGGTTTGAAATCTTTGCAATTCTTGATTTAAAGGAACTCCATGACTAAGGGGACTTATTCTTAGATTTCTTATGGCTCTAAATCAAAATACATGATCGTGCTTTGTGAGATATTGTTGTGTTTTTAAATGGAGCTTAAAAATAAACGGTTACGATCTCTCTCAAGCTCTGGGTTCAGAATAGATTCTATTTTTGGATATTATTACTCAATATATAAACAAACTTTACCAAGATAAACTGTACAAGATTCCATAATTTCTAGCTACTAATGAATAGCAGCTGGCTGCTGCAAAATTTTCAGCTTCCTCTCTACCTTTAGTTTTTCTTCTCTCATTTGTAATGGCTGATTTATTCTGGAATCCGGACATGGAACAGGGTATGAAAACGGTGAATTTGTCTATTTGCTTTATTCAATCCTGTAGCATGATATCCAAAATTCAAAGGAATTTTTCTATCACAGTAAGATTTCAAACATCATAGAAAATAACAATGTTTGGAGCTAATATATCTTTCCTCAACTTATGGCTAATTAGCACATTGACAATGTAGCTCAGATTTCCTATCACAGTTCTAGTGTTATTGGAACTCTTCTTAGGCTATTCTTAGCATAAACTATCAAATTATACAGGAAATGCCAGTAGCCAGGCATTCTAATTACACCTCCTAGTCATCCTGTAACCCTGAAGAGCCATGTGTCCTAATTTAAGGTGTGAAAAATATTAGGATATGAGTCCAGACAGCTGCTCTTATCCATAACTTCTGGACATGGTCTTCCCATTCCCTGAGCTCAAGGTCCCGTTTGCACTCCAAAACTGGAGAATTGGATCAGTGATCCAAAGAATACCTAAGAAGAGGGGGTCTCTTAAGATTTCTTAGGAATGTCAGTTCTAATGCTCCTTGGAAGCCTTGCAGATTTAAAAGAGAATTTGGTGCAAATAAGAAGACTGTTAGAAGTCTTCCAGCTAGGGATTATTTGCATGTTGAACCTGATTCTCATATGGAATAAATTCAAGGGAGCAAGACCAAGGTAATTGAAATGGAAGGCCAAAGACCAAATGTTAATCCCAGCCTCCAGTCTTAATAGCTGAGCTCTAATAACTCTAGAGTCAGACAGCATGGCTTTGAATCTTGTCTCCACCACTTATTAGCCATGTGATCTTAGATAAATTAAAACCCTCTTTAGTGATAATAGTAGCATCATTCTCTTAGAATTATTATGATAACCAAATGAGCTCAAACATCTAGATAGTGCTTTTATAGTATTTTCTGTCTTAGTATTCTTATTGTTCAAATTACTAATATTGTGATGTCCATACTGGGATTTACAATGGATGCCTGGAAAACAACAGCTACCAAAATGTATTAAGTGCCTACCATTGGCCCAGTCCTATGCTAACCACGCAGTATTCAGTGACATAAAAACATTTAAATCAATGGAGAAGACAAGCTCCCTAATACAGAATTCCAAATAATTTGTGTAGATATTCTGCCTTAAGCAGAAAGAGCATAACTCAAACATAACTCCCCATTCTTTGAGTATGTGCTGCATATAGCGACTTCCTTCCACAGAATACAGTAGGGAAAGAAGTAAGGAGCTAGTAACCTTACAGTAAAGAAACCTGACAAACACTAAATCAGCCAGATGATCGAGGTCACCATCCACAGTGATAAATCATGTGAATTACATGTGTCCAAACTCCAGTCAACTCACCAGAAAAACATCAGACAAATCTTAGTTGAGGAGTATTCATCAAAATTCCTAACTGGTACTCCTCAAAACTGTCAAGGTCATCAAAAGCAGGAAAGTCTGAGAAACTGCCAAAGCAAGGGAAACTAAGGAGAGATATTGATTAACACAATGTGGTGGATCCTGAAACAAACAAAAAGGACATTATGTAAACACTAAAGAAATATGAGGAAAGCATAGGTTTTAGTTAATAAAAATGTATCAATATTGGTTCATTGATTGCAGCATAGGTACCCTAATATTATAAAATGTTAATAAGAGGGGAAACTGGGTATTAAGTGTATGGAAACTCCATTGTATCTTTGGAACTTTTTTTTTAATGTCAGGAACAGCTGTAAACACAAAGTTTTTTTTAAAGTATTTTTTACTGGCACATTATAGTTGTACATACTGGTGGGATTTGTTGTTACCATTTTAGTACATGTATATAATATAGCAATATAATTTGGCTAATATCACGGAGTTTATTTTTTAAAAAGTAATATTGGATTGATTCACAAAGAACTCCCAATAATATGGGGCAGATGAACAAATAATTAAATTATAAATGATAATGTGGCATAACAATGGAAGCATGTAACATGTTCAGATCCTGAACAGCATACAAACTTTGTTGATAGGGATGGTTAAGCAAGGCTTTGTAAGAGAGGCACTGTCTAAGATACAATTTTCAGAATTGAATCTTCAGGTAGAGAAGCCTGGCCTCCTAAGTAGCAGGAATGCCTGGGTAAAGACTTGAAAACTCTAGTTTTCAAGATACTATCCAAGATGCTCAGTGGTTGCCTGAAACCTCATGGTTCTGAACCCTGTTATATATATTGTATTTCATTCATTCTTTTTTCATTATTATAGATTGAAGCAAGGTGAATCCAGGGGCTAACTACAGATCACAGCAAGCTTAATATAAGGATTTTTTTCCTTGAAGTTGAGAACTTTCACCTTTTCACTTAAAATAAATACTTTATGCCCTTTTTTTTGGGAGGGGGGGGCATGTTCAAATTGCCAGCATTACTATCTTGTACATTGGGTCATTATTAAGTAAAATAGGAATTGTGTGTTCACACAGCTCACAAACACTGTGATATCATCAGTGCATCTGATAACCAAGATGGGCAATGGGTGCTAAGTGCCAAACAGGTGGGTAGTGTGTGGAGCACAGATATTCAGGATGAAAGGGTAATTTACATCCCAGACAGAAGAGAGCTGGATTACCTGACATTTCATCATGCTACTCAGAACAGCATGTAATTTAAAGCTTCCGAATTGTTTATTTTTGGAATTTTCCATTTACCTTTTCAGAACACAGTTGACTGTAAGTAACTGAAACTATTGAAAGCAAGATTGTAGATAAGGAGTGACTATTGTATTGAGCTTTGTGTTATCAAGTCATTAAGTATTAGAGGAAGGAGAGGCAAGAGAGTAAACAAGAGAAAAAAAGATCTGGGAGAGCAAAGCAGCACGGGATTCTTCTAACAGGCATCTCATTCCCTTTAAATTAAAATACCTTTCATTCTGCTGCTGCTGGAAATGGCTACTGGAACAGACTGGGCCTGACCTACTTTTAATTCCATTTGTCTGCTAATACCATTGAGCTTAATCTACTGAAGGCTAATGGGTTCTTTCTAGAGAAAGTTTTATGACTGTAGGCAAAAAAACATTATGGTCAGAAAGAATCTCTTGGAATAAACAGAACAAATATAAGAAAGGCCCAGTCTTTAAGGTTTGTCCTGGAAGACAATTCCTAGCCAACCTCCTGTGTGCGGTCCATATGGAATTAGCACCAAGTCAGTGAGAGTGAGGAAATGGCAGACCCTGGGCTGGAAGGAGAGATTGGAAGTGCACTTTCAGAGTCAGCTAGAACTGAGGGAAATCCCTGGAGATTGGGCTCAGGAATGAACACAAGCCAGGAACCCAAAAAGGCTATTACAGGAAAAATGTGATTCTTCATCACTCAGAAGTCCAAGCACACTGTCACATAAGAACAGCAGTACAGGTCACAGGTCTAATTGTGCAGATTTTAAAGACCTATTTATGAAATAAATGAAGAGCAGAATTTGTCCAACTAATGATTTTGATTGTCATACAGATGGAGACAGGCAGGAATGCTAAGTGTCCCACAATGCCGAGGACAGTCCTATCCAACAAACAATTGTCTTGCATTCCACATGTTCCTTTCCCCCCTAATTTTTTATTGTTATAAAATACAAATAAAATAAAATTTACTATCCTAACCATGTTTAGGCATACAGTTCAGTGGCATAAAGGACATTCATACTGTTGTTCGTCACCACCACCATCCATCTCCAGAACTCTTTCATCTTACAAAACAGAAACTGTATACTGATTAAATAACGAATCCCTATTATCCCCTCCTTCCAGCTTGTGGAAACCACCATTCTTTCTGTCCCTATGACGGTGAGTACTCTTTATGAATTTGATGCCTCATGTAAGTGATACCACCCACATTTGTCTTTGTGTGACTGGTTTATTTTACATAGCATAAGATCCAAGCTTCATCCATGTTGTAGCATATGTCAAATTCTTCTTCCTTTCTAAAGCTGCATAATATTCCATTATATATCTATATCACATTTTACTTTTCCACTTATCCATCAATGAACATTGGTTTGGTTCTGTGTTTTAGTTATTATGAATAATAACACTGAACATGGGAGTACAAATATCTCTTTAAGACTTTCAGTCTTTCAATCTTAAAATACCTAGAGGATATAATATGGGTTTTATGGTAATTTTAATTTTTTTAAAGGAACTTCTACACTATTTTCCACAACAACTGTACTATTATATATTCCTATCAATGATGCACAAGGATTCTAACTTCCTCACTTTCTTGACAACATTTGTTATTTTCTGGGGGTGGTTGTGTTAGTTTGTTTTGATGGTGGCCATCTTTGTAGATAGGAGGTCATATGATGGTTTTTATGTAAATATCCCTAGTGATTAGTGATATTGATCTTTTTATATTTTCTTTGGTGAAATGTCTATTTGAATCCTTTCCTCATTTTTGAATTGGATTATTTTTTGTCATTAAGTTTTAGTTCTCTATATATTCTGAATATTAATCTCCTCAGATATGCATTCTCCCATTCTGTGAGTTGCCTTTCATCTGTGTCAATCATGTCCTTTGATACACAATTTTAAAATAATTTTTGAAGTTCAATTTGTCTACTTTTTCTTTTGTTGTCTATGCCTTTAGTATCATTCCCAAGAAATCATTGCTAAATCTAAATGTCATGAAGCTCTTTTCCCTTATATTCTAAGAGTTCTATAGCTTTAGGCCTTACACTTAGGGCAGGGATCCATTGTCAGTTAATTTTTGCATCTGGTGTTGGATACATGTTTAACTGCATTCTGTAGCATGTGATTGTCCACTTTTCACAGTAGCACTGGTTGAAAAATGTGTCTTTTGCACATTGAATGGTATTGGCATTCTTGTTGAAAATCATTGGCTGTGTAAATGTGTGTTTTTCTTTTTTTCTGATCTCTCTATTCTGTTCCCTTGGTCTGCATGTTTGTTTTTAACCAGCACAGCCTCACTGGTGTTTTGGTTCTTTTATCGAAATGATATACACAATTCTTAGAACACAGAACCTGAACAGATCCCCATATCAATGATGTCTACCACAATGTCTCCCCAGGGGTGCAGGAAGACGCTTCCTAGGAATATGAAGCCTGTTCAGAAGGGCCTGGATATTAACACTGGAGGAGGATCACAGTACCCATGATTTTACTAACTTGCCATCTACATTACTACCCTTCACCAATGCCCAGGAGATTGTCTGGTTTGAATCTTATTTTAATATTTTTTTTTAATTTTTTTTTTTAATTTTTTTAGTTGGAGATGGACACGATGTCTTTATTTTATTGCTTTGTATGTGGTGCTGAGGATCGAACCCAGGGCCTCACGCATGCGAGGCAAGCGCTCTACCGCTGAGCTACAGTCCCAGCCCCCTTATTTTAATATTTAAGAGTCAGTGCTTGGATAAGTTAAGGAAACCCATGTTGTAACAGAACAGTAGTAAGCCCAGTCTGGAAAGCTCTCAGTAAAAGTGATTTCCCAGAACCCACATGGTTTAGTGACAGTTCCAGAGGAATTTTCTCCTGAAGGCATCATAAATAACAGCAAAACTAAAATTACTGCCAAAAATAAACGACCATTATTGGGTCCTAACTACATTTCAGATGCAGCTCTAAGAGTGTGTTGCCTGTGCCACTTGGTCAATTCCTCATAATAATTCAGAAATGCAAGTACTATGATTCCCAATTACCAGATAAGCAAGCTGAATTAAAGTATGTTAATTCACTTTTCCAAGTTGCTTGGAAGTAGAAGATCTGAATCCAGGGCAGTCTGACTGCTGTGTCCTATTCTGCACTACTACCCCACGGGAGGCAGCAAGGGCTGTGCATAGAGTAGGAACCCCAGCAACCAGCATGTCTTGAGTCCCTGGCTGTAAAGAGAGTCATCAATATTCTGAGCTTTCATTTCTCCAAGATCCAACAGGCTATTTGAATTCATCAATGATAGGACAGCAGAGTAAGTACAGACAGTGGGTAAAGGCTAGGCTGGTGGGCTGGGGTTATGGCTCAGTGGTAGAGCGCTTGCCTCACATGTGTGAGGCACTGGATTCGATCCTCAGCACCACATAAAATAAATAAATAAAGGTATTATGTCCATCTATGATTAAAAAAATTAAAAAAAAAAAAAAGGCTAGGCTGGCTTGTTTATTCCCTGATTCAGTCTCAGAAACCAGGTAAAAGTTCATGCTGTAGATACTTCCAAGTACACATTGATGGGGAGAGCTGAATGCACACTTAAAGAAAGACGGTTGCAATTAATTCATGAATTTCATTTGTGAGGTCACTATTCTTGATGCTGTTCATATTCTGTCAATTCCTTTGCACAAGTGTGAGGAGTAAGGACAGGTATCTTCTATAGTCAGTTATTTGCTATTTTAAGTGTTTGTAACTGTGCCTATCTGAATACAGTTGAAAAGATTTCTCACTTTTTTGGATTTTGCTGCTATCAGCTGAAACTGCTATGACTAACCACTCTAGTCCATCACTTCAGAACTCAGGGAAAACAACCCCAAATTTAAAATAATAATATAATAACAATAATAATAATAATAACAATGTTGTTGTTATCTTAGTTTACTTTGTGGCATTATAGCAAAATACCAAACACTGGGTACTTTTATAAAGAAAAAAGTCTTGCCAGGCGTGGTGGCACACACCTGTAATCCCAGCTGGCTCAGGAAGCTGAGGTAGAAAGATAGCAAGTTCAAAGCTCGCCTCAGCAACTTAGCCAGACCCTGACTCAAAATAAAAAATAAAAAATAAACTGGGGATGTGGCTCAGTGGTTAAATACCCTGGGTTCAATCCCTAGTACCAAAATAAGAAAAAAAAAGAAAAAGAAAAAGGATTATTTAGCTCACAGTTTTAGAGACTATAAGCCCAATGTCGGGCAACTCCATTTGTTCAACTTCGCATAAGGGCCTTCTGGCTATGTCACAACATTACAGATGGTATCACAGAGCAGGACCAAATGCAAGAGGGGTAGCACCCATGCAGAAGCAGCCAAACATATTGGCTTGATCTCACTTATAACCAACCCAAGAGACCTAGATACTCCCACAAGATGGGCATTAATCCCTTCTAAGAATGGTGCCCCTATGACCTAATTATATTCTACTACCTCTTATAGGTGCTAACATCACATTGGGACCAAGTTTCCACCACATGAACCTTTTGGGAACCAAAAGCATCCAAACCATAGCAATTTTGTAATATTACTTTAACATTATATGTTTAACGTATATATCTTAATTTATATATTTTATAGGTTCACTATTCTAAATAATAAAAGTACACAAAAGTTAGAACTATTTATATATTAAATCAAATACTATAAATCACATGACTGAATGAACACATGACATATGTATTCCTCATATATATATATCATGTATTCATTATATATGTATATCAGCCAGGTGGACAAATTTAAAAAGAACATAAGTTTTGTTACCTCTTGAGAGGAAACATACCATGTAAAATTTTGGTTCTCCTCCAGTTTTGCTGTAGCTCTGTGAACTCTGTAAGGCACAGTGAGGTTTATAATAAGCTTCAGAGTCAGAAAAATTCAAATTTTTAAATTATGGTACAGCAGGGCATTGATTTGCATGATACAAAAGAATAATCAGGATGTGTAAGGACAACAAAACAAACAAAAGCCCCTTTTTCTCATACCTGATCTCATTATTGTGAGGTTTCCATTCCCACCAATGATGCAAAAATGTCCATAAAATTGACAGTTTAAGGTAATTTGGTCTTAGGTTTAAAAAAGTTTCTTTCAGTGTAATAATTTATTTGAAATTAATAGTCAATCAAATGTTAAACTCCCTCTTGGATCAGCTTTGTCTCCTTTTCCCCCTTTCAAAGTTTTTCACATTCCTTCCTTCATTCCAGGATAGTATCCAAACATAGGAGAGGTTCATCACACATTCTGTCCTTGATATAGCATGGGCCATCTGGTCTACCACTTGCCTTGCCTCACAGTTCTACAATGCAAGTACAGTTGGTACAAATAGGTTTTACCTACCCACCCTTGCCTTCACCCTCCATTGGTATCTGCAGAGATTTGACTAATCTTGTTGTCTGGGATGGGATGTCAGTCCCTGATCCTAAATAGATTGTTCAAATGCTTCAAGAAATACATGCCTCATTTGAATGACTTGATTAGACACTTTGCAAAAGAGGATGGTGAAATGACCAAAATGTATATGAAACAACTCTTACCATCCCTAATCATCAGGGAAACACAAACCAAAATCACAGTGAGGTATCATCTCATCCCAGATAGAATGACTATTGTCTAAAAGACAAAATAACACATGCTCTTGAGCATGTGGAGGAAGAACTCTTGTACACTATTGGTGTGAATGTAAATTAGCATAGTCATTAGGGAAAACAGTATGGAGGTTCCTCAAAATCTTAGAAATGGAACCACCACATAATCCAGCAACCTCATTACTAGGTGTGTATCCAAAGGTCATGAAATCAGTATGTTGCAGAGATGTCTGAACTCCCATGTTTATTGCAGCATTATTCACAATAACCAAGATATTGAATCCATCTTCGTGTCTATCAATGGATGAATGGATAAAGATAACATGATATATATACACAATAGAATACTATTCAGCCATAAAAAATTCAGCATTTGCAGCAACACAGATAGAACTGGAGAATATTACGTTAAGTGAAATAAGTCAGATATAGAAAGCCAAACACAAGTTGTTCTTATTTATACATGGAAACTAAAGTTGATCTCAAAGTGGAGAATAAAATAGTTACCAGAGCCTGGGAAGGTTTTGGAATAGGGAAAGCTGGAGAGAGGATGGTTAATAGGCACAGGGGTTTAGTTGGATAAAAGCAATAGCTTCTGATGTTCTATAGCACAATAAAATAACTGTGGTTGGCAACAGTTAATATTTCCCAATGACTAATGGAGAAGATTTTGAATATTCCCAGCACAAAGAAAGGATATATGTCTGAGCTGACAAATATGCCAATTGACTTGACCTGATCTTTATCTATTGGTACATATATTGAAATACCACACTGTACACTATAAATATGTATAATTACTGTGTCAAATTAAAAACATATTAATAACAAAATGTGGAAATAATAAAAATAAGTAATAAAATAATAAATAAAGTAACTTTTAAATGTGAAAGAAAACTAAGTGCCTGAGAATACACAAGAGATTATCTGACTCACTATTCCAACCATACCCATGATGTTAATAATCATCTATAGACAAATGACTCAATATTTATCTGCGGTCCTGACTATTCCTTGAGCATCTGCTATATGTACCCAACTACCATTTCACACCTTCATTATGATACATAAATGGCATTCTGAATTGAGAATTGAGTATATTCTATTAAACATATCATCTTAACCCACATAAATCTGGCCATCTTTTAGTGTTCCTTAATAAGTAGATCTAACATCCACCTCAATATTCAAGTTAGAAATTTGAAGTTCTTTCTTAAAAGTTCCTCTCTTTCATTCTCTCTATATAATTAATTGTCAAGTACTATTACTTGGATCTCCAAAATTACTCACAAATCTTCTCCTTTTCTCTGTCTTCTCTGCCACCATCCTTTGTCCAAGCCACTATTGTCTCTCATCTGGACTTCCACAGCAGTCTTCTAACTGGCTTACCTCTATCCATTCTGGCTCTCTCCTAATCCTTGCTTTCCAGATGGAAATAAGGAAAGACAGAATTGCTAAATCAACAAAATGCTATCAACACACACACACACACACACACACACATACACTCCTTAAAACATTTAAGTGGCTTCCTTCTCTACTCTAAGGGAAAAACCAAACTGTTAAGCGCTCCTCAGACTCCTGCATCATCTGGTCCCCTATTTCCTCTGCAGTCTTCCTCCACACACTCTTCTAAGCTTCAGTAACATTGGTATGCCATGTTTGGTTATTGACAAAGTTCACACTGGTATCTACTGCCAACTCTTCCACTTTGAACAACTCATCATAACCAAGGAAGGTGCTACCAATAACTGTGCCTGTGGGTACTCAGCCACTGGAAAGAAGATCACTAATTACCTTTGAGGCCACTAGCTGATCAGTGCACAGGTATTCAGAATTTCTTGGTTTTCCACAGCTTTGATGGAGTAATTGGTTCTGGGTTTAACTTCCTGCTGATGGAACATCTCTAGGTTGATTATGGCAAAAAGTTCAAGCTGGAATTCTTCATTTACCCATACTCCAAGTTTTCTACATCTGTAGTTGAGATCTATAACTCCATCCTCACCATCCATGCCACCATGGAGCTCTAATTGTTCCCAAGTGGTAGACAATGAAGTTGTCTATGACATTTGTCATAGAAATATTGAGCACACAACTTATACTAATCCTAGCTGCCTTATTAACTAGATAGTGTCTTCCATCACTGATACTCTCAGATTTGATGGAGCCCAGAAAATCGAACTAACAAAATTCCAAAGCAATCTGGTGCCCTGTCCCCACAGCCACTTCCATCTGGTCACATATGCCTCTATCACCTCTGCTGAGAAATCATACAATGAGCAGCTTTCTGTAGTAGACATCATCAAATGTTTCTTTAGCTAGTCAACCAGATGGTGAGATGCTACATGCACTATGGTAAATACATGGTTTACTATCATGACATGATGACATGGTTCTCAAAGATGTCAATGCTGCCATTGCCACCACTGAGACCAACAACTGCATCCTATTTATGGATCAGTATCTCACTGGCTTCAAGGTTACCATCAATTACCAATCCTCCACTGTGGTACTGCTGGAGACCTGGCCAAGGTACAGCAAACTGTGTGCAGGCAGAGTGATACATAGCCATTGATGAGACCTGGGTTTGCCTGAACTACAGTTTGACACATTGGTGCCATTGTTCACTAGAACATGGGTGAGGGAATAGAGAAAGGAGAGTTTTCTGAGGACACAGTTTTCCTTGAGAACTATGAGAATAGTAAGGAGACTGTTGAATGAGGTGAGAAAGGAGAAGAATACTAATTATTCATTCTTTCCAGCTTGAAGATGTCATACTCCCATAATTAGACCTTTAATGTTAGTTAACAGGAATTAAAATTTCTGATTAGATGGTCTTCACTCAACTGTGATCACATCTTACTACCCATGTGTATTTGCAAGATTTTTCTACCATGCCTTAAAGCAAAGGCTTAAGGAAGAAAAAACCTGAATGAATATATTCACAGAATACAAAATCAAATGAATATAATGAGTCCAGAAATATTTTGTGATTATGTCCAAAAAATGCAGGTATTTACATTTGTGATATTAACTCTCAATAAAATAAATTACATCATATTAGAGAGTTTGAGCTCAATCTATAACACTTTAATAAATAAATTTCAGAACATAATTTAAATCAGCAGCAGCATTTTTATAATAATGCTTATTTCAATCATAAGAATGTAAAGAAACTGTCAGTTTATAGAAATGAAAAACAATTCATTAGCAAAGTTTAAAAGCTTTATCTATAATAACCACAAATAATACATGATTTTTAAATTTTTTTACAGCAGAATACATTTCAAGTCACAGTACACATATGGAGCACAATTTTTCATTTATCTGGGTGTAAACAAGGTAGTCACACCATTCGTGTCTTCATACATGTACCTAGGGTAGTGATGTTCATCAAATTCCACCACCTTTTCTACCCCCATGCCTCCTCCCTTCTCCTCTCTCCCCTTTGCCCTATCCAAAGTTCTACCATTACTCCCATGCTCCCCATCCCCAACCCCATTATGGATCAGTATCCACTAATCAGAGAAAACATTTGGCCTTTGGTTCTTTGAGATTGGCTTATTTACTTGACATGATGTTCTCCAACTCCATCCATTTACCTGCAAATGCCATGATTTTATTCTCTAAAAAATGACATTGAGATTTTAATTGGGATGGCACTGAATCTGTATAGCACTTTGGGTAGTATGGATATTTTAAAAATATTGATTCTGCCAATCAAAGAGCACGAGAGATCTTTTCATCTTCTAAGGTCTTCTTCAATTTCTTTCTTTAGTGTTCTGTAGTATTCATTGTAGAGGTCTTTCATCACTTTTATTAGATTGATTCCCAAGTATTTTATTTTTTTGAGGCTACTGTGAATGGAGTAGTTTTCCTGATTTCTCTTACAGAGGGTTCATGACTGATGTATAGAAATGCATTTGATTTATGGGTGTTGATTTTCTATTCTGCAACTTTGCTGAATTCATTTATTAATTTCAGAAGTTTTCTGGTAGAATTTTTTGAATCCTATAAATATAGTATCATATCATTAGCAAATAATGATAGTTTCTTATTTGCCTATTCATATCCCTTTAATTATTTTTATCTAATTGCTCCGGCCAGAGTTTCAAGGACTATGTTGAATAAGAGTGGTGAAAGAGGGTATCCCTGTCTTGTTCCAGTTTTTAAAGGATGATGTTGGCCTTAGGTTTAGCATAGATTGCTTTTACAATGTTGAGGTATGTTCCTACTATCCCCAGTTTTTCTAGTGTTTTGAACATGAAAGGGTGTTGTATTTTGTCAAATGCTTTCTCTGCATCAATTGACAAAATAATGTGATTCTTATCTTTAAATCTAATGATGTGATGGATTACATTTATTGATTTCCGTATGTTGAGTCAACATTGCATCCCTGGAATGAACCCCACTTGATCATGGCGCACTATTTTTTTAATATTTTTTGTATGCGATTTGCCAAAATGTTATTGAGAAGTTTGCATCTATATTCATAAGGGCTATTGGTCTGAAATTTTCTTTCTTTGATGTGTCTGGTTTTGGTATCAGGGTAATACTAGCCTCATAGAACAAGTTTGGAAGTATTCCCTCCTTTTCTGTTTCATGAAATAATTTGAGGAATATTGGTGTTAGTTCTTCTTTGTAGGTTTTGTAGAACTCAGCTGAGAATCCAATTGATCCTGAGCTTTTCTTGGTTTTAGGCTTTTTTTTTTTTTTTGGTGCCAGGAATTGAACTCAGGGGCACTCGACCACTGAGCCACATCCCCATCCCTATTTTGTGTTTTATGTAGAGACAGGGTCTCACTGAGTTGCTTAGCGCCTTGCCATTGCTGAGGCTGGCTTTGAACTCGCAATTCTCCCATCTCAGCCTCCCTAAGTGCTGGGATTACAGGCTTGCACTGTAATCCCGGCACTTTTTAGGCTTTTGATGGTGTCTTCTATTTCCTTGCTTGAAATTGATCTGTTTAAGTCATGAATGTCATCCTGGTTCAGTTTCGGTAGGTCATATGCCTCTAGAAATCTGTTGGTGCCTTTGGGGTTTTCTATTTTACTGGAGTATTTCAAAATAGTTTCTAATTATCCTCTGTATTTCAATAAAGTGCTGTGATATTTCCTTTTTTATCACAAATTTCAGTAATTTGGGTTTTCTCTCTCCTTCTTTGTGTTAGGGTAGCTAAAGCTTTGTCAATTTTATTTATTTTCAAAGAACCAGTTTTTTGTTTCGTCAGTTTTTTGAATTGTTTCTTTTCTTTCAGTTTCATTGATTTCAGCCCCGATTTTAATTATTTCCTATCTTCTACTTCTTTTAGTCTTGGTTTGTTCCTCTTTTTCTAGAGCTTTGGGATGTAGTGTCTAGTCATTTATTTGTTGACTTTTTTCTTTTAATGAATGAGCTTAATGCAATGAACTTTCCTCTTAGCATTGCCTTCATAGTGTCCCAGAGATTTTGATCTGTTCTATTGGATTCTCATTTACCTCCAATAATTTTTTTTTATCTCCTCTCTGATGTCTTCTGTTATCCATGCATCATTCTATAGCATATTTTTAAGTCTCCAGGTGTTGGAGTAGCTTCTATTTTTTAATCTGTCATTAATTTCTTATTTAATTCCATTATGGTCAGATAAAGTGCAGGATAGTATCTCTTTTTTTTTTGTATTTGCTAAGACTTGCTTTGTGGTATAGCATATGATCTATTTTGGAGAAGGATCCATGTGCTGCTGAGAAAAAAAGTGTATGTGCTTATTGAAGGATAGAAAATTTTCTGATATTATTTCATTGAATAGATTGTTCATTCCTTTGGTTTGAAATTCTATGCCTTCCTCTATCACAATAATTCTTAAATTTGGTCTTTTCATGTTTTTGCTCATGGTTTCTTACCATCTTCACAGTGTGTTCAACTCTATTTCCAAGATTATATATTTTCTCTTCATTGTCTGAGGTTCTGTCCTCCAAGTGATCTAATCTGATGGTGATGCTTTCTATTGAGTTTTTAATTTGGTTTATTGTTTCCTTCATTTCAAGGATTTCTCTTTCATTCTTTTTCAGAATCTCTGTCTCCCTATTAATCTTTTGCTTCCTGTATTTGCCTATGTAGCTCTTTATCAAAATCTTTTGCTGCCTGTGTTTGCTCTTATATCATCCTTTAATTGACAGAACATTTTAATTATGTACATATTGAACTCCTCTAACATTTCTTCTGCTGTGCTGACCATGGATTCTAATAATGTAGTATTTTCATTTGTTTGGGGCACTTTCTTCCCTTGTTTTGTTGTTCTTGTGTCTTTCCTTCTAGCACTATGGATTTGAGGTGTTTTAGTTTTTATCCAATAGGCTTATAAATTCCCTGCAGGGTTCCAATACCTCTCCTTTAAGAGAGAGACCAATATTAACAGATCCCAATAAAAACAATACACAGCTTTAAACCAAGTAGCTCCTAAAGGTCATCTATAATTTTGTCATGATATACAGAAATTATAAGTTCAATTATTATCTATAATATAAGCAATAGATTTTCAAAGGGTCTACAGTTTCTGCTGGTGGACTAGAAAGAACTGGGGGTGGGGTATAGGACAAGATGTTAGGGAGGTAGGACGTGAGAATATAGAGTTATTAGATCTTAGCATAAAAGAGTAATTCAAAAGAAGTTGGCTAGTAGCAGAAAAGAGAGAGAGATTTGAGGAAGATAAGTAAGAAGAGAATAGAGAGAGTACAAAAAACAAAGAAACACAAAAATTAAGATAAAATGTGTAAAAATAGAAAATAAAAGAATATATAATACAACTATAATAAATTAATCAGCTATCCCAGGCCTCAGTAGCCTAATGCATTAAAAATATTTGGTTTCACAAATGTTCGGGATGTGAGGGCAGGAAAAGAGAGGGAGGGAAAAGAAGAAGGGGAAAAAAGATAATAGAAAAAAATCTCAAGGTAAATAAAAAGGATTGCTTCTGTTGGAGTTCAATATTTTTCCTGCTTCCCTTCTTATCCAGTAGGTGGGGTTGTCTATTGTTTGCTGGTATCTTCCCCTCAGGATGGTACAGGATATTAGGGAGTGTGTGTTAGTCTTAGAGCCAGAGCTTCTGGAGGTGGAGTTTAGTGCTTGCCAATCCCTGTGGGAAGACTCCATCCCAAGGATCTCCTTTGGGATCCCTTGTGTGATGTGCACACCTGGTCTTATCTCCTTATGTCTTCTGTAGACCTCACAATTCCTGGTCTCTCATTTAGTCTCTAAACTAATCAGGAACCTCTCTCTCTCTCTCTGAAAGTCTTGTAGGTTATGCTCTGGGTCCTGTACATCTGTTGCAGAGAGCTGTTTTGTGTACGACAGATCAGGACCAAGCTTTGTGAGCTACGGACCAACCACATAGCTGCAAGCACTGTGCAGGGTTAGTGGCAAGCTGTGCAACTATAAGTACCTTAATACTGCTTCTGGGCCCCAGCCAGTGTCCCAAGCTGGGAGTTGCCCCAAGTAGATGGTGATGGCAGTAGCAAGGATAATCCAAGATGGCAACAAAGGTGTCCCAAGATGGAGGCGTCTGCTTTTAGAGATGGGGTGTCGGGTCAGCCCAGGCGGTGGTGTTGGGTGATGTGTTTGGAGATGCAGCTCTGCGGTGTGCAGTGTTGTAGCAGGAGGCTGTCTCCAGACCCTGCCTGGTGTCCAGTATTCCCATTGCTTTAATCCCAGGTCACAGAAAGACTAGGAATGCCGCATCCATCTAGGCCACCATCTTGGATCCACCAATATATAACATGATTAATGCTGGGAGAAAAAGTCCTGCAATTTCCATTATAAATTTTAATTTTATGTTAGTTAATGTATTAGCATTCTCCAAAAAGATAGAACCAATAAGATATATAGATATAGACATATAAAATTTAGTAGTAGAATGGGCTACATAATTACAGAGGCTGAGAAATCCCACAAGATGTCCTACAAGCTGGAGAACAGGGGAAGCTGGTAGTTGGCTCAGTTCAAGTCCAAAGACCTCAGAAACAGGGAAGCTAATGGTATAACTCTCAGTCCAAGGTCCAAGGCCCAAGAACCCAGGGGCCTATTTGTGCATGTCCTAGAGTCCAAAGGCCAAGAAACGTGGAATTCTAATGTCCCAGTCAAGAACAGGATGTCTCAGTTCCAGAAAAATCAGAGAGTGCAAGTGAAAAAGAGAGCCCAAATTCACATTTCCTTTGCCTTTTTGTTGGATCCAGGCCCTCAGTTTGTTGGATGGTATCCAACCACACTGGGTGACGGTGGATCTTCCTTACCTAGTCCACTAATCCAAATGCCAATCTCCTGCAGAACACTTCCACAGACATACTTAGAAATAATGCTTTACCAGCTATCTGGGTACCCTTTAATACAATCAAATTGACGCCAAAAATAGACCATCACAGTTACTATGGATATTTAATCAAACGTTTACTAAATGTTTATGGAAGATTCCTTAGGAAACAAGTAACATGCAAGAAAGAGCTGTTTATTCCTTATTATGCAATCATTATTGCAGTTCAGTTAGGTCAGTGATGCAGATAGAGCTAACAACATACATAGACATAAAACAAAGATGAGCCATCTGATATTGTTTAACACAGGGTTAAAAAAGGCCTGTTGAAACAGTAGGGACATTTGGTAAGGAAAATGCTAATAAAGGCCAAAATTATGATGGCAAAATTCAGGAGGTTTGATGGGCATAAAGAAAGAATTCTGAAAGTTTAATGGAAGAAAGGGAAGGGGAAAAAAGTGGGTAACATGAAGTATTTTAATAGTCTCATCCTGTAGAGTGGGAAAAATATAAGAAATAGAGCATTCAACAGTGCAAGCATACTGAGTTAGGGAAATAGTTGGATTTGTTTATTTGATTTTGAAAACAGGGAACTGGAGACTATCATTAATAAAATGAAAATTATGCTAGAACTTCCCAATAAACAAAAGGAAAGAAATAGAATGAGTATCAACTTTAACCAACCATGTTAAGAAAATAGATGCAGAGGAAACAAGAAAATTAATAATTAAATGCAAAGATTGAAGAAACAGTTATTATATTCAATGTGAACAGGCAGAATTATCCCATGAAAATACAGAGACTGTAAGATTAGGTTAGATGTAATGTGTGTGTTCGTGTGTTTGTAAAATACACATGTAAGGTGAAATGATAAAGATGGAAAATGAAAAATCAGCAAAGAGAAAAATGCAAACAAAAAGAAAATAGAAATGGCAGGACTTATATCAAATAATGTATAATTTATGTTTTAAATATTATATAGATTGAAAGAAACATTGCTGAGTGGTAAAAATGCAATTTAGGAATTTAGTGAAATTGTTGTCAATTATATATACTAAAAACACAGTGGCTAAATATGAGAGGCAAAGCTATTACATTTACAAGGAAACTTGAAAAATACTATTGAATAGGACACTTCAATATAACTATTTTAGTACCTAAGAGTCAAAAGTAAATAAGGATATAGAATTATTTAACAGCACACTCAATAAGCTTGATTTAATAGCTATGTGCAGTGTGTACAGGAGCTGCATTGCACCAGCTTTTGAGAGCTTATTGTGTCCATCTCTTCCCACCTTCATAGGGAGTACTGTCACATTGGCTGCCCTAATGGGAGAGTATACACCTAAAAATCAGCAATTACTACAAATGTTACAAATCATCATATTAGCTGATTGTGCAACATTTGTCAGTATACCACTAGGTCTGAGTATAAAATTTGTACTCTTCAAATAGAGAATAAATTTGTGTGTGTGTGTGTGTCTATCCATGGAACAGACTGAAAAATTAATCACATACTTGAATCAAAACCTTAGCAATTCAAGAGTGAACATTTTTACAAATGATATATTCATGATCATATACCAATGAAACTTAAATTGGTAATATTAAGTGACAAGAATTACTGCTGAGAAATTTAGAAACATATATCTAGTAAGTATTAGATCAAAAGAGCACAGTAAACAAGCAACCAGAATCATAAAAAAAAGCAAAGAAAGAGAGCGCTCATTCATTCAGAATCTGTGACATCAAGCACAGTGCCACAGCCAAGAGGGTTCTGCTGAACCTATTGTTTCTCCAGTGGGAAAAGAGAGCCCAGGGTAGGCAACCAGCTTCCTAGAAGACTCACTTCTGTCTCGTTTCAAGAAGAACACTGGGGGGCTGGGGCTGTAGATCAGTGGTAGAGTGCTTGCCTAGCATGCGTGAGGCACTGGGTTCGATCCTCAGCACCATGTATAAATAATAAATGAATAAAATAAAGATCCATCAACAACTAAAAAAAATTTTTTTTAATTTTTTTTAAAAAAAGAACACTGAGAGTGTCACAGGGGTAGACCACCTGAGTTGGAAATAAGAAAAGGGGGTGGGCTCACAACAACTAGCACATGTCTTCAGGTGACACTTCTACTTTTGCCAGTTGTGAGATCCAGTCAGAGAAACTAGCCAGGAGCTTTACCCATCCACAAAGCTTAACCAGTCCCTCTCTAACTAAGGGATTCCTAGCTCTTCCTGGCTTGGATCCCTAGCCAGTAGTCCAGCCAAACTATAGAGCCCATTCTAAGGCCCCTCTTAGGCAGAGAGTGAAGCCAACAACCCTACCTAACTACGAGTTGCCCCTTTACAAAAGAAACTGCAGTCTGAGGCTCCACCTGGGAAGGGAGCCAAGCCAATGATCCCATTCAACTGTTAGGCACAGTATGGATCCTGCCCAGCTATAGCCTTGTCCAACCATAAAGTTGAGCCCACATTCTTACCTGATTATGGAGCACTGGGGCCACACACAAGCAGGAAGTCTACCCAGAGAATCAGTAAATTTTGTAATTTAGCCCATGGTCCCACCCAGCCACAGAGGACAGCCTATGGTCCTGGCTGATCATGAAGCCCAGAGAGCAACCCTACAAAGCTATGATGTGGAGTCTGCAGTTCCATCTAAACAGGTAGACCAGTGATCTCACCAGACCATGGAACACAATTAATGATACCACTCAATGACAGAGCCCAGCCTCCAACATTCAATTGCAGATACAGCCTATGGTCTCATCTGATAGAAAGCCTGGCCAGTGAAACTGCCCATCCTAATCACAGAGCCTAGACTGTGGCACTGGACTACTATGGGTGACAGCCTGTATCTCTGCCCAACTTGGGTGCCCAGCAGCACCCTGACCAACCACAGGACACTGTCAGTGGCCCTTCCTGGACAAGGAAAACAGTCAGTGACTCTGGGCAACTTCAGGGCACATACTGAGGCCTGATTTGATTAGAGTCCATTCTGCAGCCTCATCCAACTACACAGCACAGCCTGAGGCCCCATCCAAATAAGATATCAATCCAGCAGCATCATCAGGCATGACAGTACAGCCTGGAACTCTACCTGAACAGAAGTGATTACAGATATTGGACAACAGCCTTGTCCTACTGTGACACTCAAGCAATAGCACTATCTGACTAGGGAGCACAATTGGTGGCCCATGTTATCAGAGAGGAGTTCATCATTCATTGACCTGACTTACATGGCATGCTAAAGGGAGTTTTTCAAGTTGAAATGAAATGTTCCTAATTAGACACATAAAAACATATGAATGTATAAAACTCATCAAAAGTCTTTCTGATTTTTACTTTTTAAATTCCATTTTTCTTTGACAAGTTATATATATCCATATATATGTATATACATACACACATATATATATCATACAATGTGATTTTTATATGTTTATAATGAAGAATAATTACATCAACTGAATGTCCAAGTCCACCACTTCACATACATATGGTAGTACATAAATCACTTCCAACTTTGGTATAATTTTTTTTTAAAAAACGTATTTTCAAAACTGAAATTGAATTCCATACATATGAGTTTGTCAGGATGAACCCAACTACTGTGTGTAACTATAAAGCTCTAATTTTAAAACACTGTAGTGATGATAATTTTTTATTTAAACCACAATATGAGGAAGAAATAAATTGTAACATCAATAACCTAAAACATGGGTGGGAGAGAAAAGTAAAAATATAGAATTTTAGTATATGATTGAAGATAAGTTGTTATCAGCTTAAAATAGGATGTTATAACTATTAAATATTTTAAGCCCTGTGGTAACCACAAAGGAAAATCTTATAGAAGATACACAAAATATTAAGAGAAAGGAATCACAGCACACCACTCTAAAATCATCATATCAAAAGGGAAGAAAACAGACAAAGCCAAGAGTAACAAAGGAACTATAAAACAGTCAGAAAGCAATGACCCAAATGGGATATTAACTCCTTACACATCAACAAACACTTTAAATGTAAATGGATTAAATTCCACAATCAAAATACATAAAGTTGCTGACTGGATTTTCAAAACAAAGAACACGATCCAACAATTTTTTGTCTAGGAGACATTCACTTTAGCTTTAAAGATACACATGAACTGAAAGTGAAGGGATGGAAAAGAATATTCCGTGCAAATGGTAAGCATAGAGAGCAGGGGAGGCTATATTTATAGAAGACAAAATAGATTTTAAGTAAAAAATGATAATGAGCATAAGAAACAAAGAAGGTCATTATATAATGATAAAGAGGTCAATTCATCTAGAACATCACCAAACATTGAAAGAACTAAGTATATAAAGCAAATACTGAGAGACCTGAAATGATAAGTAACAGCAATACAAAAGTAGTTGGAGAATGTAATTCTCCACTGCCAACAATGGAGAATCAACAAGGAAACATTGGAGAGTTAAAAAAAAAAGGCAAGTTTGCCCTGCAGGTAAGCGCCATATGGACATGAGTGTTTATGATTAAGGACTACATCCTTAGTACCCAGACTAGTATATAATACAAAGCATCCAATAAACATCTTTTGAATTAATAATAAACCAGTTCCCCTCATGAAAATGAATGCCAAAACTAAATATAATTTTTAGCAAATATAATGTAACAATACATCATTAAAAAGACACATCACATCAACAAATAGACATTTGATATCCCAATGTCATATACTATTTTCATTAAAATCTTATATTATAGAGAAAGTGGCATATAATACCAACATGATTTATTGTTATGAAGCTTCTATAAAATTCAATAAAATCCAAAGAAAAAGTAAAATAATGAATATAAACATTGAAAAAAAAATTGTTATTACTGAGCTATGTTCCTATACCTAGAAAACCCAGTTATCTTGGAAAAATTTACATAGTAAATATTGAGTGAGAGAAATCAAATTGCACTAAAATAGGTATAATGTCTCATTTTCTAAAATAATAACCCAGAAAACCATATCAAATATGCAAGATAGACAGACAGAAGGAGAGAAACTTAAGCATTAATATACACACGCCCACACAAGGCATTTTCAAGGGAGTCAAGGGAGAAAACAAGAAGAAACCAGGCAAAATCAAATGCAAATATATACTTGTGTGCATGTTTATATGTGTGTATGTATTACAAACACAATGCAAAATTATGTATATATGCATATTTAAAACATAAAAAATAAATTTAAAGAATTCCAATCTTTTATTAATAAAATTGCTTTTTAAAGATTCATTTGTTTTCAAAGAATTGTTTTGATTCAAAGAACGGTAAGAGTGAAATAATTAAGAGTTCATTCTTGCTGGCTCCAATTCCAGGTGAAGAATGAACTCCAAGGCCATCTCCTCCCAGGGCACAGCCTCTAGTACCCTGGCCTACTTAGCAATAACAGAATTTTTCAATGTTTATATTCATTAGTTTACTTTTTCTCTAGGATTTTACTGAGTTTTCTGGAAACTTTGTGATAAGAATAAAGAATGTTGGTACTATACATCATTCTATAATATCTGATTTTAACTGAAATACTATCTGACATTGGGATGCCAAATGTCTATTTGGCATCTGTTGATGGGATGCAAATATTTTGATGCATTGTCAAAGTTTATTTGCTAAAATTTATTTTTAGTTTTGGCATCTATATTCATGAGAACAACTGGTTTAGCAACACACTCTTTCTCTGAAACTCTGTATTTGGAGCACTCTTCAAATATTAATTATTTCATCACAAACCCACAGGTTTATTAGCCATAAGAGAGAATCAGCAGACCAACCACAGGTGCCTGGTGCTCAACTGCACTTCTCTATCTATGAGCACTACCAGAGGCCTGGCTTCACTCCTCAAGTTGTTGCTTTGTCAAATAGTAGCATGAATACAGTGTCTAATTGTTCATTTTATTTAAGCTTCTTCCAGTCCCTGCCACAGCATACTGTTGAAACCAAGAGTCAGTGAGACTCTTAAAGAGCTTTCATTCCAATCAATCTAATAAGAGTGGTGAAAGACCTCTACAATGAATACTACAGAACACTAAAGAAAGAAATTGAAGAAGACCTTAGAAGATGAAAAGATCTCCCGTGCTCTTTGATTGGCAGAATCAATATTTTTAAAATGTCCATACTACCCAAAGTGCTATACAGATTCAGTGCCATCCCAATTAAAACCTCAATGTCATTTTTTAGAGAATAAAATCATGGCATTTGCAGGTAAATGGATGGAGTTGGAGAACATCATGTCAAGCAAAGTAAGCCAATCCCAAAGAACCAAAGGCCAAATGTTTTCCCTGATTAGTGGATGCTGATCCATAATGGGGATGGGGGTGAAGAGCATGGGAGAAATTGTAGAACTCTGGATAGGGCAAAGGGGAGGGAGGAAAAGGGAGGGGGCACGGGGGTAGGAAAGATGATGGAATTTGATGGACATCACTACCCTAGGTACATGTATGAAGACACGAATAGTGTGACTACCTTGTTTACACCCAGAGAAATGGAAAATTGTGCTCCATATGTGTACTATGACTTGAAATGCACTGTTCTGTTTTAAAAAATAAAAATATGAGGCACTGGGTTTGATTCTCAGCATCTTATATAAATAAATGAATAAAATAAAAGTCCCTTAACAACTAAAAAATAAAAATAAAAAGCTAAGAGTTAGCTGTGCATAGCTGTGTGTGCCTCTAGTCCCAACCCTCAGGAGGCTGAGGCAGGAAGATGGCTTGAGCCCAGGAGTTGGAGACTACTCTGGGTAACAGTGAGATCCTATCGCCAAAAAAATATATAAATAAATGAAGAAGAAAGAAGGAAAGAGAGAGGAAACTGAGGGCTTCAATTTTGTAGTAGTTATTGTTCATGATTTTTAAATTACATATAGCTTTGAAAAATCACAAAATTATACTTTTTGGTTAAAACTTCTTTAAGTCATAGAAAGACTCATAAGAGACTAATTTGGGTAGTAAAAGTACTTAATTAAAAATTACCACTCAATAGTGCAATAATAGTTGTCACCCTCAATCACCCTCCTGAGGTCAAAAGAGGTTTACGTGTAGGGACTGGAGAGAAGATGGGTGGGTCTGGAGCCATTTGTTGGCAATTACCATGCCACAGCAGAATCAAATTTAAATAATAAAATAGAATTTACTACTATGAGGCTACATTTCTTCTAAAGATTAATATATCTAGTCTACTAAAATGTTTAATTCTTCTTATTAATATCCATTTGATCCAATTTCATAGAAAATTATGCACAGGTAGTTTTTTAAATGACAAGTTCACAGAAATTGAATCTTTACACATCATTCTACCAGATTAATAAATGTATCATTTTTCTTCTTCTAATACAAAATCCTAGAAATTTTTAAATGATTGCTTTATATGTATACACAGACCTTTTAGAAGGTAATGAGGAAATTTTGTCTCAAATAAGTTTTAGAATTGTTGAAAGGTGGAAGAAAAGCCCTGAAATATTGCAAGATCCTTCTGTACAAACATAGGAATACATCAGAAGTTGACAGCGACTAAGGTCAAATGTCCAATATTCTATCACCACAAAAGTATGTGACTGGAATTGAAACAATGTAACTTAGATCAGCACACACATAATTCACTCACATCAGAGTGTAGAATTCCCTTCTTGCCTTCTTAATTTTGTTTTTTGCTTTGGTGTTTTTTTTCCTTTTATAGGAAGGAGAAATAAAACTTTTTCAGGAGTTTACATTCTCTGTAATTGCTTTGCTTTCAGTAAATAAGATCAAGAAAAAAAATGAGAGAGTTTTATTATTGCCCCAAATTCAACAATAAATAGAGAAAATATGGAGCTGATTTATTTTACAACACCACAAATTCAACATCTTCTTGTTCTAAAAGTTCCTTTTATTGATTCATTAATCTTGTTCAATGTTATTGCATGTCAGCTAAGTCCCAAACTCTCTCCTGTGTACTAGCCATACAGTGATTCCCAGCATCAAGGAAGTAACCCCAGAAGGAACACACTGTGTTTATAAAACAACTGTGAAACAGAAAGATAACATTTATGTCTGCACATAAATGTATAAACACTGTCTAAATGGCTAGCATCACCTGCCAGATGGGTGCATCAGCCAAGTTGGAGCAATGTTTGTATGTGCTTAGTAACATCCTTCTTTGGAATATAATTACTTCCAAAACACTCGCCATCCATACTCCCCAATCCATCCTTTTTCTTTCTCTCTAAGTCCCTTGAAGTTTTTCTTCAACATAGCACTGATCATAACTTGTTTTTATGTTTCTTGTTCACTATTATATGCCCTTCTCTTGGCAGAGTACCTCACATAGGAGAAGAGATTAATAGATATTTTTAGAGTTAATGAATGGTAATTTGCAATTTATAAACTTCAATTCTTACCCTGGGTAGGAAGTCAGAAGGATAAAGAAAACAGACCCTATTCCCTGACCAGTCTTTGTCAAGTGTAGGTTGTATATGTTATTACTCTTATCACTGAGACATATAGTACCAAGAACAATGAGAGCATTTTCTTAACCTGAGAGAATTAACCACTAACAACATAAGGCATCTATTGTATCACAAATTAACCTCTTTCTTATACATGCAGAATATTCTATATCGTTCTTAAGAAAACTGAGAAAAGAGTAATGCTAATCATGTTCTGTGCACTATGATTCACAGGAGGAAGCCCAACAGAGACAGACTGAGTGGGTGTATCCCCCATGGCTTAGTGGCAAGCCTTCCACACAGTATAAATGCTATTATGCTGAGTAACTTTAGATTATTACTCTTCACTCTTGGTTGATTCTCTCAATTTCCCTCTATCTTGTTTAACCTTGACAACATTAATTCTGTATTGATGGCACAAATCTACACTGTAGCTCTGCTACTTTAATGCATCACTTGCTAGTAGATAACAGTTCTTCCCTTCTTAAGTCAAAAGCCATTTTGTCAGCTTTTCTACTGCATCATTATGGGGCCCTCAGCAGTGGTTGCTTCATGCTTTTCGTCCCTTCCTAGAGTGGTAAGTTTCTCATGTACTTTCTGGTATTTCTTAGTTGCCCATGAGGATAGTCAATGTCAAGGCCTTTAGAAAATTGCAGTCAAGGGAGACACCTAGACCTCTACATCAAGTTTGTTATAGTGTATGCAGCATAAAAACTAATTCAGAGAAGCCAGAATACCAGGCACAGGAAAGAAGAGTGCTGAGTTCTCCCCACACCATGGGTGTCTGCAGATTGGCTGAATCACCATCTTATTTTCCTTTCATTCAGCTCCTGAGGAAAAAGTAGGACTTTCTCTTCCTACATTATGCTTCTCTTTATAGGAGCCTGTTAAGGTTTGGATATAAAGTTTCCCCACAAAAGCTATGTATTGGAAACATGATATCTAATGCAGGAATACTCACAGATGAAATGATTAGACTGTGAGAGCTGTGACCTAATCAGTGGCTTGATCAAGCAAATGGATGAATAATTTGAATGGATTACTGGGTAGTAACTATAGGCAGGTGGGGGGCATGACTGGAGGAAGTGGGTTATTAGGGGTGTGCCCTTGGGGATTATATTTTGCCCATAGCTCCCAGCTCTCACTCTTTCCTGGCCACCATGAGCTGAGAAGCTTTCGGGCCATGCCTTTTGCCAGGATGATGTACCTCACCTTGGGTCCAGAGCTATGAAGCCAGCTGACCATGGACTGAATCTCTGAAATCATGAATCTAAAATCAATGTTTCCTCCTCTAAGTTGTTCTTGTCAGGTATTTAGGTTGCAGAGAAGAAAAACTAACACAGAGCAGCCCAAGCCTCAAAGCAACTGGGACAAGAAGGAGAAAGCAAGGATGTTTGATCACCTTATATAAAAATAGAGGCTTCTTCCTTCTGTTCCATTAAATAAAATACAGCTCAGCGGTTTGCTTCATCAAAATACAACTTGACTATTTTTCAGCTATTATACTGTTTTAATCTGACAAACATTCTTTCAAGATAGATGTGACAAGAATAATGCAACCTGTGTGTCTCTCCAGGAACACTAACTAGAGACTTATTATAGATACAAAGCAGGCACACTTTTCGTAGATCCTAATTGTGTTACTGAATTTCTAGAGTCAAAGTCTACATCTAAAATCCAAAACAGTTTATGTAGCTTCCTGAAGACATTTTCTAATGCCACTCTAAAGTCTTACGGGTATAAGAGATACTAACAAAACGAATCATCCAGTTAGAGTCTCTCCTGTGTGTGAGACAGATTTGACATAGTCTAGTAGCTTTAAACATAACAGATCAACCATACACAGATTGTTCTCTCCCCACAGGTCCAAGACTGTTGTGAGTGTGCAGACAAGAAAAAATAAATCCCAATTCAACATGGGGAACTAAGGAAAATGAGATAAAGTGCATATCCATAGTTCTTAATGATTCTTTTCTTCAAACTATTAGAATAACAATATATTTGGTTGTTTAAACACACTTATTTTTTAAACCTAAATGTGTGATAGCCATAAAAGCAAATTTTTTTGGACTTCTTACTGTTGAGTAAGTAGGTTCTATTCTAAGCATTTTGCACATATTAATCCACTTAATACTTACAAAAGCCTCATGCAATAGAACTATTACTAACCTCATTTTATATACTAGGAAACTAAAACACAGAAGTGATAAGGCCTAAGGTTACATAGTAAATGAGTACACTGATATAATAATTAAAAGACATGATACGAGGTAAAGCACAGTACCTTTGTCAATTAGTAAAACTTCATCTCAGGAGAATATTTATTTTCTCAAAAAGTTCCTTGCCTCAGAAGGAAGCTACCCTCCTAGCTACTTACAGTTCATGTATTCCAACACATGGTATGCCCTTCTGCGGACAAAACTAAATTGGGGCTAGTTCTCACCAAAGATTCTCATTATGGGTAGAGAACTGATATCTGTTCATGTGAATTATATTATCTGTGGTGATTCTATACTCCTCTTTCTGCATTAGAAACAGAAAACCAAGATGTCTGAAATCCCCCGAGTTTTCCCAAAATAGTTTATTTTCAAAATTATTGTCTCCCAAATCAAAAACATGTTAAGGAACCATGTTGGTAGTTCATTCAAATAACCATCCTATTCTTGCCCAAGGAGTTCCTTGCTATCACATTTGACCATTGCTAGATAGCCTATGCTTAGCAAAGATTATTACAGACTGGGATCATGTCCCAAGAACATTTAAAACACAATTTAGGGGCTGGGATTGTAGCTCAGTGGTAAAGCACTTGCTTCGCATGCGTGAGGCCCTGGGTTCGATCCTCAGCACCACATACAAAGCAATAAAATAAAGACATTGCGTCCATCCACAACTAAAAAGAATATTTTTTTTAAAAAAAATCACATTTTAGAAAGAACAGTAGTTTTAAATACAGTTACATACTGCTTCCCTCACTGGGTGCCAGTGGCTTGTGAATTCTAGGAGAGCCTTTTACCTAAACCAATTTTAGACACCTAGGTCTTCCCAAAAAAATATTTTTAATTCTGAGCAAATCCATGGTAACAAATGGCCTGAGCTTCCACTGTATACATGAAGAAAATGTATAGCTCCTCAGCCTGTGTCTTACATCATCATTTCCTCCCTAAATAATGACGCTACTTTAAGAATTCGAGATTCCCAAGCTTGTGAGGCAATGGGGCATTTAGTGATAGAAGTGGGAGACAACACACACCGTTTTTTTCCCTTCCTCTATTCTCCATCTGGAAGGATCTCACAATGTCCTGGGGGTGGAGTGGGGTAGGGAATATAGCAAGTCATAGAACTCTCAGACTAATCTTAAATACACAGTTTATTGTAAGGACTCACAATTATTTGTCTTGGAGGATGCATTAAAGATAGAAGTCAGGAGAATCACACATGATAAATCCATGATCATAAGAGCCAACTTTGACTGAACACTCACTGGGCGCCAGGTACCTTTACACATACTAACTCATTTAGGCTTCATGGGGAAACCATGAGAGAGGTACCATTTTTATCATCTACCTTTTACAGATGAGAAAACTGAAGCACATCATGGTTAACTAACTAGCCATGGTCACATTGCTGGCTAAAGGAAGAGTCAAACACGTGAACCCAGGCATTGGGTTCACACTGGGTTCACCCTGCACATCTCTGAGCTTAATCAGTATATTCCAGCTGCCTCTCAGAGTAGTTTTATAGTGTCTTCTTTCTGGTCTTGGAAAAGAAAGCTTTCAGAAATTTCTTGAAGTTTTGTTTTGTTTTGATTGTGATACCAAAAAAAAGCCCAATATTATTCTCATATTTGCTTAGCAGAGAACCTCTGGATACATTTACCTGACTTCCATGACAGAAGCAAACTGCCAATAATGCCTCGCATCTGTACTTACATTGAAGATACTTTAAGAATCCAATGACTACCAAATACACCAGCATAGGTCACAAATAATACAAGAAAAGTGGCATGTCTGGAGGGTGAGTGACTTCTGAACCTGTTTTATCCCTTTACTTCCAATCAGTATGAATTTGTTAATAGAAACATGTCAGTATTTCTGTATTCTTAACATTTGTTTAGACTCAAGGAATGAACAGGAAATATTATTGTAGGTTAAAAAACAATTGAGTCATTGGACCATCTCCACTGCACAGTTCTAACTAGAAGACTTCATTCCTTTTTGAATGCTTACTATGGTTTTAGGGCTTTCAGAATTAGAACATAAATTAGAAATATCAAGAGAGCCCGAGTCTTATTTATCTTGCTCATTACTGTGTCAGAGGTACATAAAAGTGTGCATGACAGGTAGGTACTGAATACACTGTGGTGAGTGAATGAATTAGAACAATGGTAATTTCTTCAAGTCTGGATCCATTGCTGGTTTGAGGGCACCAGATGAATCTTTATTATCCAAATTTATTCTAGAATTTCTTCTTCAGGATTTACAAACTGAAACAGTAGGCAAGGAAAACCATTTTTCAAATTTATACTTCCAAGCCTTTCTCAGTTGTCCCAGAACTTGTTGACCACAAACCAGCACTGGACAACAGGTTGAATATAAAAGCCTCCATTCACTTAGAAAACACATAACACAAACTCACATGCAATGCACTGTCATGGTGGGTAAGATCTTGGTCTTTAGAAATAGATCTAGGTTTAAATCTGAACTCTGCCACTTATGAACTGTATTTTGAATCTCTCATAACTTTAGCCTTCTCCACTTTAAAATCAAGTAATAGGACTGGGGTTGTAGCTCAGTGGTAGAGTGCTTGCCTAGAATCTGTGAGACACTGGGTTCAATCCTCAGCACCACATACAAATAAATATAACAAAGGTATTGTGTCAATGTACAACTAAAAATATTTTTTTAAAAATCATGTAATAATGCATACCCAAGTAATTATAAGGATAACTTAGATGATCTATCAAAAAGGCTAGCATAGCACCATATAAGAAATGCCTACTAAATGGAGAAAGAGAGTGGACTGGGAACATGACGGACACTGATTCTGAGGCTCATTCTGCATGCAATTATTTTAATCCTTACATTTATCACTAAAAGCATTTTGACTGGAAAATTAGCAAGTTTTCTTTCTAATAGTCTGTTTGTGTCCCTCAGGGCTACTGAATCTCTCAAAAAAAGAGTTGGGGTATCTTCTAGCAACTTGCCAAGGGTAACTTGCCAAGGGAAGGTCTCATCACCAGGGTATTGAGACATCTTATCTTCATAATGACAATATTTTACTAGATGAAAGAATTTGATTTGGTTTCCAGAAATGCTTAGCTTGCTTCTAAGGCCAGGAGTCCTCATTTTAGTTCATCTCAAGCTGAACTGCCAAAAAACCTTTAATGAAAATAATCCTTGACTGTTCCATACTCTGAAGATTTCAATCTAATATATTATTCTAAATATTAGCACATGGAGGAATCTCTTTGGATTCTTGGCCCCATTCAGGAATTCTGTTGACTGTGCTGAGGGAATCTGACTTACAGGAAATATTTGTGCTTATTTGATGATTTCATCTATAAAACATAAAAGATATGTTGGTTATAAAAACATTTAATTAATCTAAAATAAGTGTTGCTATCAGTAGCAGTATGGTTCTAAGAGAAGTAGGCTGATGAATTCAAGGTGGAAAAGAAGGAACTGAAGCTAGTATTTTAAATTCATATGATGTACCAGAAGCTAGGATGTTTAACCAGCAGCATCTACTGGGCTTAACATGTGCCAAGCTCCATGTTCAGTATTCTTTCATCTAATCATCACTAATCATCCTATTCTTTGATGTAGGTAAACAGATCCTAACCTAAAAAAATATATAGAACAAAAAGGATAACTTACCCAAGGTCCTTCATCTAAGAAATGGTGAGTTCTCAACTTAAACTCCAAAATATGGATCAAAGGTCCAAGATTTCTCAAGCTACAATTTCATATCCCCTATTGTTGACTTATGCAGAGGTAAAATGTTCTCTCACAATTGAAGTAAGCAGGGGTGCAGGGTCTAATTTTATGATTAATATGGAGCAAAAGATGCTATCTTTTAGGATGCCCAATATTGATACTAATGAATTGAAAATGCACCCCAAATTCCTGTCAAATGAGGAATAAACCAGATCTCAATCTCCCTAGAGATCAACTGATCTAACTAAACTCTGTAATAGTGGAGTTTTCATTTATAATGATTTTGTTGTGTTTGGATCATAGTCAAATTTCAGATCAACTGGTTACATAGAGTAAACTTTCTTTACTTACTAATTTCTCCCAACTCTTTCTCTTTCTCCAAAATCTTTCCTGAGTGATGTCATAAATAGATTCAATAATCAGAAATACAAAGAGAATCACAGCAATGCTGATTCCACCTTGTGGGACTGGTTCCTGAAGGCATGCTTCAGACCATTCGCTTGATTTTCAGACAAGAGTGGAAATAATTGGGCTGCACCAACTCTATTTTTTATTAAATTATTCTGCAGAACAGTTATGTTGGAAATATTCTGCCTTATCCACCTCCACAGGTTTGCTAAATGAGACAGTGGTCTGTAGAAAGCCAGTTATAGGCATTTAAAACTACCACATTTAATACATTCACTTTGACTTCTTATGTACTTCAGTGGACATGGTTGCAAAGCTCAAACTTCAAAGAAAAATACCCATTGTATCTGTAATAACAATTTTTCTCTACTTTTCAGGACTATATGATATGTCCAAAAAATTTTTTTATAAACACATAACTTTACATTGTTTCCTACAAGCACAGTCATGATTGTTAAACAATGGAATATTCTGTCAATTTGTGGGATCTTTTTAATGGTGAGTCCCTAAAATGTGTTCCAGACTGGGAGGTAGATCTGTGCAGCATGCAGTTTCCCAACAGCTCTTCTGTGTCCTGAGATTTTGCAGTAACTTCTGCAGCTTCCATATGCAAGAGCATTAGGCCAAAGACCTTGGCTCTCGTCTAGCCTTGGCTCTGTTAGTAGAATTCACTTCATTTTTAAATAAATTTTCTCCTCTCCAAAATGTGCAAGTACAACAAGATGATTTCTAAGGTCCCCAAAAAGGCTTGAGGAAAGAGGGGAGGCTCTGGAGTCTCCTGCTCCTCACTTCACCCAACACACATATGCACATAGACATCTTCACTTCTACCCCTATTCAGTTGCAAACACCACTGCAAGTCGGGGCGACTATTAGGATTAGTCTGATTGTCAGACTGCAGGGCAGCACTGGGGCCACGTTCACTACTGGGTGGGGTTGCTGTACAACACAATTTTAAGTGGCTCTCCCTACTCTCAGCCATGAAGCTGCAGTGATAAGTTGGTACCAGGTTTTCTTTCTGTATGGCTCTGTCCTCCTTTCTGCCTCCAGCAGAGCCTGATCCCTCAGCTCTGTTTGCATTCGAGTCACATTAGGCATTAAATTAGAAACCACAGCATTCTTACAGCCCATCTCTTTCTCTCTCTCTCTCCCCCTCTCCTTCCCTCTCTTACTCCCTCCTTCCCTTCTTCTCCTTCTCTTTTCCTCCCTTCTCCTTCTCTTTTCTCTGTACTTCTACTCCCTGCAGCTGGCAGATATGACGGATTGAATATAACTATCTATCTGGCAGAAAATAGAAATCAAGCTCATACAGTCCAGTCAGCTTCACCAGAGTTCTGTGGACCGAGACCTCAGGTTCAAACTCAACAGCTAAACATGTGACTTTTTCCATTTACTCTCTGTGTATTCCACATGAATGTGCCTTCCTACAGAACTTTTCAGGGGACGATAGGATGCTAGCTGGGAGATAGATGTTGTAAATCCTTTAGTTCTAATACTCTATTGTCACTAATAACACCACACCAAAGAGATGCTTTGGAAAATATGCTCTGATTTCAAAAACAACTATAATAAGTTTCATCAGAAATTAGTTTATGACCTAATTAATGAAGAGTTTCCATAAAATATAAGTTCTGACCTTAAGGCAAAAAAATGTTTATCTGAATTAGTTTGCATGAGCCTGAACCTCTCTTTCTCAAAATCAATCTCTCTCTCTTTCTCTCTCTCACGCGCGCGCGCGCACACACACACACACACACACACACACAACAATGTGAGCATATAGGTCTATCACAGCATCACACTGAAAAACTGAGAATCGGCTCCTTCCCAGTCTCATCATCTGAACCAGGGAACTGCCCTTGATGGTCCAAAGAAATAATAGAATTTATCCCAGTTTTGTTTCTCTCTCTCTCTCTCTCTCACACACACACACACACACACA